>CM065381.1:19349835-19684835 GCA_033060915.1 Euryodendron excelsum | reverse complement strand
CGCATGGCCCCTCCACCCTTCTGCGATTAGCCCACCATTCTGCTATGATACTATCTATGTTCCTCTTCATTTCATCTTTATAAACTCATCACCAACCGGTGGTTAGAAGAAACTTTTTGCATATGCATAAATATATACATAGATATACACACACACACACATACATATATATATCTTTGTATGTGTGTTTGTGTGTCACTTTGTGTTTGAATGACCCATTTAAAAAAAAGGTTGTAACCAAAATTATGGCCATAGGTGGAGGTGGCTTAAAATGCTTTTGTTAGTTGGGGGTTTGATGCATTAGGGCTTTGATCTTGTGGTTTATTGTGGTTGACAATGCTAGGGATGGGTAATCGGTGGAGGCACAGGTAGTTAATGAAGGTAGGGAACGAGGAGGGGACACGTATCTAGTAAATAGACATATGCATATATATATATATATATATATATGTGTATATAGAGAAAGAGGGATGGGGGTGTCAGGCAGTGGCAATGGGTGGGGGTTGGAGAGAAGAACAGGGCAAGGAGGTTCTGGTGTTCGTAGTCAGTTATGGTTTGGTGGATGGGGTCGGAGAAGGGAGGAAGAGGCGGGGCAATCAGGCAGCAAAAGAGGGAAGAGGAAGAAGAAGAGGAGCGAGGAAGGAGGTGGGCTGCATTCTTGATTCGGGTTTGGTAGGTGATGGTGGTGTGATGTAGATCGGCGGGGTTGCTAGTGGCTGGAGATGGTGGTCGACAAGGTAAAGACCATAAGACAAAAATGAAACAAAATAGTAACCATAAGACAAAAATGAAACAAAATAGTATTACAGAGCAAGACTTATTGACCTAGAAATTTAATTTTGTGCGAAGGTAATAAAGTAATTTCATAGCTTTCGTTAACAACTAACACTTTTGACAGGGGAGGGCAATGATATTTCAGAAACCTGGAGGATACTTTATGGATTTGTCAGATACCTCGAGGGAGGTTATTGTAATTTATCCAAAATATAAAAATATATTCTTTTACTGTGTCCCCGTCTTGTCGTGTCCTACATTTTTTGATAATTGTCGTGTCGGCATGTCCCGCACATCTCGTGTCCAACACTCATGTCCGTGTTCGTACTTCTTAGAAAGCAGGTCTTCTATTAACATAACATTCATGAGAAATTTCGTATTACTATTACAGAGATACCAATAATAAATAAATCTCGAGGAGAACCTTTAATATCTCTATGGATTTTCCGTTCATTATGGAGATATTCAATTGCATGCAGCAAGTCACGTAAAATGCAAGCTATAGACATCTCATCCAGTGGCTGACCCGGTTGAATCTGCAGAAGCACAATCTATATCAGTATCCAAATAGTAGTTCGTCTCATTCTATAGACCCACACAAATGTGCACATATAGAGGAAAAGGGGAACCAAAAACAAGCCCTTTCTGTTGATTATTTCAAGAAAATAATGAAACAAGATGATGACATCATACACTTATTTTTGGGGATAGGTGCAACCTGTGTTACCACAATACTCTACTACGTTTTTGAAACGGTGTTCCGAAACATGATACCCTAACGTTCCAAAATAGTGAATTTAGCAATCCAAAGCGATCCTAAACTTTTTTCCTATTTATATCTTTAAAGGTCACCTAAAGAATCTTATTATAATGAACAATAATTATAGGAATAATAGAATTTTGGCATAAAAATATGCAAAAAAAAAAAAGGCCATAATACTCCTAGAATGTATTTTTTAATGATTAATGTGAAAAAAACATAAATTATGTTTTATTAAATGTCTTATTATTAAAGAAAATTCTTCTAGAAGTACTTTTAAGTCTAATAGTATACTTTATAGAAGTCTACCCCTAGCGTACAATATTTTAGAATACGTGGCATACCGTGTTCCAGTTCCCGTTCCACGTACCGGAACGATCCAGGTTCCAAGTAACATAGGGTGCAACTAAGATTAATATTATTTCCTTTTCTTTTTATTCATTGTAATTCTAATGTGAAATACTGGACAATATTATGACAATAGTATATTTCTTTCTTATTTGTTCTGAAGTGCAATAGTGGACAATTGTTTGGCCAATTTTAGTAGATTTCATTTTTTCTTTTATTGGTAGGCAATTATTATACCAGAAGTCCATACAATTTATTTTAGAAACAAAACCATGGCATTGATTCCAAAGCTGACTACACCATAAGAACACAAGGAGAAAAAGAAAGATTGCTGGATACTTCGCTCATGGTCATAATCATTATCAGGACAATCAGAGAGGAATAAACAGTTATGAAAAGGGGGTGTTATCCATGTTTTCTCATTCCTTCCTCCAAACTTAAAACCTCAATTATTTACTGGTGGGGGCAGGAGCTGAGGCCTGTGGATTGGTGACTTTGGGGAAGACAAGATGATTGAAATCGATAAATTAGGTCCAAATGCATAAGCATTAATAAAGCAGAATTTTTGGGACTGCAAACAGGAGCAGCCTTAAGACAGATTGGAAAATGAAGCCTTTAAACAGCACTGCATGGTGAGAACTTATTGTACTTATGGGTAGTTGGAATAGTATCTGGCGGCTGTAACATTATGAGAAGCTATGTGCTAAGTTGGTGGAGTAGTAGCCTAAATAGGTTGGGGCTAGAGATTCATCCATGTCTCCCCTAAGCTTGTATCCTGTGTTCTAAATAACATGTTGTGTTGTGCAACTTTTGATATTATATAAACTTCATTTCGAGTCCAATACTAAGAAGTAGAACTATTTCTCAAACTCAAATACATTATACCTACTCTCTATATTCTGTTCTTCATGTGCTATAAATCTTCCAACCAGATGTCTATTCTATTTTAACCAGTAATACAAATGAGAAAGAATTCTATGCCAGGTGATGCTCTACCTGCAAAGTCATCATCTGCAATTCTTAGAACCATGAAGACTCGAATTTCTAGTAGACAAAACCACAAGTATACCATTAACTAAGTAACTAAATCCTCCTAAGACTTGAATTACTACAAGCCACCATTGGACCAATAATGGGCGTAATCCTTCACAAATGCTCAGTCCCATTAAATTGGGAATGCATGTAGTCATAAAAAAAACAGGAATGCAGGTCCAAGGTGCTTCCAACTATTTATCTTAATGTTCTCTAATTGCAACTGCGTCACAACAAGAAATTTAAAATCACCAACTATTTGACTGGTTGTGCTTTGAATATTATTCTTGCTACTTAATTATAGGTAACATGCTTATGCATACACATGTTATAGATATACCATCATAAATACATGTCAAGAAACACTTGAGACAGCATGAACCCTGAGGAGTTCCAAAGTACCCTTTTTTGTTTTTTCTTATGATAAGGCCAAGGTGTTTCAAAGTACTGCTCTCACGCTGTCAATCTTAGACGAGTTTTGGCTTTTTCTCAATCCCCTGAGTACTTAGATCAACAGAAAATGGTGGACCAAGTTCAGTCCAGTTCTGACTTTAGACAACTCATTTATTGGCAATATTGGATAGTTCATGACGTAAGAGAAAAGGGCATTCCAACATAGAAGAGTTATCATCCAGTTACCTGTTCATATGAAAACAGTCCATCCTCTCTGCTTATAATTTCTGGATCTAGTCCTCCAAAAAAAACTTCCATTAACACTTCGAACTTATCAAAAATTAACAGCAATAAACACTTGGTTATACCCCTTATGTCTAAAACACCCTTTCCTACTCTTTAAGAGTCCAGGCAAGTAGCACAGATACAGACTATAACGGTAACCCATGTGATTGGTCATTCAGTGTGGTAAGACGAGCCCATAACAATCAATATATAAATAATATACACTTCATTTGCACTGGATAAGGAGTGAAAAGTGCAGTATGGCAATTGGACATGGAGGCATAGACATATATATACACATATAAAGGTTGCTATATGTGTCCCAACTCTCCTAAGTGGCACGCCACGGCAGAGCCATATCATCTCCACCTCCATGTACTTGGCCCTATATGTCAGCCTAGTGAGGTGACACGAGGACCAATGATACATCTCCACAATTCCCCCATCAGGAGTGGAGCCTTGCCAGCTGAGAATAGCGCCTGAGGCTTCTCCTCGAAACTCAAGCATCATGGGGCCTTCGCCTAATAGTAAGCCTCCAGAAATCTCCCTCAACAGGGCTGAGGGGATCTCTGTTCAGGAGCACCTCACCCATGTTCTCGCACTCTGCACCTCCTAGCTAGGCCATGGAGTATCTCCGCCGAACACGCTCCCCTTTTCAACCATCTCTCCACTACTTGGCCAAGATTCTTAGGTTGAAAGCAGGACTTAGGAATCCTCTCGAGGGGTTGCCTCGCATGGTAACATCAAGAGATAAGTGGATGGAAGGTTAGAGTTGAGAGTTTGACAAGATGGCCTTACCCTCTTGACCACTTAGAGAGAGAAAGGGAAAGAGAGAGAGATCCTCATCAAGCATATGCTCTCAAAGCATTTATAAAGAAGATGACAAAAGTATTTAATGAAAGTCTACTATAATGGTTTACCAAATCCCACCTAACTTTGAGGGATCTCGATGGCAGGGTAGACCTTCAAATTGTTGGCCCTAGGGAGACGAGCCATCAAACCTGAGCACTCACGGGTTGGCTCAGCCCCCGAGTTCCCCTTGCCAATATAAAGGGAAGGTCTTCCCTCAACAAACAACAAGCTGATAAGCCAACAGCAAGGCTCTTACTTGTTGGTCTCTCTATACTGCTACTCTTTCTCTTCTTATGATCGCCTCAGCTATCTCTCCTCCACCTCCGATAGTCATTTGTCGTGTCAATGCCTGCCATTGACTTCTTAGAGGCCTTCCTTGGCCTGCTCACTCCATCAACTTCGCATCACCAACACACAATATATGTATCACAAGGTGCATTTGCGAACACCCCAAACCTTTTAACATCCCAAGGACATCTAGTTCCCCACTCTCGCTCTTGGAACCTCTTCCTCACCCACTTACATCGTGCTTGTACAAAATGACTTCAAAGAGGTGGAGCCTTGAAGGTAGTAGCTCAATAATTAATATTTCACTCCGGAACTAGGTAATCTAGACAATCTATTATAAGGGCAATTGACATTTTTATTTTCCTTTCTAATTCTCAATCTCATGTGCCATCAAATAACTAAGGTCTGTCTCAAGTAAGCAGAACACATGGAAAGAGCAACTGCTTGCCCCTCTCACAAGTCTTCAATATCTACCATATTCCAATAAATGATAAGTAAAAACTTTCATGATGGCACTTTGTTTTAGAGCTAGAAGAAACAATAGGATGCAGGACCTGTGGATTGTAACTTATACAGTATAGGATTGAAAACTGAAAGATTAACTCAATTATTCAATTCCCAAGTCCTTGAAATGCAAAACCCAGAAACTTATGCATTGAACATGCTGATAGAAGTAACCTACTAGATCAGCAACGGAGCCACCAGCCATGTATTCCATTATTATCCATAGTTTGGTTTGGTTGAGGTAGGACCCATAGTATTCTGTAATGTAAGCTGATCGGCATTGTGATAGAACTGCAATTTCCTGGAAGACAGATGATTTGGATAAGAGACCTCATCATTCATTGGCAACAAATTCAATCAATTGAGTTCAACAAATTTGTGGAACAGTACCTTCTGAATGTCCTCAATTTCATCCTCTCTGTGCAACACAAATTCCAAAAGTTAGAACTAATGTAATAAAGAGCAATTACACCATTAAACATATGAGAGAAGCATGTTATGCACTCGATAGATCTGACTTGCAATTATACCCTCTAGTAAAATACTATAGCAGAAAGGGAAACAATCATAATGATGTCCCTAATCAAACCTCGAAAGTCTAGATTACAAGACCAACAAGAATCAAAGTTGCTGGGAAAAACACTGTCAGAATACAGAGACACACTTGAGAGGGAGCAGTGAAGCAGAAACATGACATAAATGGCAGATAAGAGGGATTTCGTTATGTCAGCTTTTTAAAATAAATTAAACAACCTAAATTTCAGGATTTCTTGCTTAAGAAAGGTGGTACATATTTTGCAAAACCTCCATTAATATGAAAACTTGGTTAAAAAGAAAAAAGTGCGAAGGCCTGTGATATGTATAGTATCAGCAATAAGATATTGATACCACTGCATAGTCAGAAAAAGTTTGTATTACAATGCAGGAAAACATAACATTAAGAAAGGTGGAATTTCACTTCCAAAACTTCATAATGATTTAATCACTTATATAAACATTTTGTTAACCCTGATTATGGTACATGGCAGAAGGGTAATACAAAAATCAAGGACATCTATTTCTCAAAACACAATTTTCTCACTGACAGTTTCCACTTAGTCAAAAGAGTATAATCACATATATTTTGTCTTAAAATCTTTTCACATCTGGAGACAGAAACTCCAAGATCTTTTCAGGATAAAAGCATGCAGATGGTTGTCTGACAGTAGAAATAAGCATTCACTTCTTTTCTAGGCTTCTGCAGCCTTGCACATCATTCACACAACTCTCGAAATATGTTTGCTTCATTACATTATATACTATATAGTTTTTCTAAGACTTAAATGAGTCTCCAACTCCATGATTGACTCATCCTGCATCACTATCATAAAAATGTAGAGCTGCTTGATCACTCCGGCTCACAGCTGGAAGCATCTTACTCAAATACCTATTATATGATACTATTTTCTACCAACTCACACATGTCCATCCAAAGTACCATGAGACAGAATTTTTAACTGGATTAGATGCTACCTACAATTAAAGTAGGGAACAAAATATAACTCTCAACATTGCGAAAAGCATAATCTCCATCTCAAGTGAAAAGGCAAACAAACATCCAAGCTAACCAATACTGTTAATATAAAGCAGCTCTGCAACTCTTGAGAAAAATGAAACATGATTCATGTCTGGAAGGAACATGACCATGAAAAACTCTTTTTTGATTAGTAACAAATAATATCTAGTAAAGGCGCCCAAAGGTGTGCATCTTGTGTACAAAAATGCCTACAAATTGAAAAAATCCCAACATGGAGATTGAGCTCATCAATAAAATCAACAAGACAAAAAGAGGACTTGCAAAAGTAGAGAATTGTTTAATGTGTGTTGACAAGGCAACATCTTCAAACTGTATTCCTCCTCTTCAATCTACATCCTGCATCCCAGCATTGTAACAAATGAAGGACAGAGACCGGCATCACCCAATGAATGCCAAAATAGACAATAGCAAATCCCATAACTCCTTGGCTACATCACAATGCAACAAGAAGTGATCAACTGATTCCTTGCCTTTCAGCACATACAACACCAATTAGGGTATCTATACCCTCTTTTAACCAAGTTATCAATAGTCAAAGACTCAAAATGGAGTCCAGGGCTGCTGTACAAATAAAAAAGCTACCTTTGTGGCCATTCCCATGTTCCATATGCTCTTAGCCAGAAAAGCCCTCCCTGCTTCACCCCTTATCAAGGTATGGAAGGATTCCACTGAAACTCTCCCACCATTATAATTCCTCCTCCTCCTGTCCACCTTGTTGGGACATGTCCTAATAACATATAAAATGGCAAAAAGCCCTTCCATGGACACCAACTCTCAATCCTGAAGAGATCTAATAGAAAGAGATGCCCATATATTCCTGCACTTAAAAAACTCATATAGTCTGCCACCAAAGCTTTCTTATTGGCCGCAATTCCATAAATCCTCAAGAACAAAAACTATACGTTTAAAAAATTCATCCAACCTTTCCATATTCCTTCAAACAAACCCCCTCTATAGGAATCTCGGACCTCCTTAGAAACCCAACCTCTACTCTCCTTTCCAAATTTACAGTCAATAACCCTACACCACGGCTGCCCCTCCTCTGAATACCTCCAAAAAGCCAGTTACTTACATATGAGAAATAACTTAGAACTAGCTTGTGAGCACCTAACAAATCTACCATGCTAGTATTTCTCATATTTTGCCTAGAAAACACTTCTTGTGCATAAGCTTCATTAACTTATCCACGAAATGCACTTCTCCGTCCTAATCCCACATGCACCCTTTGCTTTTCCATGAGTAGATTTGGTAACAATAACAATTGTAACATAATTAAGATAGAAACTTTAAAGCCATAACATTATGGGATATAGGACCTTCTCCGGGTATAATCTATATTACATGGACTCGGGTACATGTGTCCGGTGTCAGCCTAAAGATCGGATTCATTTAATTCTCATGTAACGTGATATAGAGCTTTTCATGCATACTATAGGAGTTTTACGCATACTTATATGGTAAGTTCGAATTATTCAACAATTTTTTTGTTGGGTGAATATCGAACAATACCTATCAGACACGTATCCCATGCTCATACCCTTATATCAGTGGTGGATTTCAAGTGTCGAATGTTCAACATGGGTATTTCATACATTTTAGAGAAGTCCGCATAACATGGGTATAATCATAAAACTTTTGACTAACTGCGACAAATGTAGCTTCAACTCTAAAATCAGACACTTCCTCATGCTACAAACGCCAAAAGTCAGGTCTGTACCCAATCCACCCTTCCCAGCACCCTCCTTTGGCAGGAGTAACACTGTGTAATCATCTTTTTAAACTAAGCATTTCGGCTAAACTTCCAAGAGAAAAGAGCATATAATTATGCCATGCTAGAAAAACAAATGAACAAATTTACCAATTCGAAGAGAGAAAATAAATAAAACCAGAGTTTTGGGGGAAATTTGGGGGGGGGGGGGGGGGGGGGGGGGGGGTGTTGTTGTGTTTGGTGGAGAGTTTGATGTGCCCATAGCTAGTTAGAGATCTGCAAAAAATGATGTTAAAAATACACACTTTTGATTCTCCAAATCTTACTTCTATTGCTTTATTTGCATCAATTGAGATGGTGATAACAGTACAGTTCTCTTCTACTACAGAAATTGCGTCATTCCTCAAATTAATTAAACAAATAATCAAAGTGAGTTCAATAAGT
Source organism: Euryodendron excelsum (assembly GCA_033060915.1). Classification (NCBI taxonomy): domain Eukaryota; kingdom Viridiplantae; phylum Streptophyta; class Magnoliopsida; order Ericales; family Pentaphylacaceae; genus Euryodendron; species Euryodendron excelsum. The sequence goes on along the minus strand of CM065381.1, from coordinate 19,675,871 downwards.
CTGTCAAGCAGTTTAGACCCCCCCCCCCCCCCCCCCCCCCCCCCCCCCCCCCCCCCCCCCCCCCCCCCCCCCCCCCCCCCCCCCCCCCCCCCCCCCCGCCCCGGCCGCCTGCCCGCCCGGGCTGAGAAATTTCTCAACTTTTAATCGACCATTTCTTGTTGAGTTTTGTCTCCCAAGTTATAGTCCCAAATATTTCAGCTGCACTGTAGCCATTGCCATATTATATAAACCATATTGTCATTATTAGCACACTTCAATCACTCATTGCAGCCACACAGCCACCGCTAAGAGGTGGTTGGAGAAGCACCGTTATCAATGGCTTTAATGTCCTGGTGCTTGTCTCAGCCTTTTATCCAGTGAGGAAAAACACCTTTGGGGGAGAAAAAAAAATAAGAAAAATAAACAGCAACAGCAGCAGCAACATTTCTGAGGTTGTTCTTAAGTCATTCCCCATGCTCAGTCCATTACTTCCATCCCATGTTCCCCAAAGCCCACCTCATTGTCAGCCAGCTTATTGTGCACATCATAATAGAAGATTAACCACCTGCCTCAATTTAATGCATATGTGATTTTACTCTGTCAATCAATCATCTCTTCTCTAAATTCCCTAAATACATAATTAATACATAAATACTCATGAGATATGTGCACCTCTACAATGTGTCTTCATTCTTTATTGTACTTTCTTTTTAAAAAAATTCATGTGGAAGGTTGAGATGGATACATGCATATTATGATGTGCAGTAAGTAGCAGTTTCAGCGACAAGAATAGATGTGCAAGTTCTTAGCAGCAATTTAACACCTCCTGATAGCTTTACAGGGAAAAAAAACCTCCTGATACACAGGTTTTTACTAGAGAGAGAAGTATACAGGATAGATTCAGAGTTTACATAAGCAGTTCTAGTAAGATACGGAATTATCTAACACTGTAAAGAAGAGGATAGACTGTAAAAAGCAGACATGTCTAAAGCTATATACTCACGATTCTTCCAAGTCAATAACTTTAATAGCAACCACTTTTTTAAGCTCATTATCAAACCTGCAAATCAAAAACGCTGCTATCTCAGTATGCAGAGAGATAATTTTATCATGATCATTAACAAATCTCCTAGAACACTCAAAAATTAATAAATCTACAATGGACAATGTCAATTTGTCAACGAGTAAAAGGCACAAGTACAAGCTCTATAATCTGAACTACATCAGCCTGTCTACTTCAATTGTAGTCAAGGTGAGTGAATCTCAAATCATAGTAAAAAGTTTCGTGGAAAAGGTGCATGCTGCTTGAATGTTGCCTTACATCTCAGTATTTGACAGACTACGGAGTTAAGCACATGAACTCAAACTATAATGAAATACGGTGGGTGCCAATGTTTGCTTTAACATGGATCATTGGTACAATGAGTTTAAACCTGTGTAAGTGTATAATGAACTAAATTGTATGTGCTTCTGTTGTGAATAACTGGCTCCTCATGGGACAGTGTGGTTTAAATGTTATACCATCTTGTTTTTCAATTAATAGTTTGAAGGATAGGTGTGCTCTACTACTGTTTTGAAAGGAGTAGTATTTACAAATTTGTTTTCTTTTTTTTTTTTGGCAAAGGGAGAATATTCTTTTTTCTTTGTCTTCTTTTTATTTTTTATTTTTTGAGGGAATTGTATATCCATGTAGATATATAGGGGTGGGTATTGCTTCTCCATACTCCATGTGTACAAGTTGTGCCCCTTTTAGTGCTTTTGAATTTATTACAGTTGACTTGTTAAAAAAAAAAAAACAGAAAAGATGTTAGATTCATGGTTGGTTCATGATTGGGTTGGGGGGGGGGGGGGGGGGGGGGGGGGGGGGGGGGGGGGGGGGGGGGGGGGGGGGGGGGGGAGGGTGGGGGGGGGGGGGGGGGGGGGGGGGGGGGGGGGGGGGGGGGGGGGGGGGGGGGAGGGGGGGGAGGGGGGGAGGACAATGGGGGGGGGGGGGGGTTTGTGGCTAAGCCGTTGGAGGTTTCTATAGTGTCACTATTAGTGGGGGGAGAGGATGAGAAGGAGCTTCTTGATCCAGAAGATTTGAGGTTAAATATTTTCACGGTTGGCTAATTAGAGATATGGGCAATTCCCTCATAGAAAGGAGTTTGAGACACCAAGGCTTCATCCTAAGCAAGCTAGTGTGTGAACGGCTGCTCATAAAAAATTCCTTACACTCTGTGTATTGAGTAAGAGGGAGTGGCGTTACATTATGGTGGCGTTGCAAGTAAGGAATCAGGTGAATCACAAACCATTTACTCATCAACTGTAAAGTGATAAGGGAGTTGTAACATCTTTGAATTTGTTTGGGATGACATTGGTGTACCAAAGGTAGTGCCCCATCTATAGGAAGGGGCCTTTTCGAATAAGACTCGCAGGATTTCTAGCAGATCAAGAATATCCTGGAGTGTTGGCCCTCTTTGCTTGATATGGTCTGGGCCAAAGAGATGATTGCTCCGTTGTAGGTGTAAAGGAGCCAATTAACTGGGCAGAGGGAGTAAACCCCTCATATAAACTTTGTTGGATCTCATAGAGAGATTGTAATCTTGATTTCTACCCCTTTGGCCAATAAGATTTCTTTTACTTATCCCCCCCTCCCAAAAAGAAAAAAAAAAAAAAAAAAAAATAAGACCCAACCGAGAGAGAAAAATAAAAAAAAAAAAAAGGAGAGAAAAAACAAAACACCAAATTGCAATATTAAACATGCCAATTTGAATGCAATGCCAAAATTTGTTGACTCAAAAAGAAACGTCTGCAAAATAGGAATACACATAGAAGAAGAAGAAACAGATAATCCAAACAAGCATGTCAACTATCATTGGAAAAAATATATATAGCAAAGCAAGAAGAACATGCTCCTGGTACAGGGGCAAGACCAATTCCCAGAGGTAACACAAATAATCAAAATCTAGCCAGAAGCTCTGATCCTATTTCTACCCTAAGCATGGGACTTGGAGAAGACAGATGATCTTGTTTCCAACCACAAACGATCCAAACGATCTATGTAAATGTTAGTTTGCTAGATGATAAATGTTATAGAGAAGTTTTTGGCTATAAAAGTTGTTCAAACCAATGCTAAGTAGAGTTTGGCCAACATGATGAAGGATTGGAGCTTCAAGATCAAAGTTCTACGGGCTGGCACAAGCCTTCGAAATTATGGGCCAATAAGGTTTTGCTAGAGGTGACCCACCCACGAGGTGGCCCAGTGGTAAGGGCAAGCAAGGGACTGTGTGGTGAGACGCATGGTTTCGGGTTTGATTCCTCCTCAGATTAAACTCGTGATTTAAGTGGAGAGTCGTGGTGGTGGGTTGCTGCACTAGCTCCCTACAGAGGATTAGTCCCACCGAAAGTGGGGATTCCCCTATTATCAAAAAAAAAAAAAAAAGTTTCGCTAGAGGTGGTAAATGGGCGGCTTTGGGCAGCTTTGGTTTGGGTTTAAATGGGTTGGGGTTAAATATGATCAATTCAAACCCGCCCATTTAGTAAGCGGGTTAAATATGGGCGGGTCACTATCGGGTCAATACAAACCCATTAACCCAAAGTTGACCCGTTTGTGTTTTGATAAATTCGGCCACTCTAGCAATGTTTTACCTCGGATCTGAATGTTTTGACCCAACCCATTAACCATATTATCTTGCTTTTTGACCAAATTGCCCCTCAATGCTTTTTTTCCCCTCTTTTTTGTCTTTACCTTTTTTTTTTTTGCATTTGGATGAGATTTTTTTCTCTCTTTTTCAATGCATTTTCTTTCATTTTATTTTTCACCTTTAGACATTATGGGCCCACCAAAAAGGTCTTTGAAAAGACATTTTTACCCTCAAAATATTTTCCCCCTTTTCGTCTTTCTTCCCCCCACCCTCTTTCCACTGCACACACTGCTGAAAATCACGCTTTTCTTTCTTCTCTCTCTTCTATCTTCATCACTACTTTCCTCAGTCCCCACTGCCCACCATCTGGAGAGGCTCTGAAATGTATATATTTCATTGCAGACATATATATATAAATGAAGAAACGTTGAACTACCAAAATCATTTAGTAGACGTATACGTTACTCTGATTTTATGAATCAGATCTTTTTTTTCAATAAATAATTTTATGAATCAGATCTTAGTGGCTAGATAAACAAAAAATCAAAAGAATCTAATTGATGTGTAGTAGCAGGCTCCAACTTGTAAATTTATATATGTATAGGTTCATAAATATGAATATATTCAGGATTAGACCAAGAAAGGAGGTAGAATCAGTGGGGAAGGTCTGACAGTGATGACGGTAAATATTTATATACAACTCTTTCTAGAATTCAGATCAGAAAACAGAGCTTGTGGACAAATGTTGTAAATATATATATATATATATATACATGCAGAACATCATTCAGATCCCAAATTATACAGCAACGCCTAGTGCTTAATTTGATTATTCTGATGATCTGAATGACTGAATTATTTTAACAAACAGATGTTAGCATATGTGCCAACATTGGAAAGTATTAGTATATCAGTATATGTAAAAAGTTTGATATACATATAATACAAAATATAATGAATTTATATGTTATATATAACATTTCCTATTTGTTCCTACAAGTGCAATGATGGTTCAGCAAATCAGCGGTCACTGCAATAAGCTTGTGCTTTTAATGGTTGCTTGGAGTGCGAGTATTTATAACATGCAAAGCTGGGCAATTTATGACTGTTTTCACAAGCAGACCCATTAGGTACCCATCACCCAACCCGCTCTAACCCGCTTCTAAGCGGTTTCAAAAAGATCACACCCAATTATGATCACCTAACTGTTTGGGCTGGTTTAAATGGGTTACAAGCGGGTAAAATTGGGAGGGTTGACGATTTCGGGTTGGAGTTGCCAGCCCTAGGTTTCGCTCAGCTCTAGCTCCAGCCAGATTTACAATTTCAGGCTAGTAAGTTTCGCTTAGGTCTCGCTCCAGCGACCATTGGAAGATTGTTTAGAAAACCTTCCTAAGGGGCTACATATGATCTTAACTTCTATGAATATTCAAGGGCACATACTTCGAGGGCGAGAGAGCCTCTTAGAAAGATTTTAGCGACCTTGAGATCCTCAAGAAAAACCCTAGTAGCCCATGATTTCTCCTTGGCAAGAAGAAGAATTTCAAATCTTCAACAACAATGATGGTATTGGCAACGTGGTGTTCGTCGTAATCCAAACATGGGAGAATGGTAAATCACGGTGTGTGCGAGTAAGATCAATCAACTTATATTCATGACTTTTGAGTTAGTACAGTTGTAAGTTGTTCTTGTGAAATGTTCGTTGATTATAGTGTTTGGAAATTGGATCAAGTGTCTAGTTCCTGTGATTTTTTCCCGCTTTGAGTTTCCATGCAAAAATCATGTGTTCATTGTGAAGTTGTTTTATCATCCTTATATGTGATTTAAATTTATGTGTGATCTATTAGATTAATTAACTAGTAATAATCAAGCACCCCTCAACCTACCCACGAGGTGGCCCAGTGGTAAGGGCGAGGAAAGGACTGTGTGTTGAAGCGCACGGTCTTAGGTTCGATTTTTTCTAGGATTAAACTCGTGATTTAAGTGGGGAGTTGTGCCGGTGGGTTGCTGTATTAGCTCCCTACAGATGTAGGTATACCCCTGTTATCAAAATAAATAAATAAATAATCAAGCACACCTCAAGTGAATGTAAATCCACTCAAAGCACAAACATGTGCCAAATACTAAAACACCAAATAGAAAAGAACAGAGGAAAAAAAAAAAAACTTTTCTATAGCACGTACAAATACCTTTCATCTTTTTTGATAGTAGAATTTCTAAAGCACGTACAAATATCTTTCATCTTTCTAAATATTAGCATATAATCAACAAGTGATTTAACTTAACATCCTCAAATTAATAGTGTTGTTTGTCACGCCAAAAAGCACCTTTTTGTAGACACCTTTTTTTCTCCTCATCATAGGCTTCTCTGTTGAAATGGATGCCCTTATCAAAGAAGCACAAACACGCAATATGGACACAACATGACATGACAATCTTACATGACACGGCTAGGACACGACCAAAACATATATTTATATATGTATACTTTGCTCACATCTAATGAAAAATTGAATGAGTACACTAATTAAATTAAAAACCATGTATTTCATAAGAAAAACGTCAAACTAGGTTTAAATCCACATTATTTTATTTTATAATTGGATCCCAAGTTATTTTCTTCAAAGATGCAATATGTTTCATGTACGTATATTCCTTAAGTGGCTGAAGCATGTCAGATTCTAAAAATAGTTTAAAATAATGGGACACATTTTGACACATGTCGGTGGAGCGTCCAATGGGTTTCGACACGGTGTCCATAGCAATCTTCTAGAAGTGCCCATGCCTCTTAGGCCCTTATCTGCCAAGAAAAAGCAAATAAAAGCAACACCATGTTATCTTCCTTTCTAAGTCATCCTAATAATGGTCGTTACAAGGAGCTCTGCAACCTATGAATGTCTAACTAATCTCCAGTAGCACCTCCTTGAGAGTATTATCTAAAAAAACCAGTTCTTTAATTCAAATCAACATTGTCAAACTAATAGTTTTGTTTGCTATGTTTGAAGTGTATGGAGGGTCTTTCACTTCAATGCCAGCAAACAACTTTTTGTAGCCTACCTTTTTTTATTTTCTCTTCATGGGCTTTCTTAAGTTGGATGCAATGTCCTTGTCTTCCGACAAAAAAGAAAGACGTTAGCAACACAATGTTATCTTCCACAATGTTATCTTCCCTTCTAATTCTAAGTCCCACCAAAAAGAAAGAAATGTTTGTGATTTCCTGTCATATGCCACAATGTCAGCAATTTGCTATGCCACCCATATATTGTACATTAAGGAATGGCTACGAGTTGCCAAGTATGCAGTTCAGCTGCCAGCTTCAAGATGTCCTAGGTTAATAAAAGTTGAACGAACGTTACTTCTTATTTTTCTTTAACTACAAAAATTATAGTGCAGCTGTGAGGTGGATAAGACCAGTACAACAATGGCAAGTACCACATCCAAACATTACCACTATCATCTGGAGGAAGGAATCTCCCACTACAAACTTGTTATCATGATGGAATCTCTACAAGCCCAATGTAGTATTAGTTAAGAAATGTAGTAAGCCTCGTTAACAATAGGCAACCTTAGTCGAATGGATCCAACAATAGTAAAATGCTTGAGTCCAAACAATAAGCAGTAATTTCATCCTTCAATTTATACTTTACAGTAACTAAGGCAGAGCAAACAAAGACCCCAAAATCAAGTATTCTAAGGATCTAGTAGTGTCTTCTGTATTAGTTTTGAAAAACAAGCAACAAAATGCATAATGTTTACACATAGACAGGTAAAACTGTTACCATTTTAGAGTCCAATGTTACATCTAATCACCTATTTTTGATGGGCTTCGATACAAAATTGATGTACCCACAAGAATTTTAAATGGGGAGAACAAATATTAAGCAGAATGTGAGGAACAACACTTACTAGTCAAAGCATAAGTACGAAACCAGACAAATTTTCGAGACTTACCCTTTGTAGACATCTCCGAAGGACCCCCTTCCAATCAGCTCCAAGTCACTAAATCTGGATCCCGTGGCCTCCACAAGAGCAGCCGCATCAGCCATCTTTATATACAAATGCTTTCCCTCCTCACCCTCTTAAGTAAGTAAGCCAAACAGACCAACTGACTAAACCCAGATAGATAATTTCAACTCAGATACATCTACATTTTCCAACTCCCACTTCCCCTTCACGTAGTTGAATTCGCATTTTCAGAAACTGGGTTGGCATAAATTCAATATGGTCTCAACCAACAAACCTGAAGCAACGTTAAACAGAACTAACCCCCAATAAGAATATGACTTTCTTGACATAATTACGCGCATAACAAGCAAACCAAACACAAATTGAGATCTGAAAATATTTTAAAATTTTAAAATAAAACTTAATAGCATAATGTGGGAAGCTGTTCGGTTCAAGTGAAAGCATCGAGTTGCAATATAATTACTAGAATTGTTAGGTGGAGTGGGGAGAGCTAAAGTGACAGCCCAACCAATCGGGGCTTTCGAACACTACTGATTCCACTCTGTGACAACAAAACGAAAGCGAAACAACAACACAATTGTGCCTTCAATGTGGGGTTTTAGGGTTCGTAAATCTTAGGGTTCGATACTTACCCGTTAATGCGAATTTGAGACGCAAAGGACACGCTCGATGATAGTGGGCCTTGTAGCAGTGAAGACAAAGATACCGATCCAGAAGAAGTCAAGAAGCCACGGATCTCTCCTGTGTATATATATATATGTGTGTGTGTGTATATATTTTCTCTCTCTACTCTCTCCCTCTTTGTCTCTCCCCACCGAGAGGGCCTCGATTGCAGAGGCTTTGCTCGCTTGCTAGAAGAGATCGAGTAGAAATAATGGAGTTGTTTTTAATGACGTTTCTATTCTGAGTTTTCAATCGCTAATCATTTGTTGTAGGAACAATTTAGGTCTCAATTGGGCACCTGAACCGGGATTTTTTGGGCAACCCGGTTTGTTAGTGAACTTTTGGGACCAAAATTCTACAAACTATTATGACTCACTTTCTGTCAGTTTTGGTTTTTTACTTTGTGTTTTGTTGTGTGTTGTTATTGTGTATTTTTTATAATTTTGAGATGAGTATTTGTAGATTGTTGTTGTATTAATAATATCATATCAATATTTTAAAAACAGAGAATACAACTATTTTAATATTTTTTATTTTTTTTTAAATTTTTTAAATAACTAAAAATAAAAAACAGAAAACAAACATTGTTTTTTGTCTTCTTAAAAAAAATAAAAAACAAAAACAAAAAACGTTTATCAAACAGATAAATTTACTACACACCTTAATATAAAATTTAAAAAAAAAATACAAGGCACCTTGTGGCTGGTTGCATTAGATTTAGTTCACAATAATTTTTTCTTAAATAAGAAATTACATTTTTCCTTTTTCTTCGTTAACAATTTTTTTTCTTTTTAAAAGGTAGACAAAAACACAAAAATGAAGGAAATTACATTAGATCAAACTCTAATATTATGTTTGAATTATTTTTAAGGAGGGAAAGAAAAGTGAATGGAGGGATTGAAAAGAAAGAGATGACTGACATTTTAAACACTTTTCTTCCTCTTCAAAAATGTGATGAAATGGGGGAAGGAAAGTAGTTGTTATTATTATTATTTTTTAATTCCAAGTATATTCATTAATTTAAAAAAATTAATTCATACAAAAAAATTGGATTATACACCCCTCTTTCTTTTCTTAATTATTGTCAAACCAAACACGAGAAAAAAAATACAACTTTCATTTTCTCTTGATCAACCAAACAAGATAGAGAGATGCTTTTCTTTAACTTCTCTTCTCCTCCCCTCTTTTCCTTGTAACTTTCTCTTCTTCTCACTTCCCCTTCCCTCCATCCGAACGAAGCCTAGAGGACGTGCACAATTTTTTTAGAATGATAGCGAGCAAGATCTTTAGAGAAAACTTGACATAATTTGAGAGACCAACCAGAACAAATTGGTGTTTTATTAGCAGTTATTGTTGTCTGAGGCTACTCCGTATTTCAACGCAATTCAAAGTTAACAACAATACTTTCTAAACTTAAAATGAGTTATAATTGTCTTCTCGTGATTCAAACAAACTTAAAAGGAAAAGAAAAAAAATTAAATTAAATTTTAGCAGTGCAAGTAGAGGTGACTACGGTCTGATGACCTGCTAGGCCTGTCCAACCCCACTCACAATTTGTATGGCTTTGAAAAAAAATTTAGGCCAGGCTATGTTAAAATGTGGGCTTGAGAATTTTGTTTAAAACATGGTTTGGCCCAAATCATATATATATATAAAACTTATATTCGCCTCTTAATTTTGTTTCTCTCTCATGTGGCGTTTAGTGACACTTTTTATACTTTTATATTTTTAAAATGTTATGTCAAAAGAACAGTGAACATGTTTATTACTAAATTCAAATAAGTTTCTTATTAGTTATAGAAGTCCTAATTGAAAACAAAAGTATACCTACTCACAATGGGGTTATTCCTCTATATATCTGCCGTGATTACCAAACCATTGGTGCTCCAATCCTGTCGATGCCGTGATTTTTAATTCTATCGGTGCCGTGATTTTCTTATCATACATGCATTTTTGATATTTTAAAAATATATAATAATATATATGGTACATATCATTGGCAGCCCATAGATTTAGATGAGCCCGCTGAATTTCATTAACATTGAACAACGTAAAATCTCTTATCTCTAATCATATCATATTTGTATATATATATGAGTTAGTGTTTATTTTTATATTTTGTTTATTTTTTACGTGGAGTTCTATATGCTTTTATACTTTTAAAATACCACAACACAAGAATAATTAGTTATATAACGATTGAATTTATCAAGCTACTTTGAATAATTGAGTAATCTTATTCAACTCAAACTGTTAGTTTTATAAGATACATCTAAAATAAGATTGAGATTAGCAACTACTTAGTAATCTTACTCGGGTCAGATAACTACAAAATAAGATACTAAAAATAATTTAAACAAATAAAAATATATTAAGACAATTAGAACATCATAAATCATAAAAAAAGGGACCAAAACATAATACTTGGCAAATCAATTTTAGGATTAAGTTTAACAAAAAAAGAACTTAATCAATTAACTATAATTAAATAAAATACCATATATATATACTTAAACTTTTCAAGAGACGGTAAAATTGTGTTACAAGTTTTTGAGTTTTATTAAATTATTACATATTTACAATATATGTATTAATGTATTATTCATGTAGTAACTCCCTTCATTAACAAAAGTAATTTTCATTATTGATGAGGTTTAATAATGGAACTCCATTATTAGTAATATCTATTATTTTTAATCATGTTCTCTTGGTTTATATATATATATATATATATTGTCAGAAATCAGTTGCCTACTTTCATAACAAATATAATCTCCAATTTAGGTAAACTCTAAATATTTTAAAAAATTTAAGAGAATATTTTTTGTCGGCTTGATTTATATGGTAGAAAAGTGCAATATTATTATAATTATTAATACGATGTAATTATTTCAGATTTTAGATTAATTACTTACAACATATACAGTCACTTTTTTAAATATTTCTTATCTATTCTTTCCGACACTTTTAAATTTAAAGAATACTTACTTCCCCGTGCATGGCATGAGTTGACACTTAGTAAGTAAAATAATATATTATATCTATTATATGTATATGCAATTAAATTTTATATAACACTAGTTATTAAACCAATTACGAGTTAAATTGCGGGCTTGAGAATGTAATTTTTTAACTGGACAGACTAAAAATTTAGCTCTAGGCTTGATGAGAATTATGTCTAGTGTAGGTTTGACTTGACTAATGTCTACCTGTAATTGAAAATAATAGAATTATCTGGTACCGCTTAATTGGATTTGTCCCTAGCTAACGTACATTTACGCATTTTTGTAATGGGTGTGATTTTAATCCTTTCGAATACAATTTATTTGACTAACATATAATAAAAGGGAATGAAAGCAACGGTTAAAGTAGGAAATTTTTTTTTTTTTTTCTCAGTGCAGAAAATCATAACATAATAATGTAACGATGATATTTTTATAATTAAAAATTATTAAAATTAATATTTAGAGTTAAATAGTCTCATTCAACTACACTATTTTATAAATGCACTAAATTATCCTTGTAAGATGCACTAAAGAATCTTGAATTGAGAGTAACTACGTCCTTTCATTCAAGAGTCGTCTTAGTAATAAAACTACCCTAGCCTTACCCCTTTCATTATATTAATGAAGATGCTTGGGAATTAATCCATCAGTGCCTTTTAGATCATCTTTTCACGTTACCCTGACAAGGATATATGATCTCCTTAAAGCTAGCATCCTCTTGTCTGCTAGCTTCAATCCTTTCTGTTTTCATTAATTTCTTTTATTTTGTTTTCCTTGGAAGTTCTTCAACTATTCAAAGAGAAATCTGCAGTCATAGTACATAACAAATTCCATTCAAGCCACTGCCGGAGTAGGTTAACTTTATCAGCAGTTTTTCCGTGGCAATTTGGTTAACCAGAATGCACACATACATGTATATATATATTTATATGAGTGACAAAACAGAAAAAGAAATTATTTTGGAACAAATCTATGTTCATTGTCTTCTCATTTCTTTAACGCAACCAAACAAAAGAAATTCATTACCTTGTCTATTTTCTGTGTCCTATGATTTTGGATTTATAAAGGACTCTTTGGCAGTTGTGTGTGAAATTAACTTGGCGCAGTACTATTTCTTAGCTGGACCGATCTTCTTCCAGTCAACATTTCTTCATGTGATTTTTCGTATTTGCCATTGTGCAATCTTTCCCCCATTTTCCGTGTACCTTTTTTCTTTCTCGTTTTATGTAATGGTTCATGCATACTACCAGATGGAGGCACACGTTTTTATAAGGAAAACTGTGTCCTTACCAAGAACTATTGGGACCCAATGGCGGTGGAAAAGTCGTATGAGAACCATTTCACATTTATGCACAAAATCTATTATAATATATAAATGAAGAATTTCAATTGCTATTTTTTAAGCTAGTAATGCAGTGACTTGTTTTCTTTCTTAAATTCTTTTTTTAAATCTATTTTATTACTGTTTCAATTAGTTTACTTTTCTATAACGTAAAACCAAATTATTTGTAGTTATCTTGATAATAATTTTAATCATATATAAATTATAAATTCTGCATATCTTATGCCTAGGAAAAACTAGTAAGACATCCACATTACATGTACCCACCCTAGTGACCATAATTGGAGACAATAATGAAATGGTTAGATGAGATTTTGAATAACTTGGTACACTCTGACTAAATTCATAGAATTGGCACCGCACCTCAGCTCATCTATATTGACAAGTTAAATATCGCCGTCACTTTAGAAGTATCTAGCCTTTGCGTCCTGGTTACCACCAAGGCAATAGGTCAGCTTCATAGGGTTAGAAACTAAACGTGTTGAAAATATTTAAAAAATATTTTAGAAGTAATAAATATTAATATAATAAAATATAATTTTTTTTTATATTTTTCTCATTAAAAATTATATTACATTTATAAAAAATTTTAAATTTGTGTTAATATAACTTATTATTTGGTATATAACATTATATTTTTGTGCAAATTTTTATGTTTTTGTGTGTTCTGATGAGAACAATAAAATTTATTATTTCATTAGTGTTTCGTTTCGATCTTTTTAAAAATGAAAATATTTCAACCATTTCAATGAAATAAATAAAAATTTTATTCCTTGGTCACCATAATACTCATATCGCTCCTCAGGTTAGGTGGGATTACAAAGCGTAGTCCAGGAGCCATAACTTAGAAGGTAGCCTATTAGGTATCTCATTCATGCCAACTTGCAGCCACCTGAATCTCATAATACATCCCTTAAAGGGTAACACGTCATCGTGTTGGGTTAGATCTGCATACTTTTGACAGAGTTTGGCTTTTATTTAAAATAAGTTATACGTTCCAGACAATGTTGAACTAAACCCATGGATTTGGCACTTCACCCCATCTCATTCAATTTGGCCATTTAGTAGTGTTGTCAACTCAAAAGTTCCTGATCTTTTAGATCTTGGTCACCACATTAATGTTGTGTTTGGAGTTTGAATTCGTCAAAAAAAATAAAGAAAAAAAAATGAAGAAAAAGAAAATAAAATAAAAAAGATTTTATTATCTTTTTCTTCATCTTTTTATTTTTTTTTAATTTTTATCACAAAATTCTTAATCCAAACATAGCGTAAAGATTCATGAATTTGCTAAACTAAAGCATATTAACCAATATCTAGGGCTGAATCATAAAATGCTAAAGATGCATGGGACGGGAACTGTTGACAAAAACAACACTCGAGAGAGAATTTGTTGAATAACTTGAATATGTGAGGGGTCTCTCTTTGCCAAAATGTTTTACAGCCTGTTTAGAATTTGGAGGACAAAAGGGAAAGAAAGATTTTAAAAAAATTTCTTTCCTTGTTTGATTCTACTTAGGAGAGAAAGGAAGGAAAAAAGAAAGAAAAAAGAAGGAAAAAAGAGGGACAAAAAAAAATTTAACACACACACTCCCTTTCTCTCTTTTCTTTCACCCATTTTCTCTTTATTTTTCTTTACAAAAGCAAACATGAAAAGGAAAAGAAATTTTTTTTTTTCTTTCCTTTCCCATTCTCTCCCCCAAGTTCCAAATATGCTAAGATTCAATAGTCTAATCTAGTTTGTGTACGAAGGCATATCAGCATGGCCCAGCGACGACGCTGGGGAAAAGAACAGAAGATACCACTGTAAATTCCAAGCCCACACTCTCAATTAAGCCCAACCAAGCGAAACCTTGCCAATTTACCTGCTTCTTTCCCCATTTTGACTGGTTTTCCTCGCCTCATTGTTCCATCTCATCCCATACTTCGATATGCAGATTTCAAAAATTAAGTTTTCTTACTTTTACATGAGGAGAAAATATTTAGTGTAACGGAAATTACAGGTCACTTTTGTATCACCAATCAATAAAAACATGTCAAACTAGTGGATATTCATCCCAATCATACTTAATTAAAATCCCACTATTTGTCAAGACATTTTCTCCTAACATTACTAGTACTGACGATTTTAACATGCTATTTTTATTGAGTCGATCGTGATATTACATTAACAAAATGACATGATACGCTAAATATTTTCCGAGTGTGAGATGCTGATGTGGATGAAAGAAGTATTCAGGGAGGGTCGGCCCAATCAGAATAGAGGTCTCTATACTATGAGGTGGCCATGCATGCCTACGTGTCACGATGTTACATCACATAAAAGTAGAAAAGTCTTGAGCTATATAAGAGGGATAGGCAACACCACCTAACAACTTAAACTTTTGAGTCTGTCGGTGACAAGTGGTATTAGAGCAGTCCAACTCTTAATCCGGTTTTACGCCAAGCGCTTAGGTGGAGTATGCAGGATAGTTCGACTCACGATGAGGGCGTCGCAAATTCAAGTAATAAAATATGTCACAATCTCATATCAAATAAGAATAGAAACGTCTTAGACTATATAAAAGAGATATATGACACCACTTAATAGGTTAAATTTTTGGGTGACAGTATATATTACCATATCGACAGTATTAATTATGCCTCCGTGTGAAGTGAGAAGCATTCAGTTACCCTTGAATCATAGCTTTGTTTTCGGACGAAGGTCATTAATGCAATGCTGATCTGAAATACAAACAAACATAAGCAAAAACAATGGACGCACGTGATCGTGAGATTTGATCGTTTACACACACAGTCAAAGAGCGCATCATCATAGCCGTCATCATTTACACATATTTAGTTGGTTGCGTGAGAATTTAGATTTTTAACTTATATTTTTTCATTCAAAATTTGAGTTTGATTTTCGCTGAGGTCTCCTGTAGATAAATTTATAATGTTGATAGTGTTCGTTAAGCGAATGTATAGAATAGGTTATCTGCATATCTATTTTGATAATCAAATTAAATAAATAAAAATTATTTAAGGTAATTTTCACACCACACTGTATGATGTAACGATTTATTCATATGATGTTATACATTGAGAGTTATGAGAATTTATAGGCATTGTCAATTATTGACTTTTCAAATTTAAAATTCTCTTCATGACAAAAGGCCACAAATATCATAATTTACATAAAATGTCACACCACGAACATACTAACCACGATGTCCGATCTTGAATTTTTTTCATTGGAAACAAAAGAATGCCTATTCATTTTGTTTATTATTTTCTCAACCCCAATTAAACGAAAACAAAAAAAATTAGTGAAGATAATTTGGTTGTGTTATTGGTTACTGGATATCTTCAATTAAACATTTGGTAAATTGGTTTTAAAAATTGTTTGTTGAATTTTTTTTTTGTAAAATATCTCTGTCTTATAAATAAAACTAAAGTTTTTTAAATTTTTGAAGACCATTTTCAAGAGATTAGTCAACTCTTAACAAGGGTAAGAGTAGGTTGAAAATAATTTATCCCTTGTGGTCGCAACGCAGATGACCTGTTTGATTACCATTGAAAAAAATCAGAGAAGGTATTTGTTGAAGTGTGCAAATTGACTCGAACATCGCTAATTGTTGAACCCAAAAAAATGAATGACTATTTTCACAAGAAAATAAAAAAGATATGAAAAGGTGTTTTCATTTGTGAAAAAAGAAAATTGAAAAGTTTGAAACCATTCTCTCATTTCATTTCCCCCCCCCCCCCCCCCCCCCTCTTTTACTTTAACGAATCCAAGAAATAGATGCGTAAATGGTAATAGAAGCATAGAAATAGAGTTCATTTTTTTTGTTTTATTTTATAATTTTTACTAATTTTAAGTCAAAAACTAATAAAAAATTATAAATCAAAGTTACATCCAAACGTAGTGTTAATCTATCAAACAATTACAAAGACGAGAAAAAAAACTTGAATAACTAATTGGTTTCTATCAATTTAGTGAGAGTCTTACAATCGCCTTAGGCTATGTTCGGTAGAAGATAATAAAATGTAATGAAATGAGAATGTGGATAGAATGAGAATGAAAATGGAATGGAATGGAATTGTCATTCTCATTCTCTTATTTGTTTGCTTAGTAGGAATGAAATGATTATTCCCACTCTTTTGTTTGGTAAGATAAATTAATAATACTAAAATGGAATGAAATTTATAATATAAAAATTTAATATTATATTATATATGAATATTATAAGTATTATATATTATTTATTAAATATTATTAGATGTTTAGTAATTGGTCGTGGTGGTGATGGTAGCGGTGATAGTGACAGATAGTGGCAAATGGTTGTAGTGACGGCGACTGTTAGTGGATGGTGGCTAATGCTAGTAGTGGTGGTGGTGCTTTGAATTATTTATTTATTTCGTTGACACTTGATTCTAAGTAAAACGCTATAATTGCTAGAGGTTGATTTCGACAATCAGCATCATCCACCGTTGTGTTGGAGGCTTTGGGGCCACTGTGTGTGTGTTTGCTACTCTAAAATTCAAATTTTGTAACTAGAACTGAAACCTATTTTGTTCAAAAATCTTAGATTAAGGTAATTATATAAATGCAAGGCTTGAGTTTCGTATTTGCAACATAATATATATACATATATATAGGTTTTGTATATTATTACATTGGCAATATGGCATATATATGTTGGTGGCAGCACGTCGTGGTGGTGGTGGTGGTGGTGGCAGGTGGTAGCACGTGGTGGTGGTGGTGGTAGCAAGTGGTGATGATGTAGCAATTTTGTGGGTCTTGTCTCTAGGTCTTCGACGAGCTCTCTCCCGTTGGCGTATGATCTCCTACTCTAAACACACCGATGTAGTACCTACCAAGGCATTTGCCTCCGTCCACTTGGTAAAGTAATCGATGGCCACTACCGTGAACTTCCTTTGCCTCTTGTCCATAGACAGCGGTCCCACAATGTCAATTCCCCATTGGGCGAAGGGCCACGGGCTCTGAATCGGGGTCATCTCCTGAGCGGGCAATCTTGAGATGTTCGCAAACCTTTGACACTTGTCGCACTTCTTGACGAATTCTTGGACGTCTTTATCCATGGTAGGCTGATAATAGGCTGTTTGCAGGATCTTCTTTGTGAGGGATTGACCACCCGAGTGGTTTCACGCATGCATAGGAATGGTTGATGACCTTTCTACGTGGCGGTCTTCCGTTAGAGGGTCTAATCCGTGTTAGGGTACTTGAGTGGGTTGTTGTCCCACTCCGCGCATGGCGTATGTTAGAATGACATTAGGAGTAATGACGGTTGTCCCTTGCACACTCTACGTCCTTGTGTCGGGAACATGCTATTGTGTTCGGTGTTAGTGGTAACCCCCGCCGATGTGATAGGGAGGGGCGACACAGGGAGCAGGGCTAAGTCCCTGGTCTGTTCAGGGGTGAAGAGGTTCAATTTTGACGATGTCCAATCAGAAGATTGGGAAGAGACCTGGTCTAGTCGAGAGAGATTACAAGAGGATCGACTCTGTTAGAGCCCGATAGCCAGGTCAGGAAATCGTCACTATCAGGTGGTAATGGTGGGGGCGATAATGATGGATGGTTGGTAATAGGTGGCAAGGAAGGAGAAGGAAGGAAAATTTTGTTTTAAAAATAAATAAAAAAATTATAATTATTTTTTTTCAAAAATTTTCAATTTTTTGAATTATTAAAATAAAAAAGATTTATTAAAAAATCTGACAACAAAAATATTACCAAGGTTGATTTTATGTTCTCATTTCATGAAATAATAGAATGGTCATTCCCACTCTTAAAAAAAAGAAATGATCATTCTAATAAAATATAGAAATGATCATTCTTAGAAAATGACAATTCCAACTTTAAATAGCCGTACCAAACAAGAAAATGAAAATAGAAGTGATAATAATCATTCCATTTCATTTTATTATCTTGTACCAAATATAATCTTAGTGTCAATTTTTTCTCTTCCTATGCAGTGAGGTAATGCATCGACTCCCAACGGCCATGAAAGGTTACAAGCTGTTTGAATTTTGGGGTAAAGAAAAGAAGGGATGGAAAACGCATAAAAAGAGAAAACAAAGGAAAGTATTTTTCTTCTCTTGTTTGATTTTTATAAAAAAAGTGAAAAAAAAAGAGAGAGAGAATGAGATAGGGTGATTATTTTTTCTCTTTTTTTTTAATTTTTTTAATCAAATAGAAATATAAAAGAAAATAATTTTTTTTTCCTTCCTTACTCTAAGTTCTAAACATTTACAATATGTTTGGAACTTAGGGGAGGAAAGGAACTTAGAGGAGGAAAGGAAAAAGTTTAAAATTGTCCTTTTTTTTCTCTTTCTTGTTTGATTCTTTCTAAAAGTGAAATAAAAGAAGAGGGAAGAGAAAAGAAGAATTTTTTTTAAATCAATCTCTCTTTTTCTCTCTCTTATTTGATTCTACCGTCGTAGAGAGAGGGAGAAAAAGAGAACTTTTTTTTTTAAATTAATCTCTATTTTTTTCTCTTATTTTTTACTTTTTTTTCGTTTTCTTTACAAAATTAAATAAAAAAGTAAAACTAATTTTATTTTTATTTTTATTTTTATTTTTTTTCTTGCCTTTCTCAAGTCCTAAACAGACTGTTAGGGTTAAAAGAGGGTAAGGTCACCGATTGGAGGTGGGACTCAGAAAGATACGGTCGTGGTGGTTGCCGCCGAGGCTTGAGGCGGTCAATGCGGAAGGTTGAAAAAAGAGAAAAAAAAAAAAAAAAAAAAAAAAAACAAAGGACGAACAGAGAGAAAAAAAAAAAAAAAAAATCAAGATTTGACGTACAAACTTCTTCAATCTTTTGCATGTAGATGATAATCCCACGCGCTTTATGTTACCACGCTCAATTCACAAGGGATCTTCGTGGCAATATCAACAGCGGCGCGTGACCGAGGAGGCGGGTGGTTGCGGAGGGAGGGTAGAGGATGTCCAACGGAGAGGACGCAGTGCCCACTATCCGTGCGCTCGTCTCTTGTCTTTCTTTGTGAGAAACGATGCACCGACTCACTGGCATTGGCACGTGAGAGCACGTGACCTAACCTTAATCTCTCTAGCTTTTGTTAATTCATTAATGCCAGCTTTGCATCTCTCCCGTGATTTGGGCACTCCCTTTTAACTTTCTACTTTCTCTACCTTCAATTTTCAGGAAATATTTTTACATTAAAAAATTCACTAAATAATATACTAATTTTTCTCTTCACTTTCAATATTTTTAAAGAAAGTTAATATTAAGCATATAAAGACATTCTATAGATGGTGGTTTTTAAATTCTTTTATTAGCAAAAAGGTCTAGAATTATTATCTTCTTTAATATTATAATGCAAATTCTTGATGAGGCTTTTTTTGTTGACAAAAATAATCTACAGCAAAAAATTTACAGAGTTTACATTTAATACATATAAGAATAATTATATAATACTTACAATTAAACTGCTTTTTTAGTTCGTGTAACTTCTCACTATTAAGTTACTGGTAAAGAGAATAATTAAGTGTAGTACAACATACGAACATAATAAATGGCAATCTTCTAGTGTCTTCACAGTAGCTCCCATTTTACTACTAGGCCCAAAACACCACTTCTTAACATATATTATTCAGAATATTTTGGTACGATGTAATTTAATTTTTACCTCTATTTGTGAATTTTCAAAGGCTTTTTTCTATCAACATTGGTATTAATTCTTACTATGTCAAACTAATAACTCACCTGGTCTCCGTCAAAAATAATAATAAAAAATGCCTCACTTGGTCAGGTGGCTACTCTTCTCAACAATGTTATCACTGGCTAATTTAAGACGGAAAAAAAAAACTCAAAATTGATTTTTCCCACAAGGGATGATAAAAAAGAACTGATACCCAGCAAATCATACAATTTTATAGAAAATATGCATATAGTACATGCCCACTTTTGCATAAATTAGATATAAATTGTAACATTTATTAGTATATTTAAAATTATAATATAGTTTAAGTAATATAGGACACAAGTGAAAAAGTGTTAAAAACTAAATCAGATGCACTATAAAACTCGATTTGATTTAAACTCGTTCAAGAACAGTTCAAAAGATAATTGAGCTAAACTCAAACATATTTTTTAAAATAGTTGTATTTTCAATTTTAGTTCAATTAATTCACAACTTTGCCCGAGTTATTTACATCTCTAAGTATAACTTATCCTACAATTAGAAGGGCAATTTAGGATATTCATCTACCTTAAATGTGACGAGAGGCAAAGGCAAATGACAAAAGGAGTGCCTAAACCACTATTTTTTTTAACCTTGTAAACTGTACGATATTATTTAAAATTTGCCCCCTGAGGTAAGTCGTACAACTGACATAAAAATATTATAATAATGCTTTAGAATATTAATCTAAATCTAGCAATCAGAATGCCTCCTAATCCTTTTGACCTGTAAAGATTCTGTGCCACCCTAAAATGTCCTTGTTACCCTTCATCTTACCTTTCCCATCAGGCAACATTAAACAATTTGGTGTTTGGCAAAACCGGGAGGATTCCCATCAAACCTGCCATCCAAACCGGGAATGAAACAGCTCTTCAATAGCTTGGGAGTTTTGTGTTTTTGGATGAGCCAAAAGGTGGGAAGGAAGACAAGTTTTCGCACACTGCAAAATATTTGATTTAAGCCATTGTTATTGAATTAAAAAAATAATTCTGTTTAATTTGAATCATAAGTAGTTATTGATGGGAAAAGACGACAACCGCTCCTTAATAGCTTGAAGTTAAGTTGCACATGGAGAACAACTAATTGAAAACAATATGAAAGAGGACAAGGTGTGGATTTCAACACAGATTTCTGAATGTGACACTGTCCTCGCTTGATACAGTTTGTACATCAACATATTTCAGGGGTCTAAATTTTCTTTGCTTGTAATTGAAGCTTTTTTTGTTTCAATGTAGAATAAAGAATGATATGACACTTGAAGAAACTTGAGGCAAGGCATTACCATTTGCACAAGTTATAGAAATACAAACACAATATAAAATGAAACAAAAGAAGTTAAATTTAAAAAAAATAAAAAATAATGTAAGAGAGTGTTTGGACCACAATTTAAAAATTATAAGCTGTTTTTGAAAGTTACTTTTTATAAAAATGCATAAACTTCATAAGTGACTTTTTAAAGTAGAGGTTTGATAAATAGCTTTTTTAAGCAATCTTTTTTTAAGTGATTTATTTGAGGTGAGCCAAACAACATTTAAAAAATAAGGTATAAGATTAATAAGTCATAAGTTAGTAAAATAAGTTATGTCCAAATACCCTTTAAAATCCTAACATTTATGTATAATAAACAAAAGATATTTTATATTGTTAATATATAATAGAGGTAGTTCATGTATTTCACAAATAATTGAGCGAATTTGGAGTGAAGTGACCTAAATTCTATCCTGCTCTTAATTTTATTTTATTTTTCGTAATCCGTTACTAATCTGTTTGTTCATAATCTAAACCCATATTACTGGTTAGTTGTCATCCCTAGCTGTCCCAAATAATTAGTTAGGCCAAATGTGGAGATGCCCTGATTATTAAAAAATAAAAAAAGTGTATGGGGGCATGAATTCTTCGTCCAAACAGTGTTCTACAATATTGAACAAAGTTGTTAGGTTGGAGCAAGCAAACCTAAGTACCTAACAATGCATTGCAACCAAACTGAAATTCCAAACAGAGTTAAAAGGGTAAGAAGGTGATTTGGCTTTTCTAAGGCTCCCAAGGCCAGACTCCTTTTTGCCTTACTCACCTTCACTGTTTGTTTGTGCTTTGTAAGGGAGGAGATAAAAAGCTGTCCCCACTGTTTTTCATGGTAAAAATTCCACAACAAAACATCAAACATCCTCTCTCTTTCTCTCTCTCTAGCTGTACCTTTTTTTTTTACCTTCCTACTCTCAGATTACTCTGACCTGATTATCTGGGAGAAATAAAAGGACAAAAGGATCTCCCCAGTGGTTGTTAAGAACTTGCATTGTTGAGTTGCTGAGGAGGATTAAAAAAAAAAAAAAAAACGCTCTTTTGGAGGAATTCCCATAAGACTAGTACCTCAGAGGCAGTAGAGAGAGAGAGAGGGTTTGATTGTGGAAGTGAAAGAGAAAAAAGGAGGGGAGAGAGAGAGAGAGGGATGGTGGGCTCAGGAGCATCAGATAGGAGCAAAGAAGCTGTTGGGATGATGGCCCTTCATGAGGCCCTCAGAAGCGTCTGTCTCAACTCAGACTGGACTTACTCAGTCTTCTGGACAATTCGTCCCCGCCCGTATGTCCCTCCTCTTCTTCTTCTTCTTCTCTCTCTCTACAGTGTTGATATCCTTAGATAATGATGTTTCCTTAAATGGGTCTCTGCCATTTTTGCAGTAGACTTAGAGGAGGTAATGGGTGCAAAGTTGGAGACGACAATGGCAGCTTGTGAGTATGGTTCTTCTTTAAATTTTCTTGCGTAAACGGAGGAAAGTGAGGATACAAAGGCAGAAGTGGATAAATGAGATATGGGGCAGCTCTACCATCTTCTGATTTTATTGATTTGTTACTCGATATGGGTATCTGTTATTTGGAGACTAAGTGCTGTTTGGCTGATTTATTATTGAAGTGGGTTGCTTGTGTTTTTGTGTAGGATGTTGATGTGGGAAGATGGGTTTTGCAGAGGAAGAATTGCAGATTGTTTGGAAGAAATTGATGGGGAGGATCCTGTCAAGAAAGCCTTCAGCAAAATGTCCATTCAGTTATATAACTATGGAGAAGGGTGGGTACTGGGTAGGTGTTTTTTTTGGGATACCAATTCTATTCCCCCTCGTCCTCCTCCTCCTCCTCTCTCTCTCTCTCTCTCTCTCTCTCTCTCTCTCATATAGTAGTTTAGGGGAGTAGAGTAGGTCATACCATGAAAAGAAAATCTTATTAATGTGTTTTAATTGGGTAAATTGGCCTGATCAGGTTGATGGGAAAGGTAGCTTCTGATAAGTGCCATAAATGGGTATTCAAAGAGCCTACTGAAAGTGAACCAAATATCTCCAACTACTGGCAGAGTTCTTTTGATGCTGTATGTACGAAAAAAAACTCACACCACACCTGTCTTAATCCATATTTTTGTAGTAACAGATTAGAATTTTAGAATGCATTTTCAATTAAAAATCTTATTATGAGATTTATGATGATCTTTAAAAAATTACTCTTCATTGATTGAATCATCAGTGAGTTGTGAATCATTCCCTTTTTATGTTATTAATTGCAGCTTCCCCCTGAATGGACTGATCAGTTTGAGTCTGGCATTCAGGTCAGTGTCACAAGTTGGGAAAAAATGTTTTTGCTTCTGTTATCTGTTTTGCTTTCCTGTTTGGTGAGTATCTCTTTTTTTTATTTTATTTCTCTTGATCAGACCATAGCTGTAATTCAAGCTGGCCATGGCCTTCTTCAACTGGGTTCCTGCAAGATTGTGAGTTTCATTATTTGTTTTTCCTTTCAAATCCTTCGTGTTTCTGTCTCATGATCCCTGTGGTTGATTTTGAAATCTGATATTTTCTTTAGAAACAAACACACATGCACTCAATTTCATAGGCATTATTATCACCCATATAATCTTTAAACACTGATCTCATTTGAGGGGAAATATTCATCATCTTCAGATACCTGAAGACCTCCATTTTGTGCTGAGAATGAGGCATACTT
This sequence comes from Euryodendron excelsum, assembly GCA_033060915.1. NCBI lineage: Eukaryota > Viridiplantae > Streptophyta > Magnoliopsida > Ericales > Pentaphylacaceae > Euryodendron > Euryodendron excelsum. The sequence goes on along the minus strand of CM065381.1, from coordinate 19,651,615 downwards.
TTGAATCTCTGGGCTACCAATCTGGCTTCTACCTCTCCCAGCTATTCTCTTCCACCAGAAACACCAACTCTTCTTCCCCAATTCCTTCAAAGCAACCCCCCATTCTAACCCGCCCTCCACCGCCCCTGTTCAATTGTTTCCCAAGGCCTCTTCCATCTTCAACTTCAGTCCTTGCCTCTCCCACTTTCCAAAACTCTGCGAGGCTCGGATTTCCGCAGACCAAAGACGAAACCCATATGTTTCTCCTTCCTCATTCGTCCGAAACCCGAATGGAAGACATGATTGGAGATCATGAAGCCGACATCAAATGGCCCAACGGGCTGAGTTTCTTCAATGCCCTCACCGGACGAACAGATGATGCCAAGCTTTTGTTCAACCCAGAGGGGTTAGGAAACAAGCCAGAACAGAATCCTAACACTAGTGGTGAAAATCCTACTGAGTTCCTGAGCTTGGACAGCCATCCGGAGAGCCTCAGGAAGATGGAAAATAAATTCAAGAGGAGCTTTACCTTGCCTGCAAGAATGGCCTCATCGTCTTCTTCGACTTCACTCGATCACCATTCACACAATCCTACGGAGTATAAGAATTCCGAAGGGGGAATGTACTCTGATGTCATGGAGACCTTCTTAGAGTGATTTCAAGAGGCTTATATTAGAGGATAAAGGTTCAGAAGTTGTATCTAGGAAACGCTTTTGCTCTCTTTTGCTACTCTGTCTTCTGTTTGTGTTGATGTGTTTTCATACCTTGCGTTTCTTTGTTCCTTGTACTGACATTTCCTATCATTTTGTTATAGACTTACAGTTCATCTTCATCCAAACATGAAAAATTTCCTCTATGTTCTATAGAAACTACTTAAATTAAGGAAGATACTGTGACTTGACCATGGTTGTCGGGCTGAGGGCCAACCTGAACAAACACTGGGAATTTATAGGTTTCTTGGATTCCTAATTCCAAGTAATATTTTAAGGTTTTATTGTGCCCAACTGTTGATGCCAAGGATATCTCCATTAGGCACCTTGGATCCAGTGGACAATGTTGGGGGACCTCCAAAGTAAGGCTTTAGAGTTCACTCTTAATAATTGAATGTTGAACTTTCTTTGAAATTCTTTGAATGGTTGATTTTGCTGATGGAGGATGATGGGATTTTCAATGATTCCCTTTGTTGGACTTCGGAAAGGTTTCCCTAATAGCATTTTCTTTTGGTGCAACACCCTAATTTCAATTGATGTTTTGTTTTGATTTCAGTTAATCATAACTCGTCTTAGGCAACACTGAAAAAGAAGAAAAAAATCCTGTTTGACGTAGTTTTCAGAAAACAGTTCTCAAAAACATGTTTCTGCGAATATTTTGAGAACTTGATGTTCCCCTCATTTTAGTATTCTTAACTGAAAAACAAAAAAACAAGTAATTGAAAATAAAGATTTCAAAATGGGTTCTTTTTAACTCAAGTTTTTTAAAAATATTAAAACCAAATGAATCTTCAGTTTTGTTTTCAACAAAAAGACAGCTTTTAAAAACTCTACCAAACAGAACCTACTGGCAGGAACAGGATCTTTCCTATGTCAATGTGTTATTTTCACCTACTTCTCTCTTCCAGCTTTCTGTAGGAAGAGTCAAACCAACTCACTATATGCTGTCCTCTATGCCTACAAAGAGTCAAACCAAGAATTGCTCCCCGCTTTGGCTGGTCATGCTTTGCCTCGTGGGTGGCTTCTCAGCGGTTACCGCAGTTGATTGGTAGAATAAGTCTTTATTGTCTGAACAAATCGTATCCAAATTTTGGACGTGAATTCAACTTTCCATTGCTGCACACAGTTGAGATATACTGTAGCACGCATTAGTGTAGCTAGTTAAGGACTAGATGAGAGGGGTAATTGGTCCCTCAACTTTTAAAAATTTACATTTTCACTTATACTTTCGAAACTTTTTTACTTTATCCTCTTTGAAAATTTATAAATGCTCGTCTTATGTAGTTAAAAAGTCTATTTTTATAAAATTTTAGAAATATTTTTTAAAATTTTTTTTAAAAATTTATAAATACCACTCTTAAATAGTTATTTTTCTTTGACCTCTTTATATATTATTGTGGGTTAAAATAATATGGTCCAAAATTATTGTACCAGCTCCGCTGGTAACGTACTGTGGACCTGGGCTGGGAAAGGTTCAAATTAACCAGTACCCAGGTGAAGGCCCCAATTGTGACAAATCCAGCAAAGACCAAGTTGGTGGAACATATGTAAATCCATTACCAAAAGGATTAGGACATTTAACAATTATCCGAAAGAGATTAACTCTTAGGAGGAGATAGAATACAATTCCCTATGGGATTAAGGTACTCAGAGCACTATAAATACCATATATTATTAAGGTGTAAGATACGTTCACTTGAGTTCTAGCTCTACAATATTTTATTCGATTCATTGTGATTAAGCTTGCTCACTTAATCATCAGAGTGCCTTTGGTTTAAAGAGGGTCGAGACATTCTCATTATCTTCTTTTCTTGCAGATTGTTGTGCTCATCAATTCAATTTCGAGAGTTCAACCGGACCTTCCTAAAAATTCCATCTACAATTGGTGTCTTTTGTGTGAAAGTCTATACAACGATGAGTACTAGCTATATTAGAGGAGGAGTTGATCCCACCAATAAGGAACCAGATGATAGTTATGACGTCCGTAGTCACGACGGCACACACCAATTAAGTCAGCATGATGATGATTCGACGCAGACTCTCGGAGGACACTTAATCAGATCGGAGATATGATTCCCTAGACACGTCCGGTAAGAAGCATGGGAGGGTCTAGTGCGGGCTCCGTAGTATGCCCGAAATCCAAATCGTTGAAGGAATTATCAAAAGAACTTGAATCCGTCGCCATCCAGTGGTCAAGTTACCAGCAACTTGTTTCTCTGATTAACTAAGCCGGAGATCTGGCAGCGGAATGAAGAGATTGCCTACCTCAGGGAAACAGTTGAAGCGATGAAGGAGACGATTGCCAGACGAGACAAACAAGTACCTGAGAAATCACCAGATCGGCAGCATAGAAGGAGGTCGAATTCCAAAAATATGAGCCCCCCAGCCACACATGCAATAGGGAGCCATACAGCCAGTACAGGGTACTATGTGGAACGACGGGAAGATTGGTAGCCCTAGAGGAATCTGATACCAGTGAGAGACCCGGTAAGGATCGAGCCAGAATAGCAGGATTAGGACAAGTGGCTAGAAGATTAGCTCGACAATCGGGAAAAGCACCAAAAAGGGTGGACAACCCATGATATAGCCAGGAGAGCCCTGAACCAGATTGCTTCCACCCCCTTCACAGAAGAGATTGATTCATGTCGACCTCCTAGGAAATTTACTCCACCAAAGTTTACATCTTATGATGGGAAGTCGGATCCCATTACTTATGTTCGGCACTATAAGCAGATGATGGTGCTATGGAGCTATAATGATTCACTTATGTGTCGAGGTTTCCCTTCAAGCCGGGGAGAGGTAGCTTTACGATGGTTCAACAAGCTACAAACAGTCCTGTAGGTGGGATTTTTCGGGAAGGCTGGGCCGAGCTCTCAAGCCCAAAGTGGATGAGTCCAAACTTCTTCCTGCAAGACGAATGGGTTAGAATGGGTCGACCCTGGGTGGGTCGATCTCACTCCGAAGGTTAAGTCAGCAAACTTAATCGAGAAGGATGAATGGAAGTTGTGTATGTCAGGGGTTCATTTTCCATACCTGGCTCTCGATTCCTCGGGGCTTTATAGAGTCCTTCAGGGAGTGTCTTTTGTCTCGGCCTATCAGCAGACTCTCATGGTCTGCTGGTTAGGCATCATCATTTACGCCGCCTGGCTACCTGCAGCGTCTGGCGCATCGTCGTGGGGGATTCCGGCTGACCGGACGTGCACGTCGATGTTTGTGTGGGCGGCCGCTCGTGCATTAAATGCAAGTCAACTCTGCATTTAATGCTTTAAGACCGCCAGTGGTTTGCGCAAACCGTTGGCTGTCTGGGCCACGCTGGGAGCAGGTCGGCAGTTTGGGCTGGCCTTTCCTCATAACTGGTTTGGGCCCCGGGCAACCCCAACTTTAATTCAAGCAGATTGGGCCGCACCCACTGGGATGGGCCGGGGGTTATTTCCCCACAAGTCCAGATCAGTGTCAAGCTAGAGGCAACTTGCCGAGCTATTTACAAACCGTTTCATAGCAAATAGCAAACAACCCAAGGAGGTGGACTACGTGCTGACCTTACAAAAGAAAGATGATGAGGGATTGCAGGCATATGTAAGGAGATACTGGGAGGCTTATAATGAGATAGAGGACTGCAACGAGCAAAAGCTGTTGTACAGTTCAAGATCGGCCTTCCTAGAGAACACTGCTTAAGGCAATCCTTCATGAAAAAATCAGTCACTCGCATACAGGACCTGATGGTGAGGATTGAATAGTACGCCCAGGTAAAAGAAGATTTAGTATAAACGACACAGGAGAAGGTTGCTAAGAAGACCGATAAGAAAGATGGGCGGGAAAGTAAGAAGCCCAAACATGAGGAGAACAACAACAACATCCGGGGCAGAAAAGCAACAGAAGAGGTCAACACAGTCTTCAAGAACCCAATATACAAAATTTTTCCCCAAATACGAGACAAACCTTTCTTCAAATGGCGCCCAAAAGTGGGAAGAGACCCTACCACTCGAGACTATAGGGATTTTTGTTCCTATCACAGGGAAAAAGGGCATCAGACGGAGAATTACTGAAATTTAAAAAATCACTTGGAGGAATTGGCAAAGGCAGGACATCTAGATCAATAAATTGACTGAAAAAAGACAAAGCAGGAGGTAGAGCAGACAAAGCAGGAAACCGCTCCCCAGAAGGAAGTCAGAACTGAACCAGCCCAAGTAATCAACGTCCTCTATGCATCGGTAGAATCAACAACAGTAGACCCACACAGATACTGAGTGGAGATCTAGAAAGTAGCACACCTAAGGGAGGTAATGCAGTTGGAAGCCCCAAACAAAAAGGCAAAGGTCATCAGCAGTATTGGGGCCATAACCTTTACCGATGACGATTTGGCAGGGTGCAACTGCCACACAATGACGCATTGGTGGTATTTTACGATTGGGCGACTGTGATGTAAAAAGGCTGCTAATTGACCAAGGAAGCTCCTCCGAAGTCATGTTCTATAACCTCTTTAAGAAGCTAGGACTGAAGGACACCGATCTCCAACAATCTTTGAACCCCCCGGTTGGATTCAGCTCGAACCCGGTCTAGCCGCAGGAAAAGGTAATTATCTCAGTTACTGCGAGAGGGATCATAATTCAGACAGAGTTCCTGGTGGTCAATATGCCTTCCCCTTACAATGTAATCATAGGTTGGATATGATTGCACCTCATAAAAGCCATACCTTCGTCCTATTATCAGCTCATTCGTTTTCCAATTCCAGGAGGAGTAGGAGAGATAAGAGGGGACCAGAGAGCGGCTAAACAGTACTTCCTGACGGTATGCCCCACAAAGGAGATAACAGGTAAGGTACAAATGATGGAATTTCATGAAAACATACCCACGATTGATGACGTCGGGCTGCTACCAGAAAACAAGGCCGTCGAGGACTTAAAAAGAAGATTTACATAGATTGGCACAATGAAGAGAAGTACTTTGTTCTCAGCACCTTTCTGTCCAGATCTGAGGAGAAATCGTTGATTAATCTATTGATAGAGTATATTGAAGTGTTTGCTTGGACACCATATGACATGCTAGGAATTGATTCACAAGTAGCCTGCTACAGACTCAGCGTGGACCCACAGTGCCGACCTGTGGTCCAGAAGGGAAGAAGGGTAACTACTCAGCATATGGACGCCGTAATTGAAGAAGTGGACAGGCTCCTTGAAGAAGGGGCAATAAGGAAAGTCTACTACCCATGCTGGCTTTCAAACACAGTGGCGGTAAAGAAGAAAAACGACAAGTGGAGGGTTTGTGTTGACTTCACTGACCTAAATAAAACATGTCCCAATGACTCTTTTCCCCTTCCAAAGATTGACCAGTTAGTAGATGCAATAACTGAATTTGAAAGGATGAGTTTCTTATATGCCTATCTCGAGTACCACCAGATCCCACTTCATAAAGAAGATCAAGGAAAAACTGTCTTCATCACCCTAAGGGGTATCTTCTGTTACAAAGTAATGCCTTTTGGTCTAAAGAATGCAGGTGTCACATATAAGAGATTGGTCACTAAAATGTTCAAACAACACATCGGTAGCATTGTTAAAGTGTACATCAACGACATGGTGGTCAAAAGCAAGGTCGGCAGACAGCTCTTGGTCGATCTAAAGGAAGTGTTCGACATCCTCAAAAGCTACAAGATGAGGCTCAATGCCTCTAAATGTGTGTATGGAGTAAGCTCTGAAAAGTTTCTTGGATTTTTGGTTACACATCGAGGGATTGAAGCAGATTCGAATAAAATAAGTGCAATATAGAATATCTAGGCCCAAAAGAACATTAAGGAAGTCCAGAAGTTGATCGGGATGGTTGCAGCTCTCAACTGGTTCATTAGGTGATTCTCAAACAAGTGCCGGGCATTCTTTCAACTTTTGAAAAAATGGGAGCAGTTCAACTGGAGCTCTAATTGCGATCAGTCCCTTACTGACTTGAAGACATACTTTATCATTATCTAGCAATATCAAACCATACGGTAAGCGCCATTCTATTACGACAATTAGACAGGTAGCAGAAGCCAGTCTACTACGTCAGCTAGGGATGGTAGTGGACCGGGTAAATGTGGATATCCGACCGAACTCGCCCTGTATGGAGAGAGGGTATGGAGGATTTAAAACAGGGATAGAAGCTGGAATGGAGATGTTAAACTAAACTTGTGCAGGTATAGAGGTGGGGATAGACTTAGGTTCTCCCCTGCCCCGCCATACCCGTTAGGTATTAGTATAATTAGCAATTACCTAGGGCTTAATTATAAATATTAAGACTAAAAAAGGAGTTTAACTATAAATTTTAAAACAAAAAATAGGGGCTCACTTGTAAATAATAAAATTTAAATTTTGCCAATAGTATTTTTTTCTCTTTTATTTATTTTTATATTTGTTTGGGAGTTTTTTTTTAGTGTTATTGGGCTTGGCGGGTGCGGGGCAGGGGCGGGTGCGGAGGTGGGGGTGGACAAAAATTTTTACCCGTGGGGCGGGGATGGACGTCCAAAAACATACCCGTACAGGTATGGAAGCGGGATAGAGGTGAATTTTTTACGTAGATGCCAGGATGAAGGTGTCAATCCCCGCCCCGCCCCAGTCTACTACCATCACTAATGTCAGCAAAACTTTTCTAGGAGCAGAGAGCAGGAATCTTCCATTGGAGAAGTTGGCCCTTGCATTGGTGTTGGTGTCACAAAAGTTAGTGCACTACTTTAGGGCCTATACAATTAACATCCTCACAGACCATCAGCTTAAGCCACTCCTCAGAAGAGCCGACTTTTCCGAAAGATTTGCAAAATGGGCGGTGGAGCTAGGAGAGTTTGACATCAAATTCCTACCCAGGTCGGCAGTAAAAGATCAGGTATTAGCAGATTTTATTACTAAATTTTCTATTGAACTGCCTCAGGAACACATTCAGGCACCCGATGTCGATCAAGCAAATGGCGGACCCCCCTTAGAGCCATGGGAGATTACTAATCATTGGAAGCTCTTTGTTGACGGAGCATCCAACGACAGGGGGGTAGGATCGAGCATAGTCCTCATTACGCCATATGGCATGGCATTGGAGCATGCTATAAAATTAGAGTTTACTGCATCAAACAATGAGTCAGAGTATGAGACTTTGCTCACCGGACTGCACCGAGCTACAGAGCTCAAGATCGCTGAGATAGCTATTTATTCAGATTCTCAGTTGGTGGTTGTCGCGCCCCGATTTTTAGGTGTCCAAGGTCCTTTCGGCTTGGAGACAAAAATCACGAAACTCTGTCACTAGAACTCGTCCTCTTAGAAGGACAAGTGCGACTAGGTTTGAAAATTGATTTGACTAAGGATTTTTTAGAGAAATAGGAGTCGCCACCTAATGCCCTAGTGGTGCCCCTATTTTGAGAGGGGAACTAAGCATGATGTGTTGGCTCACGTTTGGAGATAGGAGATTGCCCCTGTATGCAATACTGTACCTGTGCGAACCTGTTCATTCATTCATCCATACATTCATGCATTCATTCGATGAAAGTAAGAAGAATAGTTTTATTGCATTTGATTCTTTTTTTTTTTTTTTGTATATGAGATTGAAAGTACATTTGAAAGGGAATGAGAACATTTTCCTTGAGACTGTCACCTATGCTATTTTTACATTTGAAATCCTAAACTACTCTTGAGTTTTCGGATTTGCCTTCTTGGATGGAGGTCGGTGAAAGACCTTGCTTTCAGATTTCCTCTTGTCTTCTTGACAACCTTATCTCCGTAAGCGAAGAGGGATTAGGGCCCCTCTTTATGAGATGACTTTTATGCATGCCATGAATTCTTAGGGTCTCGTGGTACCCTTAAGAGTTTTGGGTTGGCTTGATTCAAACGAGAAGGCCTTTGAGCCTTTCTCTAGGGTTTGATTGGATGCATGAAGATACAATGACTTGAGTTACTTTGAGAACTCTTGTCTTGAAATGAATTTCGATGCATGAGCAGTTATGATGTGAAAGGATGCATACATGACATAACGATGAAGATTTAAGCATGACATTATAAACAAAAAGTAAAAGAAAGTAAAGCAGTCGCCCTTTCCTCGGTTTTGAAATTGACGCGTGTGTCCTAAATCCAGCAGAGATTCAGCCATGCATGGGGTGCTACATGAGCATGAGGTTGGGGGTTTACTAATGCTTCCTAAAAAGCTCGGTTCCCGAACCTTCAAACCTCCCAGCGTCCACCCCTGAAAGGGTGAACTCCATCTTTGGTTGGTAGTTCGAGCGGGGGAACTATCAAGAGACCGTAGGCTAAGAAACTGACACAGCATCCACCCACAGTCAATATGCTGTTCCCCCTTCTATCTAGAAGGGTAGTAGCCAGGTAATACATGCAAGATGCAAATGCAAGTGAGCGCACCGAGTGTGTGTGAAATTTTTAAAAATGGAGGAAATGACCCAACAACACACATCACATCATGTCCATTCATTTATATACAAGGCAACAAATAAGACATGGAATAAAAATGTGAACAAAGGTCCATCTACAAAAGACAAATGCAAAGAGTTAGTACCTTTTTGAAAACTCAATGCAAGGTAAAATGAATAATTAATGTATGAATATGCACGTAAGCAATGGATGCAAGTGATAACACATATTTGAAAATTGTATTGGAGAATAAAATTTGCTTGGGAAACTTGGAAAATTTAAAAAGTGGATAAAAAATGGACAAAGTAACCAGGGATTTTGGGTGAGTGAAGGGTGAAGAGACATGCTATTGGCCTAACCCTCTAAGTGTCCCTAGTGGAGTCTCCAGCTGTTGCACCCCGGTTTTTAGGTGTCCAAGGTCCTTTTGGCTTAGAGACAAAAAACACGAAACTCTGTCACTAGAACTCGTCCTTGTAGAAGGACAAGTGTGACTAGGTTTGAAAATTGGTTTGACTAAGGGTTTTTCAGAGAAATAGGAATCGCCACCTAACTTGATCAAGGTGAGTTAGGGCACCTAAAACATTAGTGTTAATCCGAATATTAGACTTAGGGTTGTTTTTGGAAAAGGTTTTGAAAACTCCCTTGAGAGAGGGTTTTTAAGAAAATAGGTTGTTTGGCAACCTTTGGAAAAATTTAAGCCATTTTGAAAAATTACTCCATTTTGATCTGTCGAAAACATAAATCTATGGTCCGGGGGTTGGTTACGTGTAGGGAAGATATCCTAAGATCATCACCCTACCCCGCCCTTTTGGTACCTACATGTCTAATCACCCTTTGTTCACTCACGAGAATAATCGGTTACCATTGTCTACTTAATATCCACTTTAGAACTTTAAAAATGAGGTTTAGTCATCACTTTTCAGATGAATGATGCATGATGTATGTTTTGGAAGAAGTTTGAAACACAGAAGTCCTTGGAGGAGTTTGAAATGGAAACTTGGAGTTGATTGAAATTTTTGAAAAGGGGATTGGAGTTGAAATAGAAGTTATGACCGTACCATTTTAGGTTGCCTACGTATCTCATTTGGCGAGAACCAGGTCAATCGTAGTTCGGGCAAGAGCCCAATGAAAAATAGGCGCATTAGGGCCTTTGGAAGGTTTGAAGACACTTTGGAGTCTTTGGAAAAGTTTAAGACACTTTGAGATCTTTGGAAGTTGAAGACTCTTTGGGGTCTTTGGAAAAGTTTATGACACTTTGAGGTTTTTGGAAGTGAAAGAGTCTTTGTGGTCTTGGAAATTTTAACTTGATTTATCACTTGTCCTTGAAATCCCTAACCATAAGGGGGCTAGGGACACCTTAGGTTTGTGACATTTTAAAAGCATTTTTGGAAATGTCTTGAAGATGAAGTGTAAGGACATTTGAAGAGTTTATGGAGTTGCTTTTTTGAAATCATGAGAGTAGGGGGTATTGGAGAAATGGATAATGAGAATAGTTTAAAATTGAAAGATCATTCAAAAAGGGCTCATGAGTTGGAACCTTGAAGCATATTAACCTATGTTGGGTTAGCTTATGGTTAAGGGTGACCTAAGGTTCACTAACTTGGGTTACGTTAACCTAGGGTTAAGGTGACTTAAGGTTAGCTAACTAGGGTTAAGTTAACCTAAGGTGAGTGAACTAGGGTTAAGTTAACCTAGGGTTGGATAACTAGGGTCAAGTTAACCTAGGGTTAGTGAACTAGGGTCAAGTTAACCTAGGGTTGGATAACTATGGTTAAGTTAATCTAGGGTTGGATTGGAAAATGGTTTTGAAAGTTGGTTTAATGCACTTTTGGAAAGAGTTTTGAAAAACGAAGCATATTATGCAATGGACTTTGGTGGACAACCCTTTTAAAGATCATTTTCATGAAAATTTTGACTCTAGTCAAGAGTATGGTTTATATGGTTGGTGATTGGAGACCATTCCAATGAAGGTTTCCTCATGGCCATTATAACCATAATCTTGACAAGAGTGTAAGGGGTCCAAAAATTAACATGATGATGACAACTTTTTAAGGCACCATTTTTAATACAAAGATGGAGAGAATGCATTTTTTAAAATTATCTTTGGAGAGATTTTTGAAAACCATTTTTGTAGGAGGTCATTCCATCAAGAAAGGGTTCCTATGGCTAAATAAAAGGAAAACCACTCAAGAGAGGGTTCTATGGGGCCATTCCAACCACTACACTTAAAAGAATGAAAATCTTGAAAATTAGAGAATTGAAAAGCAACCCTTATGCAAGTTAAAATGTCATGATGCCAAGGTGAGAGTTAAGGGGTTAGAAGGGGATTTTTTAAGGCATGATTTCTAAGGTCCCATCCTAAGCTTCAAAAAGGCAACTCTTGGAACAATTTTTGAAAGAAATATAAATCTTGGAAATGGCATGAAAATAAGAGCAATGTAAGCATTGTAAAACATGACAATAAGTATAAAATGAAGCCAAGCATACAAAACATGATCAAAATAGTAATATGCAAGGGGTCATGATTCACATACAAGGCTTTTAGGCTACCCCACATAAACAAGGGGTTCTTAGGCCATACCATCTCAAAGTAGGCTAGTGAGAGGTCCCCCTACACGGTGGCTCTCACTTGCTTTCCTCTAGGTATGATCTAAAAGCCCTCTTAGCTCAAGTATGCAAGAATAGGGGGGGTTATTGATGGGGATTAAAATAGAGAATAGCCTAAGTAGGCTAGGAGGGAGAAGAGAAGAGTGGGGGAAGACACAAATGTAAAAGGGATATCACCTTTTGCCTTCACCACACTTGTAGTCTTCAATGGATGTCTTGATTGGAGCTTGAATGACTTCAAGAAGGCTTGAGGGGCTGGGATGGAATGTGTAATGGGATATAAGGCCTTATAGGTGAAGTGTATAGGCTTGAGAGGGGTAGAATCTAGCCTAAGTGTTGGAGGGGTGGAATATATGTAAGGACTTGAGATTTTGGAGTAGTTTCAGCAGAGTTTCGCATCAATTTCAGAGATGAAATATGCAAAGAGGTGGTATGGTATTTATAGACATTCTGGAACAGCCTGGCGCATGTGCTACATGTGCCTAGCCAAAATTTGACCTGGCGCATGTCAGACATACGCAGGTACTGTTCCATTGCCAGAATGACACGTGGCACCCTGTGTACTGGTTAAATCTCGACTGTTGATTGAAATTTAGTCGATTTGATCAAAATTTGAGTGCATGTAGCGTACGCTCCATCACCAGGAAGGTTGGTCCAAAATTTACCTCGATAATTGAGCCAATCGGGAAGGTTTCGAGGTAATCGGTGGCACCCACGGTGTTCTCTTGGGATTTCTCGTGGACTTTCATGTTTTTGGAAAGTTTGAAAATGCGGGATATAGTCTTGGGAAGTGTGCAAAAAATGACATCTTTGCGAAGCGTCTGTGATACGGTCTGAGGGTGTTCGAAAGTAGCTGTTTTCGTATTGCATGATCAAGGTATTCGGGAAGCGATCTTTTCGATCGGACCGTACTAATGGAAAGTATTCTGAAAATACTTTCGGAAATTCTCAAATTTACGCATTTCTTAAGTCATTTGACGGTGCATTTTGATTAAGGAATCGTAAAAAAAATCAACCTTGGCGGAGTGTCTGCGAGACGCTCTAGGAGTTGCTGAAAGTTATAGTTTTAGCACCATATGATGGAGGGCTTCAGAAAGCGATCTATCCGATCGAGCCGTATCGATGGAAAGATCTATGAACGAGCTTTTGAGAATTCCCTAATTTACGCATTTCTCAAGTCAGTTGACGGTGCGTTATAACTAGGGAATCGAGGGAAAAAACAATTTAGGCGGAGCGTCTACGAGACGCTCCAGGGGACCTTTATCGAGTCGTAAGCATTTAATGTCGTAGGGTCCTCCTGGGGTTAAACAAGGGTGTATGGTGAAACCCTTTACTCAAAATCCCAGGACCGGTGCTGTTTCGGGGCATGTTTGGATTGCCAGGAGCAAGATGGTCATTTTGGCAAGGATTGGCTAGAAATGGTTAGTAATGGTTTGGTGTGTTGTGTTAAGCGTGTAGGGTTGTTCAGGGATGATTTTGGGAGTGTTTTTTACCGTTCGGCGGGGTTTGTGCCGTGTTGAAGTGTTCAGGGGCAAAACGGTCATTTTGACCAGAGCGAGCCGGAATAGGACCGGATTTGGATCAAATGGCGTGCGAGGGACGCCTAATGGTTTAAAAACATTTTAGAAGGATGGACTTATCGTTTTGAGGAATTTTGAACTTTCTCAAAACGTGCCTGGATGCCGAAGGGTCGGTTTGGTCATTTTTCACCGAGTCGGGCTAGCCGGTGTTGGTTCCCGAGATCGCCCGGTCTCGGGAAACTACCTATGCAGTATTGGTCTCTAAGAACGCCCAATTTTAGAGAGCTACCTGTAGGAGTGGTGTTGGTTCTTGAGAATGCCTAGTTCTAGAAAGCTACCTGGAAGGGTGGCGTTAGTCTCTAAAAACGCTCGGTCTCAGAAAGCTACCTGTGAGGGTGGTGTTGGTCTCCGAGAGTGCCTGGTCCGGGAGAATTACCGAATGACGGACATTCTACATTGGCAGGCTAGCAGGTGCCAGAAGTGAACCATCTGGAATTTTGATAAGGTGTTGGTCCCCGAGATCGCCCGATTTCGGGAAGCTACCTGGATGACCTTGGTTTCCAAGACCGCCCAGTCAGAAAAGTTGCCTAGAATGATGGTGCTTATGGCTCTAGCGGGTTCTTGTGGGCCTAAGAAGTGACCAGTTGGCTGGATTAGAGATTGAAGGGCTCGTCTTGAGCTTGCATGTGTTGCGATTTTTGAAAACTGGACCCTATCGAGCCAGAGATTGCCGAGCGGGCAAAAATGGGGTGCTTACAGTGGTCAACCAGATCATGGGTGAGTATGCAGCAAAAAATGACAGAATGGCGCAGTACCTGGCAAAAGCAAGGGAGCTGCTTGGCAAATTCAATAAGCGCAAGCTCCATCAGATCAGTCACGACAGTAATGCTTATGCCGATGCCCTGGCAATACTGGCAGTGGCCCTAAAGTTGGGATAAAAAAGAACCATTCATGTGAAAACACTATCGAGCCCATGCATATTCCAAGAAGAAGTGCAAGCTTTGGTTATCAAACAATTAGGGCCATCTTGGATGGACCCCATCATCTCCTATCTCGACGAAGACGAGCTGCCGAAAAACAAGAACGAAGCCAGAAGAGTAAAAAATAAGTCATTAAAATACTGGTTATCACCTAACAAGGAACTATATAGAAGATCATTCACTGGTCCTTATCTTTATTGTGTCCAACCTGACAAAGTGCAGTGCATTCTATTTGAAATCTATGAAGGTATTTACAGGAGTCATATTGGCGGAAGATCTCTTGCGCACCGAGCTATTTCTCAGGGCTATTGATGACCCTATATGCAGAAGGATACCGCCTTGTATGTCTTGAAATGTGAGAAGTGCCATAAGTTCTCTTCGATAATCCACCAGCCTACCGAGGACCTCATTACAATCACCAACCCATGGCCTTGTGCACAATGGGGAGTAGACATAGTTGGTCGACTGCCTCGAGCTCCAAGGAATAAGAGATTCTTCATAGTGACAACTGATTACTTCACTAAGTGGGTGAAAGCAGAGCCTTTGTCTACTATCAGAGAAGTTGACGTTAAGAGGTTTGCATAGAAGAACATTATTACAAGATTCAGCATACCCCGTGCACTAGTTTCAAATAACGGCACCCAGTTCAACGACAACATGTTTAAAGAATTTTACAGTGGGCTTGGGATCAGGAATTATTACTCAACGCCGGCCTACCCATAGTGCAATAGGCAAATCGAAATATCAAACAAGACCATGCTGAATGGAATAAAAAAGAGGCTAAAGAAGATAGGTTGAAGAGCTGCCGAGTGTCTTATGATCTTATAGAATCACTTCAAGGAAATCTACTAGAGAAACTCCTTTCTGAATGGCATATGGGGTGGAGGCAGTGATACCCTTAGAAGTCAGACTCCTTACCATTAGATCGACAGCGTTCAACACCAGCCTCAACGACCAGACTTTGGCAAAGGACCTCGACCTTATTGAAGAGAAAAGGGAGACTGCCCTACTCAAACTCACTAGATATCATCAGCAACTAAGCCGAGCCTACAACAAATAAGTCCAGCGAAGAGCCTTTTCTCCCAGTGAACTAGTGTTAAGGAAAGTATTAGGGGCAACAAAAAATCCGAAAGAAGGGACGCTTGGCCCAAACTAGGAAGGTCCTTATAGAGTTGCGTCCTAGGCCGGCATAGGGGCATACCGACTGGAAACTGTCAAAGAAGGGCGACAACTACCCCCACTATAGAACACTAACAATCTCAAAAAGTTCTACTAGTAGGAATCTTCTTATTCCCAAAGGATGTAATCACCTATAATAATACCTTGTTGCATATTATTAATAAAACTGGGAGTTATTCTGCAAATCTACATGTCTGATGCCATTCTAGCATGCAAGCATCTAAGTAAAATAAAAACCAAGTGTAAAAATTTGGTCCTATCCAAGTTGGGTAGGTTGGCCAATGAATGCCACAAAAACCAAGTGTAAAAATTTAGTTCTGCCCAAGTTAGGTACGTCGGTCAATGAAGGCCACAAAGACTAAAGCCTGTTGAGCAAATAAGAACCAAGAAAACCTTGGCCCTGCCTAAGTATGGTACGTGGGCAAAAGAATGCCCAAAACTCATTCCACTTGATAGAAAACTAAGCACTGATTCGGGCCAAAATGTCTTGGCCTAAAACTAGTTCCAGATCAAATGTAAAGTAAAAACATTGAAAAAATTTAAACATGAAAACATGCTATAATAAAGAAATGGGACAGCCAAAAATCTCATTCCATTATAGAAACTGATTATAAAGTATTTTGTCGACATGCACAATTACAAGGGCAGATCGGCAATAGGAATAACTTCAATAGAAGACAAATTAGCACCAGTTTCAGCCGAGGATAGCTTGGCAACAACGTTGGTCGAAGTAGAGGGTTGTTTGGCAACAATGTTCAACTCGAAGGGCTAATTTGTCTCCGCAAGCTTTACTTCGGCAAGAGGATTCTCCATAGCAGAAAGCAAGTCTGCATGAAGGATGGGTTCAGTTGGCTTAGCCCCATGGAGAGCCTCTCCTTCTTCTTCTTCTTCTTCGCCTTCATCAGTTTCTGCGTTAGACCCTAGATCGGCTTCAGCACCAGCTGGTATCGCTGTCCAGAAAGAATAAGATTTATCTGGAGCTTATTTCCTTAAGGCCGTTTTCCAGCCTTCTCAAAAAAGTTGCTCGTAGATTTGCTTTACTTGAGCTTCATAAATGTCTCCAACATCCTCATAGCCCTTTGTATATTGGGCCTGTGATTCTACCTTTGACTTCTCTAGATCCAGTATGGCTTCAACCAAGCTTGCCTTCACTTCAAATTCTGACTTTTTAGCTTCAGCAACTTGAACCTTCAAAGCTTCATTCTTCGCCTTCATAACTTGGAAGTCCTCGTCCTTCTGTTTAAGGCAGGCCTGGGTTTCAGCAAGGGCAGTTTTAGTACTTCGTAGCACTGTCCTCAAATTTTGAGCGTCCTGATCTTGGACGTGGAAGTAACCTTTAAGCTCGCCATACTTCTGTATCAGGCTCTTGTGCCGATCATGTAAGCTGTAGTAACGTTGCATAGCTTTCAAGCCCTGGATGCCACCTTGGTCAGAAATAGAGCAATTCACTGCATCAGAAAAAAGTCGAGCAAAAAATCAACCAAAATAATAGAACGAGAAGACGACTTACCATCATCTAGGCATGAGCTACCCTCTTAAAGATATCTTCAGTAGACGTGTTGCTCAACTCCTTGATATCTCTAGGCGGCACAATGCTCTGAAGAGCCCCGATAGTAACATCGGCGTTAAAAAGAACTAAGTCTTCGGAGGTCATGGCACGATCACCAACTTGTGGCCGAAACACAAACTCCTCGGCCTCATTTTCCTTTTCCTTTCCCTTACCCCTGTCCTATTCCTTAGGCCATGTTGACCTCTCTGAAGCATCATCAGCCTTAGCAATCTTCACCAGCCCCTCTTCCTTTTCACTTCTTGAGGTACCATTGGCTCTACCAGATCTATCACTAGGGGCACCGTCAGGGCCGTGATGGCTGGAGACGACGTCAATGTGGAAGCAGCAACGGTAAAGGCAATGGCACCAGCGTCCATGGATGCACTTGCTCCATTCCCCTTCCTCTTCTTGGTTGTATTCTTCTTAAGGAGGGCCCCCAGAGTGTGGGGCTATGGACGCTCCATATCACTTTCAGTAGCAGGCAATTGAAGCGGAATAGATGGAAAGTCTCCAATCTGGTACAAGCTGCTTTCTACCTTTTGAACGACAATCACGTCCTCCGGAACTCTGTAAACGGCTGAAAAGGACTGGTACCGAATTGGGTATCCCAGCAATATGTGTGCAGCCCGGCCAATTCCTCTCAGATTGCCCTCGCCCTTCTATGCCCAGACTTGGTCGAGAGCAACGATGTCCACACCAACTTGTTCAAGCTCTTTGTCTTTAACGCCAAAGTCAACTACAAAGACAAAAACACATTGTTAAGAATCAGCAGAGACAGGTAAAAGCAGAGATAGAAGAAAAACCTGTTAGAGAAGCTAAAGATCCACCTATTTTCTTCGGAACCCTAGGGCATCTCATTACTGGGAGAACCTCTTCTGGGATGTCTCCGAACTCCCATGGCCTTCTTATTCTCACTATCACATCATCAATCCCCTTCCCTAAACTGGGGAAGAACTAGACCAATTCCCTTGACGCACCTCTAACACGGAAGTAATACCTCATTTGGTCCGACCTAGTCCCACTTAAC
Organism: Euryodendron excelsum; assembly: GCA_033060915.1. NCBI lineage: Eukaryota > Viridiplantae > Streptophyta > Magnoliopsida > Ericales > Pentaphylacaceae > Euryodendron > Euryodendron excelsum. The sequence continues at coordinate 19,633,695 of CM065381.1, read as the reverse complement.
TCTACACCTGTGTAGTAGTAATCGAACTCGTAAAAGCCCAGGTTTTGGTTCAGACGCTTATTCAATTCGGCTATCCCCATAACTATTTTATACCTATTAGCCTAAAGTTGGATGGGGGCGATTCCATAGTGGTTCATGACAGCGGTAAAGAAAGAGTGAACAGGGAACCTAAGTCTTGTTGAGTCAATGCCTTGATTTTGATGATAACAAAACATGGTTTAATGATCTAATAATTCTACTTAGTGTGCAGATTAATTATTAACTAGATCTTAACTTGAAGTTTATCATAATGGAGGATATGTGATGCAAAGATAAGAATGAAGAATGAAAAACATAATGAGATGACGTATTCTACAAAGCTGATAGTATAAGAAGATACATGAATTTCAAGATAATGAAAATCTTGGATTGAAGATTGATAAGCATAAAGGCATGGCATATTCAAAAAGCGGTGATCTTATAGAGAATGAAGAAATTTCAAAGATGATGGATGTCAAAGAAGAAGAGATCAACTCAAAGACATGAAAGCTTTCTTGGAAGATTTGTTGAAGTCTATGAAGAAGTTATAGTGTTTGAAGAATCCTAGAAGAAATCTAGAAATGAAAATGTTTAACGAAGGATAAAAAATCAGTTGAAGAAATGAAGATTTTCAATCTTGGAAGCTCTCTTGAAGGTATTAAAGAAGTCGTGATAAATGGATGAAGTAATAGTGATACAAGTAATTAAAATGGAGTTAATCCATCTAGAATGGATTGAAGACGTTCTTGGAGTCATCAAGCCTTGAAGAAGTATTGGTAAGCCTTAAAAAGCTTATTTGAATGATTCTTGAAAAGATTGGAGACTTTGGAAAAGGATAAAGAAAAGCTGCAAAAACAAGTTTTAAGTCATGAGTCGACCCCTGAAGGCAAAATGCTGAAGCAGACTGCAAAAAAAAGTTGACTTATTATAAAAAGAGTCAACCCCCAACAGTAACAGCTATATTTCTGACAAGTGTTATGGGGCGATTTGCAACCAAAACTTCTCCCATACTTCTCCAACGGCTAGAATCGATCTATAGCTTTAAATACTGTAAGCACCCCATTTTTGCCCATTCGGCAATCTCCGGTCTGACCGGGGCCGGTTTCTGACATCACAACACATGCAAGCTCAAGATGAGCCTTTCAATCTCCAATCCAACCAACTGGTCGCTTCTCGGGTCCACAAGGATCCGCCAGAGCCTTAAGCACCATTATTCCAGGCAGTTTTTCGAACCGGGCGGTCCAGAAACCAACACTATCCAGGTAGCTTCCCGGGATCGGGCGATCTCGGGGACCAACACCTCATCAAAAATTCTAGATGGTTCACTTCTGGCGCCTGCTAGCCCGCTAATGTAGAATGTTCGTCATTTGGTAGCTCTCCGAGACCGGGCGTTCTTGGAGACTAACAGCACCCTTCCAGGTAGCTTTCTGGGACCAGGCGTTCTTAGGAACCAACACCACCCTTACAGGTAGCTCTCCAAGAACGGGCGTTCTTGGAGACCAACACCGCACAGGTAGTTTTTTGAGACCGGGTGGTCTCGAAAACCAACACCTAGGTCAACACCGACGCCTGCTAGCCCGACTCGGTGAAAAATGACCAAACCTGCCCCTTGGGCCTCCAGGCATGTTTTGGAAAAGTTCAAAATCCCTCAAAACGATAAGTCCATCCTTCCACAATGTTATCAAACCATCAGGCATCCCCCGCATGCCATCTGGTCCAAATCTGATCCTATTCCGACTCACTCTGGTCAAAATGACCATCTTGCCCCTGAACGCCTCAGCACAGCACAAACCCCGCTGAACGGTAAAAGACTCTCTCAAAACCATCCCTGAACAGCCCTACACACTTAACACAACATACCAAACCCTTCCTGACCATTTCCAGCCAACTCCAGTCAAAATGACCGTTTTACCCCTGGAAACCCGAAAATGTCCCGAAACAGCATCGGCCTTGGGATTTCGAGCAGAGGGTCTCACCACTCTCCTTTGTTTAACCCAAGGAACCCCCTACGATGCTAAACTCACACGAATCGATAAAAGTTCCCTGGAGCGTCTCGCAGACGCTCCGCCTAAATTGTCTTTTCCCCCGATTCCCTAGTTATAACGCACCGTCAACCGACTTGAGAAATGCGTAAATCAGGGAATTCTCGAAAGCTCGTCCATAGATCTTTCCATCGATGCGGTTCGATCAAATAGATCGCCTCCCGAAGCCCTCCATCGTACAATGTGCAAACCAAGACTTTTAGCAACCCCTGGAGCGTCTCGCAAACGCTCTGCCAAGGTTGACTTTTTTTCTGATTCCCTAATCCAAACTCACCGTTAAACAACTTCAGAAATACATAAATTTGGAAATTCCAGAAAGTATTTCCAGAGTACTTTCCATCGGTAAGGTCCGATCGAATAGATCGCTCTTCGAAGGCCTCGATTACACAAAACGAAAACAACCACTTTCAAACACTCTCGGAGCGTATCACAGATGTTCCGCGAAAGTGTTCTTTTTGGCACACTTCGTAAGACGATATCACTCACCTCCAAACATAATTCAAACTTTTTGAAAACATGAAAGTTCATCAGAAGCACTAGGAGAACATCCCGAGTGCGACCGATTCCCCCCGGAACCTTCCCGATTAACCCAATTATCGAGGCAAAGTTGGACGAACTTTTCCGGTGATGGAGCGTATGCTACATGCGCTCAAATTTTGATCAGATCGACCGACTTTCGATCAACGGTCGAGATTTAACCAGTACACAGGGTGCCACGTGTTATTCTGGCAATGGAACAGTACCTGCGCATGTCCTACATACGCAAGGCCAAATTTTGGCCATGCGCATATAGCACATGCGCAAGGTCTGTTCCAGATTGCCTATAAATAAAGGCCTCCCCCCTTGCATATTCCAAGTCCGAAATTGATATGAAACTCTGTTGAAATCATTCCAAAAACTTGAATCTCTACATATATTCCTCTCTTCCAATACTTAGGCTAGATTCTACCCTTCCTAAGCCTATACACTCCATATACAAGGCCTCATACACACTTATACACTCCACTTTAGCCTCTCAAGCTTTCTTGAAGTCACTCAAGCTCCAATCAAGACATCCATTAAAGACTACAAATGTGTTGAAGGTAAAAGGTGGAATCCTTTTTACATTTATGCTCTCCCCCACTCTTCTCTTCTCCCTCCTAGCCTACTTAGGCAATTCTCTATTTTAATCCCCATCTTCAACCCCCCCTTTCTTGCATGCTTAAGCCAAAAGGGCTCTTAGATCATGCCTAGAGGAAAGCAAGTGAGAGCCACCGTGTAGGGGGACCTCTCGCTAGCCTACTTTAAGATGGTATGGCCTAGGAGCCCCTTGTTTATGTGGTGTAGCCTAAAAGTCTTGTATGTAAATCATGACCCCTTACATATTCCTATTTTGATCATGTCTTGTGTGCTTGGCTTTATTTTATACTTATTGTCATGCTCCACAATGCTTACATTGCTCTTAATTTTATGCCATTTCCAAGCTCTACATTTCTTTCAAAAATTATTCCAAGAGTTGGCTCCTTGAAGTCTAGGATGAGACCTTAGGAGTCATGCCTTAGAAAATTCCTCACTACCCCCTAATTCACGCTTTTGCATCATTGCATTTCAACTTGCACGAAAGTTGCTTTCAAACTTCCTAATTTTCAAGGTTTCCATTCTCTTAAATTTAGTGGCAAAAAGGGCCCCATGGAACCCTCTCTTGAGTGATCTCCCTTTATATTGGCCATAGGAGCCCTAAATTGTTGGAATGACTCCCTTTTCTCTTTATGCTTGCCTAAGAATGATGTTCAAACTCTTTGAATTCTATGGTTTCTATTCTCTCAAGTTTAGTGGTTGGAATGGCCCCATGGAACCCTCTCTTGAGTGGTCTCCCTTTTGTTTGGCCATATGAACCCTCTCTTAATGGAATGGTCCCCATGAAAAGTGGTTTTCAAAATCCTTCTCAAAAGATGATTTTTAAAAATGCATTCTCTCCATCTTTGAACAAAAAATGATTTTTCAAAAATTGTCATCCTCATGTTGAATTTTAAAACCTCCACTCTTGTCAAGATAAAGGTTATAATGGTTATAAGGAAACCTTCCTTGGAATGGTCTCCAATCACCAACCATATAAACTATACTCTTGGCTAGAGTCAAAATTTTCATGAAAATGATCTTCACAAAGATTGCCAACCAAAGTCCATTGCATATCATGTTTTGTTTTCAAAACTCTTTCCAAGAATGCATCAAAACAACTTTCAAAACCATTCTTCTATCTAACCTTAGGTTAACTTGACCTTAGTTGGCCAACCCTAGGTTAACTTGACCCTAGTTGTCCAACCCCAAGTTAACTTGACCCTAGTTGTCCAACCCTAGGTTAACTTGACCCTAGTTGACTCACCTTAAGTTAACCCTACCCTAGTTAGTCAACCATAGGTCATCTTAACCCTAGGTTAACTTAACCTAAGTTAGTTAACCTTAGGTCACCCCTAACCCTAGGCTAACCCAACCTAGGTTGATACACTTCAAGGTTTCAACTCTTGAACCCTTTTCTAAATGATCATTCAATTTTCAAACTATTCTCATAATCTATTTTTCCAAAACCCCTTACTCTCATGATTTAAAAAAAAAACAACTCCATAAACTCCTTAAATGTTCTTACATTTCATCTTCAAGACATTCCTAAAAATGCTTTCAAAGGGTCACAAACCTAAGGTGTCCCTAGCTCTCTCATGGTTAGGGATTCCAAGGACAAGTGATAAATCAAGAACAACCTCTAAGGTTGTCCATATTAAGATTCCAAACCCTTAGCCATTTTCAAAAACCACTCTTAAAAATTAATTCATCAAAACATTCTAAAATCATGCCTCCAAGGTTTTCAAAACAAGATTTCAAAAACACTTTCAAGTTCTCTTAAGTCATGCCAAGGCATTTTTCCAAAACTCCCTCAAGGTGATCCAAAATCATTTTCAAAACACTCTACCATTCAATTTCAAGTCAAAAACTCTAACACCACAAAGGGTCTTCAACTTTCCCAAGACCTCAAAGTGTCTTAAACCTTTCCAAAGACCTCAAACTGTCTTAAACTCTTCCATAAACCTCCAAGTGTCTTAAACTTTTCCAAGGACTTCAAAGTGTCTTAAACTCTTCCATAGACCTCTAAGTGTCTTAAACTTTTCCAAGGACCTCAAAGTGTCTTAAATTTCTCCGAAGACCTCAAAGTATCTTCAAACCTTCCAAAGGCCCTAATTTGCCTATTTTCCATCGGCCTCTTACCCGAACTACGAATGACCTGATTCTCACCAAATGAGATACGTAGGCAACCTAAAATGGTGCGGTCATAACTTTTATTTCATCCCCAATCCCTTTTTCAAAAGTTCCAATCAATTCAAGGTTTTTATTCCAAACTCTTTCAAAACCTCCGTTGTTTTCAAAATTTTTCCAAAAACTTGCATCATATATCATTCATCCGAAAAGTGATGACTAAACCCTGTTTTCAAAAATTCTAAAGTGGATATAAAGTGGACCATGGTAACCGGTTATTCTAGTGAGTGAATCAAGGGTGATTAGACATGTAGGTATCGAAAGGGTAGGGTAGGGTGATGATCTTAGGATATCTTCCCTACACGTAACCAACCCCTGAACCTTAGATTTCTGTTTTCGAAAGACCAAAATGGAGTTATTTTCAAAAAAGGCTTAAACGTTTCAAAAGGGTTGCTAAACAATCTATTCTCTTAAAAACCCTCTCTTGAGGGAGTTTTTCAAAACCGTTTCCAAGAAACCCTAAGTTTAATCTTCGGATTAACACTTAGTTTTAGGTGTCCTAACTCACCTTAATGAAGTTAGGTGGTGACTCTTAATTCTCTAAAAAGCTCTTAGTCAAATTAATTTTCAAACCTAGTCGCACTTGTCCTTCTAGGAGGACGAGTTCTAGTGACAGAGTTCCGTACTCTAGGGTCTTCGAGCCAAAAGGACCTTGGACACCCAAAAATCGGGGCTCGACAAATACAAGATACCTACAGCGTCTATAATGATGAATAGGGAAATTACATCATTAGTATCAAGAGCTTGAGCTGAAAATCTTTTGTGCCTTAACTACCACATATTTTTGTTGAGTATTTAAGGTTATTCATTGAGCTGCACTTGTTCATATACTCATTAGGAGAGTTACCTATTGTATAACTTTTATTCATTTCACTTGGGTGGGTTTGTAAACCTGTAAATTTGATTGTTCTTGGGTAAAAACACTTGTAAGTTTGAGTGAAGTTTGGACAAAATCTCTTGAGTTTTGAAAGCTTGAGAAGGAGCTTTTGTAAGAGTGAACTAGGCACTTGGAGGAAAACCAGCAACTGTGTAAGGGATTTTATATAGTGGAATACCTTCGAAAGGATCGAAGAAGAGAGGACGTAGGCAAGGTTGGCTGAACCTCTATAAATCTGGTGCTCTTCCTTTTTTTGCTCTGTTTTGCTTATTTGCTCTTTATACATGCTTGCATAGATATATACTTTGATATATACTTTACTTGCTTGATATATACTTTAATTAATTATTGTTGAAATACATAAACTGTTTTTAGTTACTTTATTTGATATAAATTCTATAAAACCCAATTCACCCCCCTCTTGGGTTGCCTTCTTGGGCCAATAATTGGTATCAGAGCTATCAGAGCTAGTACTGTATCTTAAAGGCTTAACATCCTTAGAGTTGATCCATGGCAACCATGTTTGGAAGCTCTCTAGGTTAGGGTCAGTCCACCAACAGACCTCCTAATAGTACAAACTACAACTATTGGAAGAATAGAATGAGATTTTATATTCAATCTGTTGACTATGAGTTATGGATGATTATTATTAATGGTCCTAAAACTCCCAACAAGTTCATTGAAAGGGAAGTTATCCCTAAACCTGAAAATGAATTGGATGAGAATGACATGAAGCTTATGCAATCTAATGCTAAAACTATGAACATTTTGTATTGTGCATTAAACCCAAATGAGTTCAACAGAATTTCTACCTGTGAATCTACCAAAGAAATTTGGGACAGACTTGAAGTGACTCATGAAGGGACTAATCAGGTTGAGGAGTCAAAAATTAACATTCTTGTGCATAATTACGAATTATTTAGAATGTAATCTGATGAGTCTATAACTGAAATGTTCACTAGATTCACTGACATTGTTAATGGTTTAAAGTCTCTTGGAAGAGTATATCCTAACAGTGAACAGGTGAGAAAAATTTTAAGATCACTGCCAAAGACATGGAAAGCAAAGGTTACAGCCATACAAGAAGTTAAAAACCTCAACACTCTACCTCTTAAAGAACTTCTTGGCTCTCTTAGGACCTATGAGCTGACCCGAAAACAAAATGCTCAAGAAGAAAAGGACAAGAGAAAGAAGTCTGTTGCATTCAAGTCCACTACATCAGAAAATGAATATGGAAGTGAAGAATAAGATGAGGAAGATCTTGCTCTCATCACAAGAAAATTCAAGAAATTCATGAAAAGAAGGTGGAAAGGAGAAAAGAAGATTGAAGCAAAGGGTGAATCCAACAACAAGGATTCTACCATTGTATGCTACGAATGCTAAAAGGCAGGACACATGAGAAATAAGTGTCCTCAGCTAAAAAAGAAAGGAAAGAAAGAAAGAAAGATGAAAGAGGGCACTAGCTGCAACATGGAGTGATAGTGAAGATTCAAGCTTAGATGAATCTGAAACTCATAAAGTAGCCAACTTATGTCTTATGGCACATGAAAAAGAAACAGAGGTAACTAATTCTGGTTTTTCTTTTAATGAATTGCAAGATGCTTTTAATGATTTGATTGTTGAATTTAAAAAGTTAGGCATAAAAAATAATCTTCTCAAGAATATGGTATCCACTCTCACAGAAGAAAGTGAAGAATTACAAAATAAAAATGAGATTTTGAAAAAGAAAAACTCTGTTTTGAAAGAAAAAATCACTGATTTAGAAAAATCTCTCTCTAAATGTGTAAATGGAAGAGATAAACTTGATGTTATGCTTGGTAAAGGAAATTGCACTCTTAACAAGGCTGGAATAGGTTACAATGTTTTTAAACATAAAAAGTTTTCAAAGGCTACAATCACATGTTTTTATTGTCATAAGAGAGGTCACTTTGCAAACTAATGTTTTTTTATACAAAAATTTCATGTTGTCAAGAAAGCTTGGGTTCCAGAAGGAACATTGAAGACTAACCCCACTGGATCCAAGATGATTTGGGTACCAAAAGTCAAAGGTTGAGTTGCTTGTTTTGTAGGTATGTCTTCAAGCTAACTCCAAAAAGGATCAATGGTATTTGGATAGTGGCTATTCAAGACATATGACTGGAGATGAAACTCAATTCACTTCTCTTACCCCAAAGGATGAAAGATTGATTACCTTTGGAGATAATAGCAAAGGCAAAATCATCGGTATAGGTAGTATTGGTAAAAATTCTTCAACCTCTATTGAGAATGTTTTACTTGTTAAAGGACTTAAACATAACCTGTTGAGCATTAGTCAATTGTGTGATAAAGGTTACAAAGTAGTGTTTGAGTCTTCTAAATGTAATATAGTAAACATAAATGATAACAAGATCATATTGACTGGTCATAGACAAGGCAATATTTACACTTTCAATTTAAATGATTTATCTTCCTATAAAATTAAATGTCTTGCTGCTGTGAACAATGAGAAGAGTTGGTTGTGGCATAGAAGGCTTGGTCATATTAGTATGAGCATTCTTTCAAAAATTTCAAAAAAGGAGTTAGTAAATGGTCTTCCCAAACTGAATTTTGAAAAAAATAAAGCTTGTAATGCATGTCAAATGGGAAAGCAAACCAAAGTTTCCTTTAAATCCACAAATATGCTCTCTACTTCTAGACCACTTCAATTATTGCATATGGATTTGTTTGGACCAACTAGAACTTTAAGTTTAGCCAGTAAACAATATGCTCTTGTCATTGTTGATGATTACTCAAGATTTACATTGACATTCTTTCTAGCTCACAAAGATGAAACAATTGCTTTCTTTACCAAGTTTTGTAAAAAGATTCAAAACGAAAAAAGATTTACAATCACAGCAATTAGAACTGACCATAGTGGTGAGTTTGATTGCAAACTTTTTAAAACATATTGTGATGAGAATGGTTTTGAATACAATTTTTCACCACCTAGAACTCCTCAACAAAATGGAGTTGTTGAGAGGAAAAACAGAATTTTAGAAGAAATGGGGAGAACAATGCTTAGTGAAAATAATTTGCCAAAATATTTTTGAGCTGAAGTTGTTAACACAACTTGCTATGTGTTAAATAAATTTTTAGTGAAGTTTTTTTTAAACAAAACCCCATATGAGCTTTGGAAAAACAAGAAACCAAATGTTTCATATTTTAGAGCTTTTGGTTGCAAATATTATGTGTTGAATAACAATAAGGACAACTTTGATAAATTTGATGCAAAATCTAATGAAACTGTCTTTCTAGGATATTCCTCACATAGCAAGGCCTATAGAGTTTACAATAAGAAAACCTTAGCTGTTGAAGAATCAATTCATGTTACCTTCGATGAACTAAACTCTTTGTCTAGAAAGACTGTGAATGACGATATAGATAACATGGAGAAGAACTTGTATACGTTGAACATCAACCCAACTTAAAATAAAGCTCCACCACATGAAAAAGGAAATCAAGATGACTCTTCAAGCCAACAAGATGAGAATGAAGGATTGCCAAAGGAATGAAAATTTGTCCACAACCATCCAACAGAGCAAATACTAGGTGATCCATCACAAGGGGTAATAACAAGATCATCTCTTAGAAATGTATGTAATCATCTTGCTTTTCTTTCACAAATAGAACCAAAATGTTTTCAAGATGCTGAAAATGATGAATCATGGATTATGGCCATGCAAGAAGAGTTAAACCAATTTGAAAGGAATGAGGTTTGGAATCTTGTTCCTAGACCTAAAGATCATCCTGTAATTGAAACTAAATGGGTGCTTAGAAACAAGATGGATGAATCTGAAACTATTGTTAGAAACAAGGCAAGACTTGTAGCTCAAGGCTATAGTCAAGAAGAAGGAATTGACTTTGATGAAACCTATGCACTTGTAGCTAGATTAAAAGTTATTAGAATGTTGCTTGCATTTTTATGTTTCAAAAATTTCAAACTTTATCAAATGGATGTGAAAAGTACATTTTTGAATGGTTTTATATCTGAAGAGGTGTATGTTGAACAACCTCCTGATTTCGAAAATCCTTCATTTCCAGATCATGTATTCAAACTTACTAAAACCTTATATGGTTTAAAGCAAGCCCCAAGGGCCTAGTATGAAAGGCTAAACAAATTTTTGCCTAAAAATAATTTTACGAGAGGAAAAGTTAATACAACTCTGTTTATAAAGGTCAAAGATCATGATATGTTACTTGTGCAAATTTATGTTGATGACATTATATTTGGCTCTACTAATGAAAAACTTTGTAAGGAATTTGCTAAGTGTATGCAGGGTGAGTTTGAGATAAGCATGATGGGTGAGCTCAATTACTTCCTTGGACTTTAAATCAAACAATCAAAGGAAGGAATTTTCATTAACCAAGCTAAATACATTAAAGATCTACTCAAGAAGTTTGGACTGGAAGATGCAAAATCATTGAGCACCCCTATGAATACTTCAACAAAGCTTGACAGTGATGAGAAAGGTATTTCGGTAGATACCAAGCTATGTAGAAGTATGATAGGCTCATTGCTTTACTTAACTGCTAGTAGGCCTGATATTATGTTTAGTGTATGTTTGTGTGCTCGCTTTCAATCTAATCCTAAGGAATCACATGTTGTTGCTGTTAAACGAATATTTAAATACCTTAAGCACACACCTAATCTTGGATTGTGGTATCTTAGAGGCACATCTTTGAACTTAATTGATTATTCAAATGCTGATTATGCTGGTAGTAAGGTTGATAGAAAGAGCACTAGTGGCTCTTGTTAATTTCTTGGAAATATGCTTGTTTCATGGTTTAGTAAGAAATAAAACTCAGTTGCCCTTTCTACAGCTGAGGCTGAGTATATTGCAGTCAGAAGTTGTTGTGCACAAGTACTTTGGATAAAATATCAACTGGAGGATTTTGGTTTAACATTTAAACATATTCTGATTAGATGTGATAACACAAGTGCCATCAATCTAACCAAAAATCCTATCCAACACTCTCACACAAAGCACATTAAGATTAAACATCATTTTATACGTGATCAGGTGCAAAAAGGTGATATCTTGCTTGATTTTGTGAGTACTAAACATCAACTTGCTGATATATTCACAAAATCTTTAAATGAAGATGGATTTTGTATGATTAGGAGAAAATTAGGAATGAGCAATCCTTTATCTTGAATGCTTAGATGTTTATATACGTTTGATAAATGCATATGAACCTTTGAAATTGATTATAAACCTGTTTGATGCATGTCATAGCTTTTAAAAACACATCTTTGCATTTCTGGAGGAAAAGAGTCTACTCATGCCTCAAAAGAGTCGACCTCTGGACTCTGGAATTAGCCCCAGATGTCCTCTGTTGAAAAGAGTCGACTCCTCTTGCCAAAAGAGTCGACTCATTTGAACAGAGAGCTCAGAAAGCTTTCTTCGCTCAAAAGAGTCGACCCTTTTTAAGCCATGAATCGACTCATTTAAGCCAAAATTGCTTTAAAACTGTAAAACCCCTGTTTTATTCGAATCATTTCAAAACTTTTGTTTTCTCTCTTTTCTCTCATGATCAACTGTCACCTCCACTTCCAATCACCGAAAAACTCTCTCTCAATCCTTACCTAACTTATATTTGATCATCCTAGAGCTTTCCTAACTTCCTTCAACCACCATTTTCAACCTTCCATGGCTCCAAAATCTACTCCATCGAAGAAAGGTAAGAAAATCCTAAAAGAGCCGACTCCTAAATCTAAAAGAGTAACAAAGAGAATGACAAAAAAAGAGTCTTCCAGGCTTTCAAAAAGGAGAAAAGGGAGGCAAATTGAGGAGGAGGAAGATGAATTTCTCGACAACACCATCTACTTTGAGAAGAAATCCAACCGAGATAAGTACGAGAAAATCTTCTCTTCTAGAGTTATTTTAAATAGAAGATGGATAGATTCTGCATTCTTTTCCAAAGAAAAGTTTGCATTTGAATCTAAATTTGAAGCCCTTAGTTGGAAATCCATCACCCTGTTAAAGGATGATGTATACCCTGAAATTGTAGGACAATTCTATACCCATGTAGAAAAGGAAGATGGGGATGTCAATGTGATTAGTTATGTGAAGGGAGAAACCATTACACTCACTAAAGGAGTGATTTGCTAGATTTTGAGAATTGGTAGTGGTGGGCAAGTGGACAAGAAAGATGTTAGTGGAAAAACTGCATTGTTTGCATTATTGGAAAGGGGGATTACTGATGATTCATTCCAACCCATGGCTAATGAGTTGCCCTTGGAATTGAGATTGGTACATTATTTTATCTGTCACATTCTCATTCCTAAAGGTGGCAAGTTTGACTACATCACTGAAAGGGAATTATTTTTCCTTTGGGCTTATTTGACAGACACCAAAATTGATTTGTCTGAGTTCATCCTAGATCACATTGTCAAGGTTTCTAAAACCAAAGTTAGCCTACCTTATGGGATTCTCTTGACCAAAGTTTTCAAGCACTTCCACATAGATTTAAGGGGTGAGAAGCAGAGAACCCATGATCCAAATTCTGATGAGTATAATCAGAAAAATTTGTCAAGAATAGGCTATCATTTCAATCCACAGAGCAAGTCCTGGACCCCTAGAAAGGAAAAACACATTGACAGTGCCTTTCCTAGAATTGAATCCACTAAAAGAGATGAACCTTCCAGTGTTATACCAGAGAGTGGTGAACCCTCTAGACCTGACCCATCTAGTGCTCCAAGGGAACTCTTCCAAATGAGCATTATTCTAAGTGGTCAATATGTGGATATGTCGATTTTGATGAGCATGGTAAGAGCTTTGAAGAGGCATCAAGAAAAGATGTTCACCAAGTTAGACAAAAAAATTGATAATGGGGCTACCAGGTTATTCTTTGTTGAGAAGAAGGTGAGGGAATTGAGCAAGGCTTTTGTGTCTAAAGGAAACAAAATAAGGGAGAAAGTTGCCAATGACATTACTCTTTCCACTAAGCATATAGGCAAACATATAAAGAAGCTAATTGGAGACCAATACCAACCTCTCTTTTCTTCAGCAGCAGAATTTGCAGAAGAGAATTCTAGCACAGATAAGTTGGAAGGATCTAGTGGAAGGGAGCACACCTCTTCTCAGCCATCACCAACTGGCCCTTCTGACCCATCTGACTAAACTCCTTCAAAGCCATCTGCTGTAACTCACAAATATGGCCTAAGACAAAGACCTTCAAGCAGCAAATTTTCAAACACTGCTGATGATCCAGTTGATCTTTCTCAAACCCCTTCTCTCAAAAGAAAATGAAGACCTCTGCCTTTGCTTTCTCTGAACTTTCTATTTTCTGTTTTTGAACAAGTCATTCTCTAAGCAATATGCAAATATTTTGTGGATGGTTGTTTTTTTTAAACTCTCTTAAATATTTCTTCATGCATGAATGATATGTTTTGGATCTCATTGCCTTAACATTGCTATTTTATTTGTGAATGTTGAATGAGTGATTGCTTTAACTACTTTAATTAATGTCCTTTTCATAAACATCAGTTCGTCCTATTTTTTTTTTTTGCTATTGTACCTGTCTATTTTCTCCAACTATTCCTTCATTTATGATTTGACAAAAAGGGGAGGGAATACTCTCAAAAAGACCATAAGGAGGAGAGAACACTCCTCAACAGTCACTTCTCAATGCATTACTGAGTGTAACAAACATGCAATACATATTACTCTTTAGTGTTCATTATATGATGTTAGTTGAATGTAACTGTGTTATATTGCAATGAGGCATCAACTGCAAAAGAAAAGAGGAGTCTTTGTTTGATGTGAAAGGGGAGCATGAACATGATGCAGTGGAGCATGAGCAATGAAGCATCCAAAGACATGAATAAAGTATAAATATTTTGAACTTCCAAATGCCTACATGCCCTGAAACTTCTCTCAAGCACTAAGTACAAAAGTAAGGGAGAGCAAATACTTGGTATGAAAATCTCACTTTCTCCATATTTATTATCTCTGATATTGCACATTATTGATCTTCTTAGAATTTTGAGCATTTTGTCTATACTTATAAAGGTTTCCTTGTATGACATATCAAAGAGTACTCCTTCATTAAGGGGGAGAAATTTTTTCTTAAAATCTAGACTATAAATCAACCTTCTCCATTCTAAATATGCATTCTTTTTTGAATGATTAACAAAAAAGGGGGAAAATACTTTATATGAAAAATATATGAAAAAAGGAAAGAAAAGTAGAAATTTGAATCTCCATGCTTCTCATACATATTAATCCGTTTGCTTTATATTGAGCTTAATTGCATATATTTCTAAGGTTTTGTCATCATCAAAAAGAGGGAGATTGTTGAGTCAATGCCTTGATTTTGATGATAACAGAACATGGTTTAATGATCTAATAATTCTACTTAGTGTACAGATTAATTATTAACTAGATCTTGACTTGAAGTTTATCATAATGGAGGATGTGTGATGCAAAGATAAGAATGAAGAATGAAAAGCATGATGAGATGATTTATTCTACAAAGCTGATAGTATAAAAAGATAAATGAATTTCAAGATGATGAAAATCTTGGATTGAAGATTAATAAGCATGAAGGTATGGTATATTCAAAAAGTGGTGATCTTATAGAGAATGAAGAAATTTCAAAGATGATGGATGTCAAAGAAGAAAAGATCAACTCAAAGACATAGAAGTTTTCTTGGAAGATTTGTTGAAGTCTATGAAGAAGTTATAGTGATTAAAGAATTCTAGAAGAAATCTAGAAATGAAGATGTTTAACGAAGGATAAAAAATCAGTTGAAGAAATGAAGATTTTCAATCTTGGAAGCTCTCTTGAAGATATTGAAGAAAACGTGGATAAATTGATGAAGTAATAATGATACAAGTAATTAAAATGGAGTTAATCCATCTATAATGGATTGAAGACGTTCTTGGAGTCATCAAGCCTTGAAGAAGTATTGGCAAGCCCTTAAAAAGCTTATTTGAATGGTTCTTGAAAAAATTGGAGACTTTAGAGAAGGATAAAGAATAGCTGCAAAAACAAGTTTTAAGTCATAAGTCGACCCCTGAAGGCAAAATGCTGAAACAGACTGCAAAAAAGAGTCTACTAATTGTAAAAATAGTCGACCCCCGACAGTAACGGCTATATTTTTTATAGGTGTTATGGGACGATCTGCAACCAAAACTTCTCCCATACTTCTCCAACAGCTAGAATCGATCTATAACTTTAAATACAAGATACCTACAGCTTCTATAATGATGAATAGAGCAATTACATCATTGGTATTAAGAGCTTGAAACTGAAAATCTCTTGTGCCTTAATTGCCACATATTTTTACTGAGTATTTAAGGTTATTCATTGAGCTGTACTTGTTCATATACTCATTAGGAGAGTTACTTATTGTATAACCTTTATTCATTTCACTTGGATGAGTTTGTAAACCTGTAAGTTTGAGTGTTCTTGGGTAAAAACACTTATAAGTTTGAGTGAAACTTGGACAAAATCACTTGTAAGTTTAAGAGAAGCTTGGACAAAATCTCTTAGGTTTTGCAAGTTTGAGAAGGAGCTCTTATAAGAGTGAGCTGGGCACTTGGAGCAAAACCAGCAATTGTGTAAGGGATTTTACATAGTGGAATACCTTCGAAAGGATCGAAGAAGAGAGGATGTAGGCAAGGTTGGCCGAACCTCTATAAATCTGGTGCTCTTTCTTTTCTTGCTCTGTTTTGCTTATTTGCTCTTTATACATGCTTGCATAGATATATACTTTGATATATACTTTACTTGGTTGATATATATTTTGATTAATTATTGTTGAAATACATAAACTGTTTTTAGTTGCTTTATTTTATATAAATTCTATAAAACCCAATTCACCCCTTTTTGGGTTGCCTTCTTGGGCCAACAAGTCTACCCTCAACAATGATGATTAAGGAGAAAGGAGTCCCCTCTTCATTTTCAAACCAGCCATCATCCTTGAAACCGATTAACTTAATGTCTACCCCTTCCAGAAAGTCGTATCTACGCTTAAAGGCCACAACTGTGGCAGGATTATCAACCATACTCCTAAGCCTGTTTGCCATGAAAGATAACCTAAAGATCTTAGGGTTTTCAAGTTAGGAAGCAAAGAAAGAAGACAAATAAGAGGGACTTACAGAGTTTCTTCGCTGATAATCAAAGTCAGAATACACAGGGTATCATTGATTCGGCATTTCCTTTAGACAAAAAAGACTCCTCACTTACAGAAAAACATGGATCAACGACAAAAATACATTGGGTTTCCCCAACAATCACATCTCATTAACTTGTAATTGATGGCTGAACCTAGCGTGCGTTGTCTATTGTGTATCTACAGTTGTTAAGCGCTAGCACCAGCCTCAACCCGCTTTTAAAGGGCACTACGGCTAGAGGGCAATTGTGCGTCAAAATAATACGGCCCAGAATTATTATACCAGGCCCGTTTGGAAATGTATAGCCGACCTGGGTTGGGAAAGGTTCAAATTAACCAGTACCCAGATGAAGGCCCTAGTTGTGGCAAATCCAGCAAAAACCAAGTCAGTGGAACATATGTAAATCCATTCCTAAAAGGATTAGGACACTAAACAGTTATCCGAAAGAGATTAACTCCTAGGAGGAGACAAAATGCAATTCCCTATGGGATTAAGGCATTCCGAGCACTATAAATACCCAATTTCATTAAAGTGTAAGGTACGTTCACTTGAGTTCTAACTCTATAATAATTTA
Organism: Euryodendron excelsum; assembly: GCA_033060915.1. Taxonomy (NCBI): domain Eukaryota; kingdom Viridiplantae; phylum Streptophyta; class Magnoliopsida; order Ericales; family Pentaphylacaceae; genus Euryodendron; species Euryodendron excelsum. Next base: position 19,616,757 of record CM065381.1, on the reverse strand, counting down.
TTCAATTCATTGTGATTAAGCTTGCTAACTTAATCATTAGAGTGCCTTCGGCCCAAAGAAGGTCGAGACATTCTCATCATCTTCTTCTTTTGCAAATTGTTCGTGCTCATCAATTCATTTTCGAAAGTTCAATCAGGCCTTCTTAAAAATTCTACCTATAATTACATATATGTTTATTTTCCTTATTAGTGATGGTAGCTTTTAATTACAAAAATACTATTGCTACATCATTCTGGTGAAGTTCATTGTACGTTTTTTTTTTTTAAAGAATAGCATTTTCCTACATTATACATATATATGAAAGTCAATTGCTCTACTGTTGATTAGGAGAAAAAAAAAATTTGGGGTTGTGATAGATAGTTGCCCTGTAAAAAAATTTTCTGGCTTCACCACTGGTTGCACATGTTGAGAAGCCGGAGCATGCCGGAATTTTTTCAAAAGTGGATTTTCGGGGGAAATCCCTCTGGTGGGCAGCCCTTTTTTTCTTTTCTTTTACCCGTTATTCTTCACTTGCACTTGCTGTGAAAGGCATGACTGAATTCTTCTCAGACCTGGCACTTGGTGTTAATAGGCACCCCTCAATAGTTTTACAAACAAATGCTTTAAATTTCGAGTTCAATACTGATCTAATTATAACAATTCACACCTTGCAATGTTTTGGCTAGCAGTTTGGAAAAATGCTTCCTATCTCCTAAAGAGCAAAGTCCAAAGCATAGTTTCTGCTTTTAAAAGCAAGAGCATATTGTTCTTCAAAAGCAAACCAAATAACTTTGAAAAAACCAAAACTTAATCCCAAAAAAAAAAAAAAAAACAAAACTCCCAGTACAATTCCATGGATCACTGCAACTTCATGTTTGCTTGCATCACTTCGTCTCTCTTGGACGGCTTGATGGCATGACACTCTTTGCAGGTAGACACGAACGACCGGAACAATCTCCGGCAAAACCCTGAACTTGCACCGGTCCGATCCCCACCTTCTTTCACCCTCCGTTCAATTTTCTTTTGACGTGAAACATGGTGGTTCAAAGGCGGCACCACCACCGGAGTGATGAATTGCCACCTTTGAGAAGAAGAACCATATTGCTGAACCAAAACAGCTTGATACTTTTGATCTCTGGTAACTGGAGTTTTGCTTGCAGCTTTGGCTTGATTCAATGGCCGCCTCTCGGAAGCCTCAATGCTAGTGCTTGTTCTTGCGCTAGTGCTGCAACTGCTACTCCTGCTGTTCGTGCTATTGCTCCGAGACGACATTAAAGAATCCTTGCTGCTAGTTCTGCTAGTCGAGCGCGTAAATGGACTAATGGCGTTTGTGGTTTGGAATGGAAAGACATGAGGTAAGAGCCGGCCATTGAAGAATAAATGATCGGCCGGAGAGTTTGGCGAGCCTGGTGTTACACAACCGAACTCGAACTGATTTGAATCTTGGTCTTGGATTGGGATGCTTGGGAAGGAGAACTTGTCGCCGGAGCTGCTCTTTCGCCGGCGTTCTTCCATGGAATTCTGTGGTACCTTGTTTAGTGGTACCTTGTTTACATTGAGTGAGCTATCATATATACACAAAGTTAAAGTTGGTGATATATCCAAGGAGTAGAGGTCGACTTTTTCTTTTTATTTATTTATTTATTTGATGATTACGACATAAGCATCCTCAGCCTCTTTAAATTTGCCTTGTCAATTATTTTAACTAATCAAACTATCTGAATACGCTAGTCCTTCGTGCGTGTAGCGATTTAAACTCTATAGCTGCCCACAACATCGTAGCGATTTTCTTTTAAAAATTAAATGAGTAAATTCTTTTAAAAATTGACAAACACACACAATCAACTAATTTTAAATAAGACACGAATTTTTTTAGATAAATAGCTGCTCACGACACCCGACACCAGTGTATCAATTTTTTTTTAAAAATACTTTATACAATACAAATAACTCGATCTCGAATAAACATTACACAAATACCATGTGGTGCATCCTGACCAGCTTCGTGGTCTAAATCATGTGTAGCTTAAGTTGCCAACTCAACCTTAAATAGTTTATATAGGGTTGTAACTATCTTCGGAGGCTATGCAATTCAATGGGTTTCCCTCAAAGTCTTTGTCTACTTGCTTTTGTTTTTTCAAAGGACTCGGCTTCCTAGAAAACACTTTCATAAAGCAAAAGAGGATCATAATCCAGAGAGAGAGAGAAAGAGAGAGAGAGAGAGAGAGAGAGAGATAGTACTTTAAGTAGGGAAGCAACTCAAGTCATAACATATATAGGCTGTTTGGGCTCTCACAAGAGCATGGAATGATGGGTTCAACAATGGTTAATTTCTTAGTGTTGTGGAAGCAAAAGGCAGGAGTAGGGACTTTACCTATTTTAATTTGATCAAACACTTTTGTCACTCCCAAACATGGCGACAAAGCAATTCTAAGGGAATTCCTTGTCTCCCATTTAGGGTTTCTGCAGAGGACCCATGGGCCAATTTCCATCTCATCATGCCCCGGGACCACCTATCAAGCCAGTTTTGAGTCTACTTTCTGACCCTCCAAACAATTCATTACTTAAACTTTCTTATTTGAAGCTCTAATCACCCTACATATGTTGCAGGGCCCAAGCCATAATTCCAAAAGATCAATTCATTCAATTGTCCACGAGTTGGGTGGATAGGTAGCTTCAGCTAGCTAGTTGATCCCTAACTCATCCAAAAGAAGTGGATTCAGGTTTTCATTAATCGCGTTTAACAAACAGTTTACTCCAAACGAGGACTAAGTTAAAAAAACAACCCAGGTATATATATGGTCTTCATGAATCTCTTTTAACGTTGTAACTTCGGCTAATGATTCTCCTCATATTCAACAAAAATTCGCATGTTGCAATTGCATTTAACCGCTGCTAATCACAGATAACTACTGCCGTTAATGCTACCAAATCGTAAGAGAAGAGTATTCTAAATTGCTAAGAAGCTAAGCATGGGCTTCCCCTCAGTCACATGAATGAAACCAATGGGTACATTGCCAAAGCTGTCGGAGAACCCATTTTGATGGAAAAGTTGGGACCTCAATCAGGAGGAGAGATGGCAGTAGATCGGAGCAGGATAGAGATTGACACCTTTATCCCTGCATTCACTTAAAAAATTCAACTTCATCCCTACTTCTATACCCATATATGAATTTTGTTAGAGGTCTATCTTCGCCCCACGAGTACAAACCTCGGTCCACGCTCGCCTCTACACTTGCACCTATCAAGCCCAATATTACTAAAAAAATCTAAAAACAAATTCAAAAATAAATAAATGGGCAAAAAAATACGATTTGTAGGTTTTAAGATTTTATTATTTACAGTTGAGTTCCTATTTTTTGTTTTAAAATTTATAGTTAAACTCTCTTTTTTTAGTCTTAATATTTATAATTGAGCCCTAGATAATTACACTAATGTCTAACGGGTATGGCGGGTCGGGGAAGGGCAGGCCGGGAGAGAACCCAAGTCGATCCCCACCTCCATATCTGCACGGATCTAGTTTAACACCTCAATCCTTGTTTTGAATTCTCCATACCCTCTTTATACGAAACGGGTCGGATCTCCACCTTCGCTTGACCCACTGTCATCCCTAATCAGAAGGGATATTGAGCTATATTTGAATGAGAGTGTGGCTGGATATTGCAAAACCCCTTGGTAAGGGTTTCTTTCTGAAGCGGGATGGTCAAACAGATCTCTAAATAAAGTCAAGTATGAGAGGCGTTCAGACTACTGTTATGATTGTGGTCTTATTGGTCACCCACAGGATGAATGTCGACAACCAAGCAAAACCAGAGGCAATCCATGGAGTTTTGGTCTTGAATTACGGGTAGAGCAAAATCACAGCTGTCTTTCCCCAAATTGTTAATAGACAAACTGGAAAAGAGAAGCTCATCCACTAGAACCCTATAATTAAAGAGGAAAATCACTATACTCAGGTATGGTGGCAGCGACGGTGGCGCATCAATCTTTAGATTTGGGCGTGGCGTGTCAACTTGAGAAGGAAAACATTGCACACAACTATCAGTGATAACGAACAATTGCAAGTGGTAGGATCGACATGATCAACGATGTTAGAGTGAGGGAGGACGTACGCACCAAGTGTCTATCTCGTATGGTGCCATAACCATCGAATCATGACCATGCCAAGAACCCCCATCAGTTAGAGGAAGAAGATAATATCCTAGAGTGTCGCAAATCTCAAGTAGTTCCTAGGAGGGAGGCTAATAAAGTTAAAGAATCTTCTAGAAAAGAAAGCTGGAAGGAGAAAGACGTTGATGTGGGCTATATAGTCGAGGAACCACCAGACAACCTAGGTATTGTAAGCCCAACTATGAACTTTGGCCCAAAGGCAATGATTGAGGCCCTTGAATATATCGGGGGCAGTGCCCCAAAACTATTAATCTGTGATAGTGAAACCCAGAATCAAGTTGAGGAACATAGGCAGGCACAAACAGTTATCCAAAAAGTAGTCAAATTGGATGTTGTTTTCGATAGAATGTTAGACTTAAAAAGGAAAAGCTCAGAACCATCAATAGTTGGAGCCTATTTCCTTCGTCAAAACACTAATAATGGCCAAGCTCTTACGCAGAGGGTAGGTATTGTAGAGGTTGGCAAGGAAGGTGATTCTAAACAAAGGTACATCATAGTAGTCCTAAATGTTGATGATCCAAAGATGGTGGGGAATAGGAGAGCTCTAAAACCTTAGTGGAAGAAGAGACAACTAGACCACTATGATGATATCTCCAAAGATTTGATTAAGATACCAATTGAAGAAGTGTCTGCTGAACAAATGTGGCTTCCACGTAAAGCCGATAAAGAATCCTTTGAGGATATGGAATTTGTTCCTAACGCTATCCCTTCCTCAATTAATGTGAACCAAGATGACGTGGTGGTGGTGGCTGGCCCAAAACAGCCACAAGCCTCGTGTTAATTTTATCTTAGAACTGTCAAGCAGTGGAGCGACCCTTAACAATTCATGCATTGCGAGACTCTTTGAACACTCATCACCCCTCCATCGTGTTTTTGATGAAAACAAAAAATAAATCTAATAAAGTTGTCCACTTACGGAGATCACTAAAGTTTGATTTTGGAAGTTATGTGGAGCCGTTTGGGCTATTTGGAGGTTTGGCAGTTTGGTAGAAAAAGAACATCTCTTTGACTATCGAAAGTATATCTTCAAACTTAATTCATGCTCATATCCAATCTTGTACATCAGGATTACCTTGTGCCATCACGTTTGTGTACGGTAGTCCAGCAGTAAAGGGAAAGACTGATGTTTGGAACGCTCTGCATGTCATTGCTTTAATAACGTGGCTGCAACTAGTGAGAAGGAGGGGGGGAAACTTCCTAAAAACAACGGGTTCTAGCTTTCCACGAGATGATGTCTGATTGTGGTTTGATGGACTTGGAGTTTAAAGGGCAACTATTCACTTGGTTGAATAGAAGAGCTAATAATAGTATTATCTGTAAACGGATTGATAGAGTATGTGCTAATGCCTTATGGAGAAAAGCCTACTCTCAAGCTCTACTTATCAATGATATGACAATAGGTTCTGATCACAACCCCATTATTTTAAACATAGAGTATCCAATGAAGTTTAAAAGGCCATTTCAGTTCGAATCCATGTGGACTACTGAAGCCAAATGTGAGAATATTATTACTTCTAGCTGGGATTGTCAAGTAGAAGGATCAGCCGTGTTTAAGCTTGCAAAGCAATTGAGGACTTGCAAGGAGGGCCTAAAAAAATGGCACCATACTCAATTCTCTTTTTTAAAAGCTCAAATAAGTGAAGTAAAGAATAGCATCGTTAATATTCAAGGAGGGTCCTTTACTGAAGAAAAGCTCAGAGATGAGAGGCTTCTGACATCCAAGTTGGAAAATTTCTAGAGCAGGAATCTTTGTTTTAGCACCAAAGGGTGAGATTGAATTGGCTTAGGTTTGGAGATCGAAATACCAAATTTTTTTGTTTGACTACTATCCAAAGACATCAACGAAACCATATCACTAAGCTTAAAGACATGGCAGGCCAGTGGCAATTCAATCCTCTGACTCTTAAAGGAATTATATATACTTACTTTCAATCATTGTTGTTGGAGACTCAAAATTTTTCACGACCTAGCTATAGTGTAAATGCATAATATCAAAAATTCTAATCTGATTATCAAAGTCTAATCTACGTGATTAAAATCATAGTTTTGAGATCTCTTTAGTTTGATCCCAAATAACAGCAAGTATGAATTTTGAAATTTTTTTATTTTTATCTCGAACAGCAAGCAATAGCAACAAACACGAATCAACTGTTCAAACTCAACCTTCGGACTTCTGCTATATCTCTCGTACACGTCTTACTCCAAAGAGAGTGGACTCACAACTGCTAGGGTTTTTCTTCCTCACAAAAACGTTTATCTCTCAATTATGAATAAGTGTAACCCTAGTTGCTTTTAGAGTATGTATATATAGAGACTACAGTAAGGACTATAGGATTAGTATGACTAGGGTTTCTTACGCAAATAAATATTCATAATCCAACCAGAATTAATCCATATTTAAATAAATTATAATTTATACCATTAATGAATTATAATTGCACTCCCTGTCATACTAGGAATTATATTTTGAGTTTCATATTATTAAATGCTTATTTATCTCCCCGTGTTAATATTATAGATACCAGTTTATTAAATTAAATTACTGACAATTAAATTTAATAGACTTATTTAATTCATTGAGAGACCTTCCACTTAACTTATTTAATATTTCGGATTTATAATCCACTTGTAGGATTTGATATAATAAAAACTTATAAGCTTCCTCAAGGGGATATTATCAATCTTTATACCGGGACGTAAATTCCATCAATAATTAATATTCACCATACACGTAATGTTATTGTCCAACTCATTAATTTTATTAACCCACAAAGAATCTCACTCTTCTGTGAATCAAAATAATAAATACTACATGCACGTGTCCATTTATTATATTAGGATTAAGAGCATAAGCACTCATAATAATCATAAGATATTAATTGTTTTATATAGCTAGTATAAAAAATAATTACCTTAACACAGTTCTCTTTAATACACACAAAGTATACCAGTGCAAGGAGTTTGAATTATACCGTTTTACATAGTCAAGACCGATCTAATAAAAACCTTGTGCTATAGTCCTATTGATGGTGTGTCTAGTTCCATCTAAGATTGTGAACTATAACCTTATATTCCATAAGAACTGATGATCTGATCTTTTGTGTGTAAGTCGTATTCTATACACCAAATCATCTACTATATAGAATAAGAGACATACATTCATAATCATTAAATAAATAACGCAAGGTAAACATTGCTCACACAGATTCTCATTAAAATGGAATAACTAATTTATTAATAAATACTAAAGTCATTACACAAAACATGTCTTTTAATATAAATCCCTAACAACTGTATAGTGCTTCACACTAGAGGAATTTTCAAGAAGTCATTCAATGTGTGAAAAGGAAGGTCTCCAGTACCATGAATGAGCATCTAACTATCCCTATCTCTGATGAGGAAATTAAGACAGCTACCTTTCAGTTGGGTCCTCTCAAAGCCTCGGGAACAGATGATTTTTTAGGCATTTTCTACCAAAAGTACTAGGATGCGGTTAAAGTTTGTGTGCGCGAGGCATTTCAAAGTTTCTTCCAAGGAGGTTTTATGCTCAAAAAATTGAACCACACAAACTTAGTCCTAATTCCAAAAAAGCAACATCCTGAGGAGGTTTCCCAATTTCATCCCATAAGATTGTGTAACTTTAGCTACAAAATTATTGCAAAAATTATCGCAAATAAGTTGAAGTCTTGTATAGGCTCTATCATATCTAAGAATTAATCAGCTTTCATCCAAGGGAGACAGATTCAAGACAATATTATCATAGCCCAGGAAGTGTTCCATCACCTAAAGCACAAGAAAAAGGGAGGCAACTCTAGTATGGTCATCAAGCTTAATCTTAATAAACCATATTTGCTGGGACTTCTTAGAGGCTATTATGCCAAAACTTGGATTTTGTGAGTAATGAATTCAATGGAACATGCAATGTGTATCTACAGTGAAGTATTGGATCATGGTCAATAAGGAGAGTATTAGTGATGTGATTCCTAGTTAGGGCTTAAGGCAAGAGACCACCATCTCTCTCCTTACCTCTTCCTTATGGTGGCAAACTCATTTCAACAACTACATAAAGCTTAATGCCAAGGCTTAGTTTCAGTTATGAAGCTTAGAAGAAGGTGTCTAGTTTTATCACATCTTTTGTTTACTAATGATGCATTGGTTTTTGTCAAAGCTAACACCCAAGAATGTGGTTAACTTCTTAAAATCCTGCATAAGTTTAGTGATGCTTCAGGTCAATTTGTGAATTGCCAGAAATTCTCGATTTTCTTTTCTATAAATACTCATTCAGCTGATAGAGATATAATCCTAAATGTACTTCAAATGTAGCCTATGAACACTTCCACGAAATACTTAGGACTCCCAACTCTATAGGGAAGGTCAAAAATGAACACCATGACTTTTATCAGAAATAAAACTCTAAGGAAGCTTCAAGGATGGAAAGAGAAATATCTATCTCTAGCCAGCAGGGAAACTCTTGTGAAATTTGTTGCACAGGCCATTCCCACATACCCAATGATGTGCTTTAAGATTTCGTCTTGTTTATGCAAAAAGATGGACTCTTTATACAGTAATTTTTGGTGGAGTGGGAATGATGATGGAGGTAAAATCCATTGGTGCAATAAGGACATTTTGAAGACTCCTAAAGGCTTTGGGGGGGAGGGGATAAGCTTCAAAGATATGGAAAGGTTGGGTGCGTTTGGTTTTGTTTTTTGTTTTTGTTTTTTGTTTTTTCAAAAATGAAAACATAAAAAAAATACTAAAATAGATGTATTTTCTGATTCTATAACATTGATATAGTACTTTTAGCAGAACGGTAACCTATAAATCCCATCGTTAGACCATAAAAAACCAAAAACAAAAATAGAAAACAGAAACAGACAATAAAAAACAAAAACTGACAGCACTTCCAAACAGACCCTAATATTGCTCTTTTGGCCAAAACAATTATGGAGATTGATAAACAGCCCTAATCAGCTATGAGCGAAGATCTTAAAAGGTATTTACTTCCCAACGGTACGGCCTTTACAGGTAAAAAAAGGAAGGCAATGCATCTTGGGTCTGGTCTAGTCTTGTTTTGGGTAGGGACCTTCTTATGAAAGGTATCAGGTGGAATGTAACATCGGCAAGGGATGTTGGAATATGGGAGGAACCGTGGATCCCGTCTTTTCGAACTTTCAAAATTATATCTCCAAAACCCACAGATTGCTCTTTATCAAAAGTAAAAGATCTTATGCTTCCAACTTCAATTGCATGGAATTTAGCCCTGCTTAGACAACTTCTCACCGAGTAAGAAGCTCAGGCGATTGAAGTTATCCCAACTGCATGAAGCTCAAAAGAGGACTGTCTTGTTTGGCACCCTGTTCAATCAAGGATCTATAATGTCAAGACAAGGTACCATTTAGCTTTGGAGGCAAAACTCAAAAAGAAAAAGCCAAAGCCAAAGACGTTCTACTATCCCCTTGTGCGCCTATGGAAAAATTTATGGAATTTACCATGCCTCCCCAAAATTCGTCATTGCTTATGGAAAATCATTTGTAATGCAGTTGCCACAAAAGAAAAGCTCTTCCGAAGGAAATGTCATCGAGGTCCTTTATGCCCAATTTGTCATAAAGAGCCCGAATCAATTAAACATCTTCTTTTTAGATGTGAATGAACTCACCCGGTTTGGTTCGGGAGCCCTTTGTCCTTTCAATCTTCCATGTCGCAAGTTCATCACACAACAAAATGGTTCGAATCTGTGTTACTTGCCTCAAACGTGGAGCCCTCTCAAGGGGTGTTGATGGCAAATATTTGTTGGGCTATTTGGAAGGCTAGAAATGAATTGTCTTTAATGGTAAAGCCCTTAACCCAGAAACTACTCTGATCAGAGCTTCTCTTGCCCACTCAGACATGCTTTAAGTAATCTACTCTCCTGTGGAATCCAGTGAAGACCTCATTGTCTTTTCTACAAGGTCCAGGTGGATGCCCCCCTTCATGAAAAGCTAAAATTTAATGTTGATGGTTCTTTCAATCCTAAAAGTAAGGAAGCAGCGTTTGGAGTTTGTGTTCGAGATGACAAAGGAGCAGTCTGTACCACAAATTTTGGGAGAATGAAGGTTTCCTCCGCTTTGGCGGCGGAGGCTTGGGTTATCAGGAAAGCTCGCTCCATGGCCTTATCAATGGGAGTTGGGAATGCTATATTTGAAAGTGATTCTAGAAGTCTCATTAATTGCCTCACTTCAGGATCATGCCCATAGGAGATAGCTGTTATAGTTCAGGATATTCATCAATGGTGCCATTCATCCTAGTGGTCCTTTTCATGGTGTAAACGACAAGCGAATAAAGTTGCTCATTGGTTAGCTGCTCATGTTTGTGGACTTCTTCATCATGTCAGTCCTCCTTTGCACTACCTTCCAGTGAAGCTACAAAGAATTCTAGACAATAACTTGATTTACTGTTTTGTTTTGTTTTTGGGTTTGTCTGGTTTTGGTTGTATTACCCTGTACCAAAAAAAAAAAACAAAAGCATAATAGTTGGCACTACTAAATAACATCATATCATATAAGAAAATATATATTCTTTTTATAAATCTATAATATTTATAGTGATAAATTTGAATCAAGATACTAAAACGCACTGATGATGCCAGTACATATCATACCAACGGCCTAGGAGATTGACACCTATGGTTCATCTCACAAAACATAAGAAGGTTGATGTAAATAGAGAAAATTCAGTGTGCAATTTCAGGAGAGTATAGGGAAGAAAAGGAGAAGGAAGTTCTGTTGGCGCCACGAATGCGCAGGGCTAAGAAAAGAACGCGGGACTCGCACTGAAGAACAACGGGCGTGTCAACTCCAGGAGCCTCGTCATCCTATTTCTATTTCACACTTGTCTCTCTCTCCCTCTTCCTCATTCTCTCCCTCTCTCTCTCTGCAACCTTTGTTTGCTTCTCTCGCTCTCAGGGTAACCGCGCTTTATATTGCAATTCACTTCCCAGTATCCGCCATGACCGGCAAAGAAATCCTCCACAAGATGAAGGTACACGATCTACCCCCTCCCTAATTCCTGCCATTTCACATTTATACATACTTACGTACATGTGTAGATATAGATTGCCATCTTTGAATGAGAATTTAGACCAGGAATCTGTAAGGATAATTATCTGCTGTAATTAATTACCTTGTTTGTTGCCTGTTCAATTAGGCCAATTTGCAGTTCATCACAAGTTTTGAGCGAATTAAACATTCTTTTTTATTCACAGAGTTTTGATTTAGGAATTTTTAGAGATCACGCCAATCGTTTGGATACCTAGATTCAATGACCTTTCCTTCTATAGATGAGTTTAAAGCATGAAGATCCTTGGTTTTTGGAAATTGAAGGCATCTGTCTGATACCTATGCAAGATCTTTAAACAAGGCGTAAGGCTCAGATTGCTTTAGCATTATAATATTACCAAAATATATATGTAAATCATTTTCTCACCTACTTTCTTACCCACTGTACAAGTGAATAGGGCCACATGCATTTATTATTGTAGGTTCTACATGCATTGTGGGTAAGAAAATAGGTGAGAAAATAGTTTGTATATAGCATTGCTCTTACCAAAATGTAGCTTCCATTGCATAAAGACAACAATGTTGATGAAGTTGGAAATTCTACAGGCATGGAGTTATTATGATTATACATGTTATCTGTGTGGGGAAAAAGTCCGGTAGTACAAGGTTCTTTGATATTCATGCATATCATTTACTGTATTAAAAGTTAAAACCTCTTTATTAATTAGAAATTCATATTTCTGATATAATAAAACACTCCATATCCCAATTTAATAGGTTCTTTGATATTCATGCATATCATTTACTGTATTAAAAGTTAAAACCTCTTTATTAATTTGAAATTCATATTTCTTATATAATAAAACACTCCATATCCTAATTTAATAGGAATGACTACTAATGTACTATATGACTACTAGGTTTTTTTTTTTTTTTTTTTTTTTTGTGTGGGGGGTGAGTTTTAGCATTTTGGGCAAGCATGATGCTACTATTCTTTAACGTAGCTGATTGTCTATGATGCTCGCATGGACTCCAGGAAATAAATTCAAGAATCAGTCATTGTTGATATGCATTGAGATCTAGTAGCTCCATGGTATTTTGATCTCTATTTCCTTAGTTCGGTTACTTGTTTTTAAAACTTAATACTACGACTGTTGATATTATGGCTTACCTCATCGATGAGGACTTCTACGTGAGGATGTTTATTAGACCTCGGTCGGTTCTGGATCTTTTGATAACATCTGAGCGTGCTTTTTACTTGTTTTTTCAGCCTAATAAGGTAACTAATATTAGCAAATTTTCCGCACCGTTTTTCTTCATGGGCTGTAGTTACTTGTCTTTCGCAGGAAAAAGTTGGGTTAGGTTCATCTGCCTCTGACACTGGAAAAGGGAAAAGTAAAATGTCAAAGCACATAACACATGGCTATCACTTGGTTAAGGGAAAATCAGGTCATCCCATGGAAGATTATATTGCTGCAGAGTTCAAGCAAGTTGATGACAAGGAGCTTGGTCTGTTTGCAATATTTGATGGTCATTTGAGCCATGATATTCCAGATTATCTATGCTCTCATTTGTTTGAAAACATTTTGAATGAGGTAATGCATGCTAGCTGCACAATATTTATCTTCCTAGCACATCTTTTTGTAGTCATCAATCAGGTAAATCTTCTGCATGACTTTAGGCAGAATATGTACTGAATTTGAACTAGATTCTGTAGTTTAACATTAGTTGATCTGTTGCTGTGATGTAGAATTACTTCAACAGAGCATTTCTTGGTTTCCTTCAACACCTCCCCCTTCCCTTCCTCTTCTCTCTTTTGTTCATGTCCTTTTGATAATTAGTAATGTTTCATTCTCACCATCCTTTTTTTTGCTGCAAGTAGCCTGATTTCTGGTCTGAACCGGAGAATGCAATCAGGAGAGCTTATCGCATAACTGATACCACCATTTTGGAGAAAGCAGTTGATTTGGGTCGTGGGGGTTCAACTGCTGTTACAGCAATATTAATTAATTGTCAGAAGCTGGTAGTAGCTAATGTTGGGGATTCTCGGGCTGTTATCTGCAGGAATGGTGTGGCCAGACAATTATCAGTTGATCATGAGCCTAGCAAGGAAAGGACGAGCATCGAGGACAGAGGTGGTTTTGTATCAAATTTTCCAGGTAACTAGATTTTTGGAAGACAAATTAAAAGTGGAAAACAGACATGACTTGTTTTGGGGGCATTCATATACCATCATCATATTTGTACTGGTGTTTCGAATGGGCTATTTTCTTTTGGCTTTCAGTGCATTTGGACAAGTGCCCCCGTCCTTTCCCACACTACAACTATTCAAATAGACCCTGTTATATTTGTTTTATTTCTTTAGCTTCTTTCTTTGAGTAGCATTCCAGTGTTTGCCATGATTTGGAAGACAAGCTTTTGCTCTCAAATGATTTTAGGTTTATGTGATGTCATAAAGACAAATGGTAGACTAAGTTTGCTTGAGTGATGCAGATCTAGTTTATTCTTGATACTTATTGAAGGTTAAACTCAATGGTACTTAAAGTAATCACTTCTACATGTTTTGCTGACATGTTCTGTGGTGTTGATTACAATTGTAATTTTAAAATGCTCTACTCTTGCCACGGTAATTATTTTCCTTTTCTCCTTGCCTAAACTTGGTATTAAGATTACACCCTCTAAAGATAACATCATTGTGTTAAATTCAGGTGATGTTCCACGTGTTGATGGACAATTGGCCGTAGCAAGAGCATTTGGTGACAAAAGCTTGAAGGAACACCTCAGTTCAGAACCAGATGTGGCAGTGGAGATCTTAGATGACGATACAGAGTTTTTCATCTTGGCAAGTGACGGTGTATGGAAGGTTCTTCCTCTCCTTTCGCATCTCTGGTTTCTTCCCCTTGTTTAATTTTTATTGTTCTCTGTTTATGTTTCATTGCTGCTATACAATGTTTTATGTGGAAGTTGAGAAAAGCAGCAACACAATAAGGATGTTTACAAGTAAATTTAAGAATGCCTTTAACTCTAGCACCGAAAAAAAAGAATGCCTTTTAACTGTCTCAGAGGTAGTATCTACTGAATTAACATGGGCTATTGTTAATTTTGATTATTTTTTTTCTTGAATATTTTTCTTTTAACCTGTAATGTATTCTGAACAGACTGGATTTATGATTATCAGGTAATGGGAAATCAAGAGGCAGTGGATTGTGTTAAGCACACAAAGGATGCTAAATCGGCTGCGAAGCACCTTGCTGAAGTGGCACTTGCTAGGAGGAGCTCAGATGATATTTCCTGTGTAGTTGTAAGGCTTCAGTGACAAGAGTTTCTCTGGTAGTAGTAAAGAAATGTTTGGTTAATTGAGTTTTAGAATCAAACCCAATGCTGATATTGAGCCATTGTATAAGCCTTCTCTGTTTTCCATTGCATAGGCTTTTCGTGTTTCTCTCCTCAGTACTATGCAGAATAAACATATATGTTTGAATGTAGAGAAAGGCTGGAATTAAATCATTAGATATAGACATATGGGTGGACAAGTACATACATCAGAGGCAAATATTTTCATCAACAGAGCATAGATAATAATACTAGAATCATACTAGTAGATGGCATGGAATGACAGAAGAGAGTAAGCATGATGAGAAATGAATATATCTCAACGGATGTGGAATTGTTTGCAATTGGGATTTCGAGGAAAAGCTATCAGAGTTCTGCCTCGGTCGTCGGCCTGCCTGCAATGATTTTCGTTCAACTGAAGACCCAACTTTCGGCGGCTAGACCCTTCTCCATGGGATTCAGATGAGCTCTTCCGGCGCCGCTCGTTGTGCCCGGCCAGACGCCGGCGGCAGCTTCGTTTTGTGTCGTCGAACTCGGATAGCTCATGAAACCTGAGGTTTGGTAACAAGTTAAAAGCTAAAACTATTAAGATAACAATATATGAAAAGAACTATGGTGGTTTCTCAAGACCTGCTGCATTGCTGACAGAACCGCTGCCGGAGACCCTCGACGGTGACCGCCGGAGCCTTCGCGTGGAGCTCGCATACCTTGTGGCGCCGGTGGTACCTTTTAGCGTCTGTAAGATCGGCAGCGCACTTGTCCGCCTGACAACGCGGCGGGTACACTCCGCCGCAACCACCAACGCCGGCGGAACCCCCCTTTCCAGAGCCACTACCAGAAATGGCTTTCTTCTTCTTAGGACCACCACCCTTTTCTGAAGCAAATCCTAATTCACCATCACCATAACCCTCTTCCTCTTCTTCCACGCTATCATCATCTGCACAATCCTCCACTTTGTCTTTCAAGACTGATGATGGCTTTGGTTCAGGCCGCCGGCTATCGTCCATTTTTGTGGGTCTCTTAAGACAATGAAAGGAAATAAGTGATTGAGGTAGCAATGACTGAAGCTGAAGACATACTGAGAGAAAAGTGGAAACAAAAGGAGAGAGAGAGAGAGAGAGAGAGAATTGTGAGGACCAGGACCACCTCTCTCTCTCTATCTCAGTTTCTTTCTTTCTCTCTCTCCATTGGGTGAGTACTGTGGGGGTGTGTTTCGTGTATTGTGAAAAAGCGAATGAATGGGCAAGAAGAGAGTAGTGAAATTAAAGGCTTGGATTTGTTAAACGTTAGTTGTTTGGTCTTAATTAATTAATTCTGAGTAGTTAACTAGTGGTGGTTGATGTTATACGGTGTGAGAGTGACTTTAACTTTATCAACACTCCCACGCCGCATGGGCTGGTTGTACTCTAAAATGATTGGTGGTGGTGAGTACACGTGGTGGTCCACCCAAAGAGCCCACAGGAGTAAAGCATCCACATGATTCATGACGTGTTTTCAGAGCTGTATAATGATGTAATTCATGACCTCATTTCAGGTTTATGATGGTAATTGAGGACTCGCAGGTAACAAGCCTAATTCCGGGACTTCGAATTTTTTTTTTTTCAGGACGGAACTTGGCCCAAAATTTATGTTAAATAATATATTTGTAGATTTTAATATACATATTACTAGATTTTTTGTCATTTAAGATTATTTTTAAAATATAATTATTTATAAAAATATTTTAAATTAAATGAACGGACTTGAGAATGTAATTTCTTAATTAGGAGGGCAAGAGATTTAATTTTAAGTCTGATGAGAATTATTTTTAGTGAGGCCCAGAATGCCTTGACCACTGTCTATCCCAGTTGAAAAAATTGTTTAGTGTGACCGTCAAATTATGTCATCATGCTTATGTAGTGTGACTATTTATTTATCTAATATCATGTGTAAAGTAAGAAAATACTTTGAAATATTATAAGCATTATCTTAACTGTATGATGGTTTTTTTAATTTAAAATTTTTGCCATGTAAAATTTTTTTTTATGTATTACAATTTAAAGATAACGTCACACCACATAAGTATGATGATGTGGTGTAATAGTCATTCTGAATAATTTCTCCTTTAGTGAAGGGTGACCCTCATTTGCATATCAGTGAACCTAAATTGAGATGGTTAAGATTAGTTAGCGAGTGATGGTCCTTAATGACTGGTGCCAGCATTTCTCTCGAAAAAAATCAGGTCCTCTTATAACACCATCTCATTCCTTGTTCCCTAATCAGATCCATCCAGTTGGAGACTCTCTGATGATAGATATTTTCCCGGCAGCCATATGAAATAAAATTATTGTAAATAGACTAAATTACTCTTCAAGTCATTTATCTTTTGTGACTTTCGGATACAGCCCAACAAGGGTCGGGCCGGGTTGCATCTATACTTCGGAATGGTCTGTTGGCCGGACCTTGGCTGACCCGATGTCGAGTTTAAATACTTGGCCCATTGTTAGGCTCGAGCATGACCCAACCAGTTGTAGTGACATTCAAATAAATAATTTACCTTAAAAAAATACTAAAATACCATAGGTTTCATGAAGATGGCATGCAATCATAATATTGTTATAGCTTGTAAATGTAAAACGCTAAACTAGGGACAAAGATATAGTGATATGGTAGTATTAACTATTCTCACTTAAATTTAAGCTTCACAGTGGAGGATCCATTAAATTTAATAAATGTAAAAATAATAAGGGAAGCCAGTGGCGGACCTACTCTAGGACCTTGAATTTTTAAATTGTGTTTAGGCCGTATAGTTTTTGCATACCTATCTAAGAAATAGTGTTCTGACCCCTTGAGTTTTTAAGATTCTGTTTATATTACACAGTTTTTGGAGTGTTTAGAATAAAAAAACAGTGTATTTAGCTTTAAATTTTTTTACCTTGGCCTCCCCCTTTCTAGAAATTCCTAGGTCCACTACTAACAAAGCAGTACCTAAAAACAAATACATAGCATTCCTACTATTTTCCTTCTCCCCTAGGACCAGATTAAACCTTGAAGTTCCACATTGTTTATTGCTAGTGAGCACTCAAAGTTCAAACCCAACAAATGACCCATGGAATGTGGTATGGATTTGGGTTGTTCAACCCAACAATGTTTGGGCTTGCCTATTGTTGGTAATTTTCATCAGCCCATTTCCTGTAGGAGACTTTGGTGGGCCAGTGAATGAGAACAAGAGTGGTGGTTGGGGACACAGACAAGATGGAGATCAAGACCATAGGAGTCGTGGGTGGTGGCCGAATGGGCTCCGGAAAAGCCCCACTCGCCACAGCGGTAAATGCCATAATGATAGTCATTAATTAGTTGCTATTAGTTCTTTGTTAAAGTTCGTTTTTAAATATAACTACTAATTTTTGGTTGTATAGCTATATATCTATATATATATATATATAAGATCTATTTTTTGTTCTCGAAAAAAGAAATAAAAGAAAAAGAAACAAATCATATGCGGAAGTTCCACATAGTTTAACTCCATGGGTAATGTAGAAAATTTCCCCTTCATTGCATGCCAGCCTAGAAATCTTTCATGTGAGACAACGACATCAAAAGCAGCCCCTCTTTTTTCACTATAAGTGGCCCAGCATGACCCACAAGGAATGGTATGGTTATAGAAAAATAGGTCATTGTTGATCATGTTCTACACCACCACAACCACCTATCCCCATCCTGTATCTATAGCCATAGGCAAAAGCATCTCCAAAAGTGAAAGTGATTGAAACGGAATCCAAGGCCCAACCAGCATAATTATTGAAAAAAAGAGAGAAATTTTGTTGAAAAGAGGAGAGAGAAAGCTGAGCTTCTTCTATATACAGACTGATAGTGGTTATCTGAAAACATATTTGAGATCAGCAATGAAGTTCTTGTTCCAGTGCCCATGTTGCTCCTGTTTCTGCTTCATGAAGCCCAAGAAGGGCAAACCAAAGGAGAAGGAAGCCAAGGCAGAGGAGAAGAAAGAAGCCAAGGCAGAGGAGAAAGAAGCCAAGAAAGAGTAACATATGAGCCCATCAGGCAATGCTGGTGCTTCAATTGATTGCTTTGTCTATTACAAAGTACATTTCTTTTTCTTCTTCTTCTCCAAGTTCATATGAAATGCTATATCTCTCTCGAGCCCCTAATCAGAGTTGTCTAATGCTTTTACTTTCAGATGCTTTGTAATGAAATAAAAGTTTAAGCTAATCGGGTTCGGACTCTGTTTATCAATCGTGTTACATTTGATTTAAATGTTCCGTAACTAGCAGATCCAGAGAGATTATACTCACATTATCTTTAACTTCCAATTTGTCTCTATTTTTTTGTCTTTATTTTGTAGGCAAGAAATTTGTGAGTAAAAAACTTCGAGAGCCATTCACATTATTCGTTACTCTATTATTTTCCTACAATATAATTAATTTGATTGAGAAAACACTTTTCGGCACTTTCAAATACAGTTTCTAAGGCTGATAGATGTATGCCATGTGCAAAATTAAAAATTATTGAAGCTCCAAGACATGTTAAAATGACTACTTTGATTGAAAAATAAGATAAAAAAAAGAGATTGAAGGAAGATGAAAGAACTAAGAAATTACTATGGGTAACTTGGAATCCATATGGTGAGTGAGAGAAGGCGTAAAAGTAATATTGCACTTCAAGAGAATTGATAAATTTCCAAAGACAATGGAATGAAAGACGTGAACGCCCAGTGTTAAATTTTGAAACTTTTAGTTAAAATTCCTCACAGTAATTTCATTTTCTTCAATCCCATCCTCCATTGTATGTTGCAAGCTCATATATATCTCCAATGTTACAACGTAACAACCCACATCCTGAGTATATATATACTCACTAATCTAAGTATTATAAGTATTACATTCCCCACCGCGCACACAAACCCCCCCCCCAACCCCGGCGAAAATAGATGTATAGCTAGGGTACTTTACACATCTACTAAAGAATATTGCTCCACAGCACCACAAAGTCATTTGCAGGAGACTGCACCTCACCTATGTAGAAATTGAAGCTCAGGCCATACCTTTTGCTCTAGCGTTAAAGAGTATGTTTAGAGTCCCACCAAACGGTTAAAAAGACTCGAACTCAAGCATTGAGCGAGTAAATCCGAATTTTTACTCATGGAACCAACGCTCGGTGGTTATATCTATTGCGTTCTTAGTTGCATGGAATTATTGCTTTTCCAAGGTTTTAATGTGCAGTTTAAAGGGAAAATTTGTTCAGCCATGGAGAATACATGTGTATATATGTATACATATAATTTTGATGATTGGTGTTTAGGCCAATTTGAGCCCACATTGACTAATTTACGGATTTGTGCAGTCCTTTTATTTCACACAAATTTTATAATTATCAGGTTAAAAACTCAAAAGATGATCTTAAAGTATTGATAGTATCTAAGAAGTTTCAAACCTAAGATATATGCGATCAGACTTCTAAGGGTTCGTTATTTCAAGCTTTTTCATTTAATTTTTTTGGCTTATAAGCCAAATTTTAACTTTTTTGTTAAGATAAGTAAAAAAGTTAAAAAAAAAAAAAAAAAAAAAGTTTAACTTTTTTCTTATAAACTGAAAAAAAAAAAAAAAAAAGTCAACTCAAAAAGCCTACCAAACGGGCCTAATTCAAAAGCCATGTGCTGAGCGAGGTTCACGAAAGCAGCACAACAGCTTCGGCCCAAGCGATAACCAGCTCAATCTTCTCTTCGCTACATCAATTGGGCCACACCTTGGCCCAACGGCCCAGTTATAACCTGTCGCGAGTTTTTTGGATGTGCAAATGTATTCTTGTAAAACTCCTTTTTAAAAATAATAATTAATGTGGGGGCTAGGCAAAGATTTCATTGTAAAAACTATTTAACGAAAAAATGAATAAATAAAAAAACACAAAACACAATTTCATTTTTTATTTTGAATTTTGAAAATGATTTTTGAAATAAAAATAAGTATTATTACTAATAGGGCTAATTCGATTTTGCATTTTTTTTTCTTGGAAGCATTGTTTGAGAAATTTATGAAAAAAAGAAATTAATATGTAAATAAGATAAAACAGAAAAAAAAAATTATTGACATGCTTACAAATGCAAATTTGATATTGCGATAATGCACATATATGTTCGACAGGTAAAATATAAAATGGAGTGTCAACGACTTGCACAACTAGAGAGATCACCAAAACGAATCTCAATTTTTTTTTAATATACGGTGAGATAAAAAGTGTCAATTTGTTTCCACAGAAATTTGAATTCTAATAATTTGTTTCTTCTGTTAATTGTATTTACGCAAATTTAAATTCTAATAACTTGTTTCTTCCATTAATAGTGTCTACACAAATTCATATTCCATACTATTTTTCTTCACTCTACCCACCTCCATGGGGATTGAGATACCATCCTCACCTTTGGCTGAACCATCGAATTCCACAGCCCCTCATCCATAAGGAATTGGAAACGGATTACGAAGAGTGAAGGAAAATAGAATGGGAGCTTTATTGAAATGCTAGGATGGCGATGATCATTACAAGTGACCTTTGTTAGGGTTTATGTAAGAGTAATTGACCATAATAAGATTGGAAAGTAAATATTAGATGATTCTCAAATCTTGGAAATCATATATTTACTTTCTTATTTTAAATAAGAAAAAATATTATTCTTACAGAAATTTTATATAAAAAAAGTTAAGACACATCATTCTCGATAGAAATGACATTTTTTAATTATGAGCTAAAAGGTCGGCATTTTTTTAATTTGAAATGAAAGATTCAGAATAAACCATATTATTTTATACAAAAATTATATTTATATAACATTAAAGAACATACTTTCCATGTCCCAAATCCAATGCTATCTTTGACCTTCTTAATTTATGGTACCGGATGAGATACACCACCAGTGATTCAATGCATCTCAATTGGATAATAATTTAGTCCTTTTTTATCGCATTTCGGTATATACCTTTTGCTTTCGAGAAAATATCCGATAAAACGGTGACCTCATATCATAAGTCAAAAAAATAAATAATGAAACGTCACATAAATTATTGGGTAGTGTGAACAACAATATTTTAATTAACTCATTAATATTAGAGATTAAGATATAAAATAAAAAAAACCCTTTTTTAATGTAATTTTATTGGTCAGTTTCCATATTTTGTGTAAGGTCATACTAGTTTATCACCCTGAGCGTGAAAGCTGAATGGAATGCCTTTAATTTTCTGAAAATAAATCCTTGTCAAATATGTTGAGCAATTTCACCTTTTCCTATTTTCTTTGATCCAACCTAACAAAGATCACCAACAACCTTCAGATTTTTTTTTTCAATAAAACCATATAGGTCTTGATAAATGTATATGTATGTATATATATATACACTACACATTTATATAAAATAAAGCATCCCCATCTAACATCTGGTGATCTCATTGAATTCGAAATGAGAACCCATTAATGTCGACCCATGTGCATCTGCAACTGGTGATCTCATTTATTTATTAAGCAATGAGTTTCTCATATTGCTCTTGAAGGTGCAGCATGAAACTCTCTCTGTTCTTCTATCCAATGCACCTTTCTGCGGACAGAGTCAAACTTGCCTGCTTAGAAAAATCAGGTGTTTTTGTTTCACAATATCTACTCTGAATTGTCACTATCATCTTTTTTGTCTGACGTGCTTCCACAATCTCTTCTCATGTATATATAATATGCAAGCAGCCAAATTGGATTTGGCTTATGCTCAATCTCTTTTGGAATATGAATTTCGTGTTTCAAAAGAAAACTCAAGTCACCATCACTCACTGATCCGGATCCGGATCCGGATCTCCATTCCATCTACAATTAATGAATTACCATCACCAAACCTAAATTGTTTTATATTAAAATTTATTTATATATATAAACAACAAACTCATTTATTTTCCAAAAAATCTAAACTTCTAATTGAATTGACATCAGCTGATCCGTTTATTTTTATATAAAATAAAAAAAATATTATACATAAACTAATTTTTTAATTTATTTTTACATTTTTAGATACAAAATAGTAAAATTCACAAGAATAAATATAAGACCCATTTATTTGTATCTATAAGCGTGAAAATGGAGTGATCTAAATCTCCTGACTTTGCTTGCCAAACCTGGTGGCCGTAATCGTGTGGTTAAGAGCACATTACTTAAGGGGGGCTCTGGATCACTAGAGTTCCCCTCCCCCAGTCGTCATAACCTTCCTATCCTCACTCTCTCTTGTTTTTATTCCTTTGGGTTACCAATTTTTATAAATCGTTATCATAATCCAATAAAGAAGAGGGCAGAAGGAAATTATAGACAAGAAAGCAAAAAAAACAGAAGAAGCAGAGAGTGCAAGACAACAGGAGGAAGAGATGGAGATAGATAACTAGAGAGATGTCTCCAGATCTTACTAGTGATTCATCAGATGCTAGTCCTCTTCTAGAGTATTCAGGCGAAAACGAAATAGAAGCTGATCATGAGGAGAATAGGTGGTGGAAGAAGGTCTTGGACTTGGAAGAGGCCAAGAACCAGATCTTGTTTTCACTGCCCGTCATACTAACCAACGTTTCTTACTACTTAATCCCTTTGGTTGCTGTCATGTTCGCCGGACACCTCGGAGAGCTTGAGCTCGCCGGCTCCAACCTTGCCAACTCTTGGGCCACCGTTACTGGCTTTGCTTTCATGGTCATACTCTCTCTCTCTCTCTCTCTCTCTCTCTCTCTCTCATTGATAACCTAATGAAAAGAAATGAACGTATCAACAAAACTTATCTAGTAACACATTTTGATTTGCAAGTTTGGCAAAAGCATGTTAATTTCTTGTTTTGGAAGTGAGGATGATGAATTAATATTTTTCTTTGCTTAATTAATTAATACCAAGAGAACAACTCAGTTTGATTATGTGCCATGCATTTTTTATTTATTTATTCTAAGATGTTACCATGTTATCCAAGTACAGGTTACCCCACTTCATATGGAACAAAACAAGAGTAAGTGTGAGAGACGTGCCTTATTGGCTTATTACTTATGTTCTTGTTTGTTGCCATTGTTATTATATGGAGAAAGGATAATGCTATATAATTAGCTAGAAAATTTATACACGATTTTTGTATAGAATGATGTGATTTATTGAGAGTTTTTTATTTTAAAACAAAAGATTCAAAATGATTAATGCCACCTTCACGTTATTTTGATAAAAAATTTTGTATAAATTTTCTAAAAGAATAGCATTCCGTTAGGCTATGTGCGCATCAATGATTTAGTAATAAATAAAAAAAAAAGAAAAAAAAGTGACGAAAATAGAACAAAAATACTCTTTTATTTTGTTTTTTTTTTTTTTTTTACTTTATAAAGTGGGAAGCATTCTTGGCCTTGGCTATTTCCAAGTTTTCATAATCGCCTAGTTGTTTTTGCTCCCAAAAAGTTGTCGTCCACAACTGCTGAGAAATCAAGAAAAGGCCAAAGAACAAATGGGAAAATCTGGGGACCTCATCATGCTAATATAGTAATATTAGATTATTTTTGGTGTAATATAGTGTAGCTAAGGCTGCCTTGTGCCAACCTCAAAGCTTTTGGGGGTTAAGTCTTCTTTACTTGATGAAGCCAAGGTTCCTCAAAAAAAATTTTTCTTCTGCCCTAAGATTGCTTGCGGATCACATATCAATTTGTTAATGTGGGATCCACAACTTTGTGTTTAAAAGTGAGAAAATAAATTGAAAAATGAGATGAATTACTCATGTAATATATATGCAAAAAGGTTAATTATAATCATCTTACCTATAAACTTTGAACTCACTTATTCTAGAATTAAACTACAGTTAGTCCATACTTCATTCAATAAAATTGGTGTCATGAGCTTAATTGTCTCAAGTAAAGACTTTTAATTACAAAACTATCAATGTCACATTATTCTGTGAGAGTTTTTGTATAAAAAATTTTTTATGTGTAGCATTTTTCATAAAAATAATTCATTATTTTTTCTCATACTTTATTATTATTATTATTATTATTATTTTGTGTGTGTGTGTGTGTGTTTTAGGTTGGCCTCAGTGGCGCACTTGAGACACTGTGTGGGCAAGGATATGGCGCAAAGCTGCATAGGATGCTGGGCATATACTTACAGGCATCTTGTATCATATCCCTATTGTTCTGTATCATCGTATCAATCTTCTGGTTCTACACTGAACCCATTCTCATCTTACTCCAACAAGATCCTCTCATATCAAGAGCTGCTGCTCTCTACATCCGGTTTCTCATCCCGGGATTGTTCGCCTATGGTTTTTTGCAAAACATTTTGAGGTTTCTTCAGACACAAAGTATTGTTACCCCACTGGTAGTTTGCTCGGTTCTCCCATTGATCATCCACATTGGCATCACTTATGTTCTGGTTCACCGGACGGCTCTCGCCTTCAAGGGAGCGGCATTGGCTGTTTCGATCTCACTTTGGATCGCTGTTCTTATGTTGGGCATTTACGTGCTTTGCGCGAAGAAATTTGAGCAAACTTGGGTTGGATTTTCATTCGAGTCGTTCCATCATGTTCTTACCAACTTGAAATTGGCTCTGCCCTCTGCAGCAATGGTGTGGTAAGTGGCTGCAGTGTTATATTCTATCTCTTCTCTATGTATGGTTAATGTTTAGAATATCGAAACGTTTTTTTATTTTCAGCTTGGAGTATTGGGCCTTTGAGCTGCTGGTGCTATTGGCTGGATTGATGCCAAACTCAGAGATAACAACTTCATTGATAGCAATGTGGTATAGTTTCTTTTCTCTCTTCCTGCTTCCGCTTTCAACATTTCTGGAAATGTTTTTGATGCTTGACACTGAAAGTGTTTTTGGGATTATGTCTTCAGTGTGAATACAGAAGCTATTGCCTACATGATTACTTATGGTCTCAGTGCTGCTGCAAGGTCAGCTGCTAGTGTTTTTTCAAATATTCTTAGCTTCCCCTGTTTCCTCTGTTTTGGATTAACCAAAACTTTCTATAACAGCACAAGGGTGTCAAATGAGTTAGGAGCAGGGAACCCAGATCGAGCTAAGCGTGCCATGGCTGTGACTCTCAAGCTCTCTCTTCTCCTTGCTCTGGCGGTTGTTTTGGCTCTAGCCTTCGGTCATGACATCTGGGCCGGCTTCTTCAGTGATAGCTCAACAATTATTGAGAAATTTGCTTCATTGACCCCATTTCTTGTAGTTTCGATCATATTGGATTCCTTCCAAGGTGTCTTATCAGGTTAGAATCGCCCAAGTTCAACAACAAAGACCCCTCTCTCTCTCTCTCTCTCTCTCTAGCTGATGAAAGTGATCAATATTCTGCAGGGGTGGCCAGAGGATGTGGTTGGCAGCACTTGGCAGTGTACATTAACTTGGCAACATTCTATTGCATTGGCATGCCAATTGCCATCCTTCTGGGGTTCAAGTTGAAACTATATGCTCAGGTGACACTGTCACAGATTGTAATTGTTTGTCAATATATACATATATGCACATATATCTACACAATGTGAGGTGCAAAACCTGGTTAATTGTTTAAAGTTTATTTACTTTCTTATTTTCATGCTTCTTTTTTATTTTTTTTCCCCTTGCAGGGCTTGTGGGTGGGCTTGATCTGTGGTCTCGCCTGCCAGGCCGGCACCCTTCTGTTGCTTACACAGCGTTGTAAATGGGCTAGGGTGGAACTTTCGGAACACGGCAGTAAAGAGAACCCTGTTCTGGTTTAAGCATGCATACAATTCCTCACAGCATAGTTCTACAATTGTTTTCAAAAACAGTTTTTGTTTGTGCTTTTCTTTAAATCAACGATATTTATGATGAATGTACATCATAATATGTCGCTTGTAACATTAATAAATTATCTCCTAGCGATTGAACAAGAAAATAAGATAAAATTCAGCGGAATCGGATAGAATTATAGTTTTTAGTGCAGCTGCAAAGTACTAATTTAGCATAAAGAAAAGTGAAAGTTACAAGGTTTCGATCATTATCATAGGTCAAGATAAAAGGCCAAAAAATAAAATAAAATAAAAAATCTTTGACCATCATGCATTCTAAATTAAAGAGATTTGGTTTTCTGACCATCTGTTGGTATTTCAGCAACTGAATACAACCAAGCATCAAAAAGCTTGACTATGGAAAAAAACAAGCTGGCAAAGCTGTATATACACAACCAAGATTCAATCCAATTACCCAAAAATATCGACTCCACCACCTATAAAGAGCAGTAATTTTGATCAATCATATTCAATTCCGTCCTCCATTGCAAGTTGCAAAAGCTCATATAAATCTCTAAAAGTTAAAAGAAAATGGCTTCCAAGTTCCAACAAGGTTGTTGCAATGCTCCTCATTGCCATGGTTGTCATGTTTGCTTCGGCTGAGGTGGGGCGGGGGGGAAGATGAGGAGTGCATGGAGCAATGCGTAGGGATGTTGTTCAGCAAGGGGATAACCTCAGACTATGAGAATGCTAGGGAGATATGCTCCAGGTCCTACTGCAGCCAAACCTCAAAACATACTTGACCCACCACCACAAAAAATGTAAACTCATGATCCAGCAAAGAAGCAGTTCTTCGTCTAATGTCCTAATTATCCTACTGTCATTAAACATCGAGTAAATAAAGCTTGCTGCTTCTTTTATTATGTGTTTTCCCATAGATAAAGGCAATAGTAAAAGCCATCTTGGTTTGGAAATGAATATGTAAAGACATGATCTGCGTTGGATCCATGGTTGATGAAGCTGGGTTTCTCTTGAATACGAGTATTACTTTATGATCACACACTTTCTTACATATATAGATATACTACAGACATATGTTGTTACACATTCCTTGTATTTGTTGCAAGAAAAGCAAAACCAAGAGAACTCTCAAACAACAGGCCATAAATAGGACTGTAAATGAGTCGAGCTACTCAAGTTCGGCTCATGGCTCGTTATGTAAACAAGCCGAGTTTGAAAATATTTTAAGGCTCTAAAATTTTCTGATCTCAGTTCGAACTCCTTAAGGGTATCAAATAAAACTTAAACAACCCAATACTCTACTCATTTACAACGACCATCCAGTGGGGGTACCTGAAAATCTCCACTTCACAAATTTTATGGTTGTTTTTTTGTTATGGTCAAATTTTAGTTTCACAAACTGTGTTGATTTAGAGGAGTTTGCAAAATCTGCAGGAATTGAAATTTAGGACTGGGGATAATGGGAGTGAGTTAATCAAGACAGTCTATTAGGAGCAAACATATAAACAATTTTTTCGGAAACTTTCAGACTGTAAATATCTTATCCTTCCCAAATCTCATCATGGTGTCAGACTGGAGTCTCGTGCACTTAACTGCCCTTTTATATTTCGAGCAAACAATGTTATATAAACTAACTCATGATTTATAATTCGGAAAGTGTAGGCAGTTAGGTTCAATGTATGGCTCTGAATAGCAAATTTAGCTGCTTGTTTTTTTTTTCTTTTTTTCTTTTCCTTTTCCTTTTGTCAACCACAACTTTGGATCCTTTCGTTCTCCATCTGTAATGCCTTGCCATTTCATATAGCATGTGCAGGCCAATGATGATAATGGTCTGTAGTTAATATCTCATTCACTAATTTAACACGCCTTAGTTAGGGTGAAATGGAATCATTTGGGTGCATGTGTTAGCTAGGAGTCTAGGACGCATATATATATATATATATATATATATGTGTGTGTGTGTGTGTATCTTCATACTGTAATGACAAACTTAAGGAGAAAGAAAAATTCCCCACAATCTAAGTTGCTAAAATTTATTTGCAAAAGAGAAGCAATGTTGGAAAATAAACTTGTTTACATATTCTAGACACATGCATATATATGATATATGTATGTGAGTATTTATGTATATAGTTAATAAAGTATTCATGTATATAGGTGAATAGTTATGAATGTATTAAGTGTCTTGGTACATATATATGCTTAGATACATATTAGTGGAATTATATAAATATGCTATGTAATGTAGTGCAGAGAAAGACAAGTAGAGAAGAGTAAAAAATTGAAATAATATGATTCTCTCCATAATGTTTGAGTTTATACTAGTCCACCACAGATTTTCAACAAAGTGGTATTAGAGTTCTAGGCAGACCCTAAGAGATTATCAGAGCTTAGAAAAACCCTAGGAGAAACCAAGGAAAAATGTATATCTTTGGAGAGAGATTGACATTTGTCAACTATAAGAGATTGAGGGCTACTATATGTCTATACCTTAAAGTTTGTAATTTGTGGGATGTTGTTAGAGAAGAGCCAACAAGTGACATGTCCAAGAGGGTTCGAGAAAAGAAAGAATAAAAGGCATTTGCAATTTTGCAAAAACTCATTCATAAAGAAATTTGGAAGGAAATTGAAAAAAAGAGATCTCCTAGTGATGTTTGGAAGAAGCTCAGCCTTATCACCTCTAATCATGGAGGAGAAGCTTTACCCTTTGAGTATTGGATACAAAGCTTTGAGGAAGATGAATTTTTAATAGAAGCGAATGAAAGTCTTAATGACTTTGGAAAAAATTTCATGGAGAACAACAAGGAAGAATTCCATGAGAATGAAGATATAAGAATTGAAGAATGTGTGCTGATTATGAAATTCATAACATGGAAGTGAATTTATTGAAAAGGGAAATTGTGAGAACTAAGGAGATTAAAGAAGAAAATCTTAGAGAAGAGGCTCATGACAACCAAGTTAATGAGTTAACGCATCAATGTATGTTTTATTTGGAAGAGAAAGCTTTATTTAGTTCATTTTCAATGTTTGAAAATATGATTTTCACTCACCCATCAAAGTTGGAAAGGAGAAATCAATGACTACTATGTTATTGATCAAGTTGATGAAGAGAGCTCTGAATTCATCACAATAGAAGTTATTCCATTCACGTGGAAAAATTATGAAGATCAAGGTATTGAAGTTTCTAAAAGTTATTTACGGCTTGGTTTGGAGAATTATACTTTTGATACAAGTTGGATAAATATGGAGAAGTTTTTGATCCACAAGAGCAAGGAAATCAAAATCCAAGAAGATCGAAAAATTCAAAGAATATGAAGACCTACCACATATTCGTGAGAAGAAAAAAAAGAATTTTTTTTTTCAAGAAGATTAAAGTCAAAATTTTTACATTCATGGAGATGGCCATGAAGATTATTGTTATTGAAGGTGGTGGAACTCAAGATTCTTAGTGAACATATCACATCAAGCCCCTCTATGCAAATTTAAGTTTAAGAGGAGATGTTGAAAGATATACTTATTTTTACATATTCTAGACATATGCATATACATGATATATGTATGTTAATATTCATGTATGTAGTTAATAAAATATTCATGCATGTAGGTGAAGGTTTATGAATGTATTGTTGAGTCAATGCCTTGATTTTGATGATAACAAAACATGGTTAAATGATCTAATAATTCTACTTAGTGTGCAGATGAATTATTAATTAGATCTTGACTTGAAGCCTATCATAATAGAGGATTTATGATGCAAAGATTTGAATAAAGAATGAAATGCATGATAAAGTGATGTATTCTACAAAGCTGATATTATAAGAAGAAAAAGAAATCTCAAGTTGATGAAAATTCTAGATTAAAGATCGATAAGCATGAAAGAATAGCATATTCAACAATGGTGATTTTATAAGAGAATGAAGATGATGGATATCAAAGAAGAAGAATGAAAATGATCAAAGTCTTGATTTAAAAGATTGAAGACTTTGAGGACTTGAAGATATCTTACAAGAATGAAAAAAGAAGAGACCAACTCAAAAACATAAAAGCTTTCTTGATAGATTTAAAGATGTCTTGAAGACATGGAAGGAATCACAAGACTTAGAAAGCTTTCTTGGAAGAGTTGTTGAAGTCCATGGAGAAGCCATATTGATTGAAGAAATGAAAATTCTAAGTCATGGAAGCTCTCTTGAAGATCTTGAAGAAAACTTGAATCAATGGATGAAGCTATAATGATAGAAGAGCTCTACAAGTGATGAAAATGAAAAAAACTCACCTTGAATGGATTGAAGATGTTCTTGGAGTCATCTAATCTTGAAGAAGTGTTTGCAAGCTTTAAAAAACCTATTTAGATGATCCTTGAAGAGATTGGAAGCTTTGAAAAAGAATGAAGAAAAGTTGCAAAAATATGAGTTTTGGTAAAAAGAGTCAACCCCTTAAGCAAAAAGAGTCGACTCATTCGAACAGAGCCTTGGATTTGTGCTGGAGACTCAAAAGAGTCGACTCCTGGCTAAAAAGAGTCGACTCATTGCAACAGAGAACAAAAGTTCTGCAGACAGCTTAAAAGAGTCGACTCCTGTGACAAAAGAGTCGACTCATTTGGACAGTGACTTGAAAAATCTGCTGAAATGCAAAAAGAGTCGACTCATTGTGAAAAGAGTCGACTCATTGTGAAAAGAGTCGACCCCTAGACCGTAACGGCTAGTTTTCTGACAGACGGTATGGGCAAAACTGCAACCAAATCTTCTCCCATACTTCTCCAACGGCTAGAATCAATCCATACCTATATATATGAGATACATACAGATTCAAAGAAGGAGAGAAGAGCAATCATACCATTCATATCAAGTGCTTGAAGTTGAAAATCACCTGTACCTCACTGCCACATATTTTTGCTGAGTGTTTAAAGTTATCCATTGAGTTGTATTCATTTGTATACTCACTAAGAGAGTCACTCTTTGTATAATCTTCATTCATTCTCAGTTGGGTGGGTTTGTAACCTTGTAAGTTTGAGTATTCTTGAGAAAAACACTTGTAAGTTTGAGTGTTCTTGAGAAAAACACTTGTAAGTTTGAGAGAAGCTTGGACAAAATCTCTTGGGTTTTGAAAGCTTGGGAAGAAGCTTTTGTAAGAGTGAGCTGGGCACTCGTGGCACAACCAGCAGCTGTGTAAGGAGTATTACATAATGGAATTCCTTCGAAAGGATCGAAGAAGAGAGGACATAGGCAAGGTTGGCCGAACCTCTATAAATCTAGTGCACTTCTCTTCTGCCTCTGTTTTGCTTATTTGTTCACTATACATGTTTGCATAAATATATATATTGATGTATACTCCACTTGCTTGATATATATATTTTGATTAATTGTTGTTAAAATACATAAACAATTTTTAGTTGCAATTTCTGATATAAATTTTATAAAACCCAATTCACCCCCCCTCCTCTTGGGTTGCCTTCTTGGGCCAACATGTATTAAGTGTCTTAGTACATATACATGCTTAGATACATGTTAGCGAAATTATATAAATATGCTATGTAATCTAGTGGAGAGAAAGAGAATTAGAGAAGAGTGAAAAATTGAAATAATGAGATTCTCTCCATAGTATTTGAGTTTATACTAGCTCACCATAGATTTCATAAAGTAACATTAGAGTATATCACAAATTTCTAACAAACAAATGAATTATCTTGGATGGAGTCAATGGATACCCTCTCCTAAGGAGTACGTAATCAAAATATCAATTGACATGTTCAAGGACAAAACCATGATTTAGTTTTGGAAGGGATCGGTTTTCTTGTGACCTGTTCAGGCAAGAACAGAACCAAAAATCTTATTGAGAGGGAGCTAAGGTAAACAAATTTTGAATGTTGATAAGTAAAGATAAAAAAAATTTAATTTTGCGAGAAACTAATGTAAAAAAAATTTGTATTTTGAAGGGTTGGAATAAAATTTCTTGAATTTTAGAGAGCCAATACACTATTTCTTATCATAAATATTTTAAATTTATAAAATTTATACAAAATTTTGTTAAAATAAAAAAGACCATAACCCCTCATTGTCATAAGCTAGTTCTGTCCCTGAACACGGACGGAACTAGGATTGAGTAGATGGAGGCGTTCAAAAACAAGAAGGCGGGTCAAGAATAGGATTTAGTGTCTTTGTGTTTCGATCATTACTCTCCCACTTCCTTCATCAATAATTACTTTACTTGTGGGTGGATCAGTGCCTGGAATGAATTATCACAGATTCTTAGGACATTTCCAACAGAGAACTAAAAGGGAAAAACTGTTCAGCCATGAAGAATATACATATTTATATATAATAGGACTTCTATTCAAAAACTGTGAAATGAAATTTCAAGTAGATTAATATCTGAGATCATATTACATTACTTCGAGGGCGAAAATACTATATATATGTATTGTTAGTTCAAGTGGCAACTCAACAGGAAATGAATTGGGTTTAAATAATAATTTAATAAATAATTTCATATTTAAAAATTTTAACTAAATATTTAAATAAATATTAATTAATCAATAATATGTTGTAAATAAATAAAAGTAATTTAAAGTATAAAATAAAGGAGATAGAAAAAAGATAATACGATACCAAAATTTATCGTGGTTCGACTTCAATTCTAATGTATACGTCCACTCCCAAAAGCTCCTTTCTTGAAATTTTTTTTCACTATATTTAAACTATAAATACAGCCATTAACCTTTTAACCCAGGCAATAGTCCTCATTTACAACTAATTTTTTTCATAAATACTAGTCACACTCCTCTAACTAGTTTTTACACACGTAAGAATCACACCTAACTAAGTGATCCCTCACTCCAACTAATTTTTATACAGATGCTAGTTACACTCAACCCTTAGCTATTTTTTCTAACTAGTTTCTCTCTTACGAGAAGAAAGAACAAGAGTACAACAATTCTTGCTTACAAATAAATTTCTCTTAAAAAATAGATATACTAATGAAACTCTCAAAATATTACAAGATAAAATACAATAACACTTTTAAAAATTTTGTAGGATGAATAACAATTTGATGCACAAACTCTTGTTGTTCTTGTTGTTATCTTTTGTTTCTCAAATGTATTTCTATTTATAGATAAATATAGAAGTATGATTTGTAACTTCAAATAAGTTTATAACCGTTGGAGAGTATTAAAGACATTTCTTCCTGTTGAACTATTTGCTGCCAGACTGATTTTTAAACTGGCTATAAAATAAAAGTTGTAGACATGAAAGTCATCTTTTAATAACCTTAAGAATCAGATCGATCCAATGATCATATCAAAAGTTAAGCTCAATATACTCAAACTATCTCTTAGTTGGCATATTTAAATTTTTGCTGAATTTTCTTCACTTCCACCTCGCTTTTATCCATTATAACATTTGAATTTAAAAATGGTTATAAAAGAAAAGTTATAGACATGGAAGTTAGTTTTTTAGAACATCAAGAATTAAGTAGATCTAATGGTCAAATCAAAAGTTATGATCAAAATACTTAAACTGTCTCTTAGTTAACATATTTGAATTTCTGCTGAGTTACCTTCACTTTTAGCTCTATTTTGTCCTACAAGATATTCTCTTCACGACCTCCTCATAAGATACCATTTACAGGAATTTCAATCTTATTTTCAATACCAAAAAAATCAGATCATCCAACGATTAGATCAAAAGGTATGAGCAAACTACTATGGTTGTGTCATAGTATATAGTTTCATTGAATTTTCAACCTTGAAAAAAAAAATTATATCCTCTTATTTTCTTTCTTGAATCAAGTTTCTTTAAAACATGATTTTCAAATAGTTAAATATTACTTTGCAAGTTTTGATTACGCTTTTAAGTGTTTCATAATCCTGTAAAACTTTATTACACTAACTATACCAATGATTAAAAGTATTAAATATATTTAATGAAGAAAACATTAATAAATCAAAATAAGTTATCATCAAAATCATATATAAAATTTTATATAAATAAAATTATAGCTAATATGTATATATTTATTTATATATTCATACTAGTATATAGAAAGAACACCAATTTGACATATGAAGTCAAGTTTGGTCTTTCACAAATTATTAGAAACAAATTTAGTTATGTACTCTTTAATAGAATTTCTATCGATATTTGCTGGAGAGCAGTTGAGTAAATTTACAATTTTAGATAGTTGTATGTCCTGTACAATTACCAAGCCTCCAGAGTTACCAAACCTCTTTATTACATACAATTTTTTTAGTTTATCGGAAGGAATTACAAGGAGAATCGAACCTGGGAGGAGATTCGAACTTCTTGGATTTGGCCCTCCTAATCTCTTAAAAGGAGATCAAAAACTCTGACCATCTGAGTTAGTTCTAATTAATTCTCTCTATCACATCAACCATAGGGAGGAGCTCAGTAAAAAATTTTGATTTTTTTTTAATTAGGTATGTGAGTCTGTAACTACACTTCCAGTATGTGGGTATATCACACCCAACAGTCTGCTCGCCCTCCTCTCACATATTAACTACAATGACGGCTAGGAACACACACATACAAGCTCATATAAGAACAAACATTCATTGGTATAGTAGTTCTAATTATTGTTTCTCAAAACAACATTTTAAAGCAAGGGCCTCAACAAATATATAAAGTGCGTAAAATTACGGGTATTACCTTCTACTGAATTTTTTGGAGGCTGAATAAGAATTATGAATCTTGGTTTTTGTTGCATAATTTGTAGATTGGACTATAGTTATTAGGAAATTCATTTGAAAGCAAGAAATGCATTTTGAATACTAGTACGAAACTCATTTGAAAATTTTTCGAAAACTTTTGAAAAATATTTAAAAAAACTTGTGAAATACTTGACGAAAACTCTTGAAAAACTTTAAAAAATGCTTTGAAACTTGAAACATTAATTTTTATACATTTTTTAATTAAATTTTAACTAAATATTTATAAAATTATTCATATAGGTTTCCGTTAGGTTTTTTAAAAGTTGTCCCTAAATTTCTCAAATGTCTCTTTTGAGTTTCGCAAAAGTTTCTTAACAAGATTCTTATTAAGTTTTTCAATTATTTCTCGTTTCGCGTTTTATCTTATGTTTTTGGGCTGCATTTCCTACTTATGTTTCTCATTTTAGTAACTATGGACTGGACTGAGCCTAACCGTAACCTATTCTATCTGTGTAAACTGACAACCCCAAGTCCAATAGTAAATATGATTTCTGATGAAGTGGCCAAACTGCCTCCCATCTTAGTTTGTGATAGGGGTGCAATAAAAGACCAGAAAAATCTAAGAACCAAACCAACTCGAACTCTTTAGGTCGGTTTGATTCGAGTCTATCAAAGGTTTAGTTCGGTTCAATTCTGAGTCTAAAAAATACGAATCAAATAATTTCGATTCGATTCTCGAGTCTGCATTTTCTGGATCTAAACCAAACTGAAAACCAATTCAAACTGACTCGAGACACGAACTCGTATATAGCATAAAAGTTTATATGTATTATGTATATGCCTTTAAATCATAGTTATTTGAATTTAATTATTATTAACTTCTATTTATATGTTAGTTTATTAGTTTTTTTTTAAATTAAGAATATAAGATTAATCATATCTTTCAAAATTTTCAATAAATAAGTTATGTTTTGTACAATAAAAACGGATTTGACCTGATTTAATTTGATCTTAGCCGATCTAATTCGAGATATGGAACCAAACAGTTCGATTCAACTCGAATTGATTCGGTTCAATTTTATGAAAAAATCAATTTAATTTTGAGTTCAAATTTTTAAATTCAATCAATATCAGATCAATTTTAAATTTAGCACCAATCCAACCTATGCTACAGCTGGGGTTAGACGCGGGGAATAGTAGGAGTGACCGTGGGGTGAGCGTGGCTCAAGAAAAAATATCAGATGTATCATCGCACACGAAGCGTGGTTTTCGCGTACGGACGATGAGTTGGGTACTCTTCTTAGTGACTTGTAAGGTTGAAATTAAAACGGCTGTCGCCGACATTTCTACTAAAAAGTTTCATCGGAATTGAATGGACCATTTGTCACAACTAGCGATACCCAGCTCGATCTTGGCTTTAATTATTTTACCAAAAAGAAAATCGTGTCCTCGTGAAACTAATCCTCTACGTTCAATTATAGTTATCAAAATGGGAATAAAAAGTAAAAGATATTAAAAAAATAAAAATAAAAAATGTGATCAAAAAAATATAAGAGAAATAAAAAAGCAGTTAGAAAACCTAATAAAAATCTGATTAGAAAATTTTTGTAAAATTTAAAAGAGATATTTAAAAAATTTAGTGGGAATTTTTAAGAAATTTAGTAAAAATTTATATGAATAATTTCATTGATACTTACTTAGAACTTAACAAAAAAAATGTACAAAATTAATTTTTCAAGTTTGCGAAATATTTTTTCTAAATTTTTCAATAATTCCTCAAATATTTTCCAAACGTTTTTTTAAAATTTTCAAACAAAGTTTCAACTAGCATTGAAAATAGATTTCTCCCTCCAAAATGAGTTTCTCTTTAACTGTGCATTGAACCGCCTGCTAAGGTACCTTAACCTAACAGCCTATTTGGAACTTGAGGACGGCTAGCGACCATTGCACCTGGCCGTCAAGCGTTAGCAGATGATCGCTAGCATTTTTCTTTGAAACTTTGGAAAGAAAGAAAAAGTAAAAGAAAAACGAAAAGAGAAATTTTTTTTTTTTTTCTGTTTAGATTTTTTTAAAGAATATGAAAGGAAAGAAGAGAGAAAAAG
Organism: Euryodendron excelsum; assembly: GCA_033060915.1. Classification (NCBI taxonomy): domain Eukaryota; kingdom Viridiplantae; phylum Streptophyta; class Magnoliopsida; order Ericales; family Pentaphylacaceae; genus Euryodendron; species Euryodendron excelsum. The sequence goes on along the minus strand of CM065381.1, from coordinate 19,579,736 downwards.
AAACAGAGTAATTGTTCCTCTCTCTTTCCCTTTCCTTTTCCTCCTACATAGAATGAAATAGAAAAAAAAAATTATGTTCCCTCCCTCAACATCCAAACATAAAAAGAATAATTATTTTTTCCTCTTTTCTTTTCCCTCCTTGATAAAAAATTAATAAGTGGTTGGATAAGAGTAGTTGACTTTAAAATAAATACTCATCATGATTAGTCTTAATTATAATAATGTCACTGTTATATCATTTTAGTAAAAATTTTTGTATAAATTTTTTGATAAAATAATATTGTATTAACCCTAATCAAGACTTGATATAAAATCTATGGTTGAAATTCAGAATTAAACCTCATGAGCTTTGTTGAGACGGCAACTCCTGCAACCCCTTGTATTAAACATTTTATTTATTGCCGTTAGGTCGGTAACGTTTTGAAAGGACAATATTGCCAGAGAATCGAAACGTATCCTTTGTGTATTTATTACGCAGACCTATAGTTTTTTTTTAGCTGCGGTACGATTTCCCGATAATTGCTTCCTCTAGGATGGTAACCTTCATATACATATACACCAGGCACCCTATTTAGTCACGTCCCTCCCGCCACCGATTCTTCAATTTTCATCTCTCTCTCTCTCTCTCTCTTCTCTCTCTCTCTAGACCTTCTTTCTCGCAATCTAGCCTTATCTCTCTCCATCTATCACTTTTTTCTTTAGTTCTAAAACAGTTCTTTGTTTTTTTTATTGTTACTATTTTCTGTAAATCAACAAAAACGAATTATAATAATGTATTGCCTGAAACATTAATAAATTATTCCCCATCAGTCGGACTAAAAAAGAAAAAATAAATAAAACTTCATCAGAATCGGATAGAGTTTTGGTTTTAGTGCAGCTGTAAAGTATTAATTTTGCATCTAAACCAGAGGAGAAAATTAGTTTCGATTATTATCATTAGTCAAAATAAACCCAAATAAAATAAAACCCTTTGACCGTCATGCATTCTAAATTAAAGATAATTATTTTCTGACCATCCATTGGTATGTCGGCAACTCAATACATGACCGGTAAGCCAGCATTGCCTGCATCATTTAGGGGCTGTTGGATGAAGGTTTAAACTAATAAAAATAGTAAAATATCTCAATTTTGAAACTCAATTAGTCAAGTCAAATTTAATTTGTTCCTATCAAACGAGATTCAATCCATGGATTTTCTTTTGTTCTTGATCGCTTAATGAGAAAAAGTTGGATATGACTTGCGAGAAAATCTTTTCCTCATTGCAATACCCATATAACCACAATTCTTATCCTCCAAATTTTTCTCTTCACCTCAAAAGCCGTCAAAGAGCTTGACAAGATAAAAAAAAAAAAACAAAAGAAGACAAGCTGGCAAAGCTATATATACACAACCAAGACTCAATCCAATTACCCAAAAATATGAACACCAACACCTATAAAGAGCAGTCATTTGAACAACATTTTCAATTCCATCCCCCATTGCAAGTTGCAAAAGCTCATATAAATCTCCAAAAGTTAAAAGAAAATGGCTTCCAACAAGGTTGTTGCAATGCTCCTCATTGCCATGGTTGTCATGTTTGCTTCGGCTGAGGTGGGCCGGGGGGAAGATGCGGAGTGCATAGAGCAATGCATAGGGATGTTGTTCAGCAAGGGGATAACCTCAGACTATGAGAATGCTAGGGAGATATGCTCCAGGTCCTACTGCAGCCAAACCTCAAAACATACTTGACCCACCACCACGACAAATGTAAACTCATGATCATGCAAGCAAAGAAGCAGTTCTTCCAATTAGTGTTCTACCTTACTATTAAACATTAAATAAAATAAGGCAATAGTAAAAGCCATCCTAGTTGAATCCATATGTTTGATGAAGCTGGGTTTCTGATGAATACAAGTATTACTTTATGATCACACACTTTCTTTTATATTATATGTTGTATATGTAGTGTTATACATTCCTTGTATTTGTTGCAAGAAAAGAAAACACAAGACAACTCTGAAAGCACAGGCCACAAATGCATGAACATCCAGTGGTGAGTTCTTGAAAATCTGCACTTTTCAAAAATTTATGGTTGTTTTTGTGTTATGGTTAAATTTTAGTTTCACGAACTTTGTTGGATTAGAGGAGTCTGCAAAATCGCAGGAATAGAAATTTAGGATGGGAAATATTGGGAGTGACTTAATTAAGACAGTCTATTAGAAGCAAACACGTAACCAGCTTTTTTAAAAGAGATTAGGCTACATACAACTGACCCTCTTCAAATTTTACCATGGCGCCAAGAAACTAACTTCTGAAGACGATTTGTTCATAATTGTAAAAGGGTAGATAGTTAGGTTCAATGTATGGCTCTGAAAAGAAAATTTGGCTACTAGATTTTTTTTTTTAACCTTTACCTTTTTCAGCCACAACTTTTGATCCTTTCGTTCTCTGTATCTATATTGCCATTATATTCCATAGCATGTGAAGGCCAATGATGATCATGGTGTGTAGTTGATATCTCATTCACTATAGTAACAACCCCTAGCTAGGTGAAATGGAATTAATCATTTCTAAGCATGTGTGTGTTTATATAGGATGAGTATTTTCTTACCGTAATGTCGAACTTCAGGAGCAAGAAAAGGTCCCAACTGCTTATAAGTTGCTAAAATTCATTCGCCTTGGGTCCGAATTTCATGGTCTGATCTACAAATACCTAATTATAGTCTTGAAATTGAGTATTCCTGAACGTCCATTCCGACTAGTAGAATGACACTCTTTCATGAAAGTTCATGGTTTATATTTTAATCTTGCAATTAAGTCACCTTGAACATACATTCTGACCAGTGATATATGATACTTATTCATGAAGGTTGAGGGTTTGATATTTTGATCTATATCATCTCTTAAGGAGTAGCTACATATCAATTGACATGTTAGCCTTTCAGGGACGAAACTAAGATTTCGTCTTGGCCGGGGTCAAAAACTTTGTGGGGGTGGGGGGATTTTAGCAGAATAAACAGAACCAATGGGGCAAAATAGTCTAATTTATAACTTAGAGTAAGGTAAATACAAATAAATAAATTTTAAAAAAAAAGTAAAATTTTGAACGTGAATGGGGCACCTGTCCCACTCGCCCCTTCGTGCATCCCCCAGTGAATATACGCAGAGATTAAGCATACCATGTGAACCATCCATGATTGTGCCCAAGAATGCCCTAAAGGGTTTATGGAAGTCCCTGCAGGCTAAGCCTTCTTTTGTGTAATTATCAACTCGGTTAGTGAGGAGACTAAACATGAAACAATGTATCCTAATCCATTACCTGGACCCTATTGTTTTCATCATTCCTCTCCCACCCACTGCCTCCATCAATAATCACTTGTGGGTGCACCAGTGCATGGAATTATAATTATCCCATATACTAAGGAAGGTTTCATTAGGGCCTAAAAGGGAAAGATTGTTAAGCCATGGAGTATACATATATGTGGGTGTATATATATAATAGGACTTCTATTCAACCACTAAGTGAGGGAGGTAAAGAGTTCTAACCCTGTAAAATTGGTCGCAAAGATTTTTTTTATTTTTTTTAATGATCGTATGTTCGGATTAACTTGTACATATTACGATTAATTTTGAGGCATGCTAATTCTTTTGTCCCGACAAACTGAGTAATTACTGGGTCAAAGACCCTCAGAATGACCCCAAGAAATTGATATAATAATTAAGAGGCTTCGAATTTGAGATTTTGAATGGAGCAGACTTTCCAGACCTTGAAGTTGCCACAAAGAATTTATTACTTGTGAATACCCTCATCTCAACATGAATGAGTTGCATTTAACTTGATTAAAAAAGAAATTAATCAAGTCACTTACAAACTAGCCCTAACACCTGACCGCGAAACCAAAAAGATAAAAACTAAAAATTTGGAGTGGATTGATCAAACTACCCCCAGCCTTGGGCTAGTTCGTGGGGTCTTACCAGGACTAGAGGGTTAGGAACATGTCGGAGTGGCCATGTGATGAGCGTGGCTGTAAATCAGAAACGGCTGTCGACTGGGACATTCGTACTGAAAAAAAACTTAACGAAGTTTGAATGTACAATGGCACAGTTTTGGCCCTGGCGATTATAATAAGCTCATCGCTCTTTTGACGTTAATTTTTAAAAAAATACTACAATTACCTGTTTTTGTTTATTAAATTATTATTACAAATAAATATAAGTGAGTGAATTTAACATTTATTTAATAATGTAGATCTCATTACCTTTCATATATTCGTGATGTTAATTCGATAAAAAAAATTGATGACCTAACATTGCTCTTAATTTTATTTTTTCTCAAAAAAAAAACAAAAACCATGTCCTTGCAAAACTGATCCTCTTTAAGTATTGAACGCCCTAAATGGTACCTTAACCTAATCAAGATTTGATACAGAAATCTGTGGTTAAAATCCAGAATTAGACCTCATGAGCCGTGATGAGACCGCGACTCATGCAAGTGAATGAGACCCCAACTCATGAAAATAAATCAATTAGACCTAATGAGCCGTGATGAGACCGCGACTCATGAAAGTGATGAGACCCCAACTCATGAAAATTTCAAGAATTAGTTTGGTGGTCAAATTTTGATACTTTGAGATTTGTTCCTCTAAGATTTTATGCTTGTAACTTTTTAAGTATTATTATTAACTCTTTAAGTGACGGCTCGGTAATTATTCAAATTTGGTGGAATAAATAGAAAATAAATAAATAAAAAAACTCCCAGCTCATGGCTACACTGTCCCCATTGTATTTAATATTTTATTACCGTTAGCTCTATAACTTTTTGCCACGTGTAAAACGAAAAATATAGGCAGAGAATAGAAACGTATAGTCCGTGTTTTTATTACACAGACCTTGTTTTTTTTGGGCTGAGATACGATTTCCTGAGAATTGCTTCCTCTCTGCAACGGTAACCTCCATATATACCAAGTTGACTATATAATCCTCTCCCTCCCCCCCACCAATCCCTCAGTTTCCATCTCTCTCTCTCTCTCTCTCTCTCTCTCTCTCTCTCTCTCACCCTTCTTTCTCGCAATCTAGCCTAATCTATCTCCGTCTATCATTTTCCTTCTATATCGCTTTCAAGCTTTCCTTTTGGGTCCTCTTTGTGCTAGACTTTCCGTGAATCTTCGTTTCTTCTTTTCTGACTCTCTGTCTCATAGTGTGTATATATAGATATATATCAAACTCTGGCTCATTGCTCTGTTAAAACATATATCATTATGGCTTCTCAAAGATCGCTTTGCCTTTTGTTGTTGCTTTTAGTTGGCTTAATCGGCTCGTTGCAGGCTTATCAGTTCAACGTCGGCGGCAAAGAAGGGTGGGTCTTAAACCCTTCGGAAAACTACAACCAATGGGCTGCTAGAATGAGGTTTCAAGTCAATAACACTCTCTGTAAGTGAAACTACACAAATCTCATTTTCGTATGTACGTATGTATATATATATGTATGTGTGTGTGTGTGTGTGTGTGTGTGTGTGTGTTTGATGTTTGGTTTCTGGGTGTTTGATTATTTTGTGTAGTTTTCAAGTACAAGAAAGGATCGGATTCTGTGTTCGTTGTGAGCAAAGATGATTACGACACTTGTAATACGCAGAAACCGATCATGAAGATGGAGGGTGGTGATTCGGTGTTCAAGTTTGATCGATCTGGTCCTTTCTACTTCATCAGCGGAAACAAAGGTAATTGTGATAAGGGTCAGAAGCTGATCGTCGTCGTTTTGGCTGTGAGGAATCATCAAAAGTCTCCTCCATTTCCAACCCCATCTCCAGTGGCCGGAGCCCCGGCTCCGGTGGGTCAGACTCCGGCACCGTCGCCCAAGTCGGCCTCACCAAGCGTGTCAACCCCGTCTCCATCTCCAGTGGCTAAACCTCCGGCGATGTCTCCAACTCCCATGACCCACGTCCCGGTTTCATCTCCGACACCAGAATCGTCACCTGTCTCACCATCTCCGGCTCCGGTTGTGTCACCTGCACCGGCGATTACACCAATGTCTCCGACACCGGCCATGACACCCGCAGTGTCACCCTTGTCTCCGACTCCGGCCATGACACCCGCAGTGTCACCTTCACCGGCGATTACACCAGTGTCTCCAACTCCGGTCATGACACCGGCAGTGTCACCTTCACCGGCGATTACACCAGTGTCTCCAACTCCGGCCATGACACCGGCAATGTCACCTGCACCGGCGACTGCACCCGTGTCTCCGACTCCGGCCATGACACCGGCGACTGCACCAGTGTCACCTTCTCCATCTACCTCAACACCAACCTCATCGCCTCCTATGCCTTTAACACCCGTATCTCCATCTCCATCGACATTGTCTCCTCCAACGGTGAATGCTCCGACCACGCCAGGTGGTAGTCCGGCGAACAGTAATTCGACGGCACCACCTGGTTCATCTGCTCCGGCTTTCACTCGTTCGGTTCTCTTCATGTCCTCGGTTACACTTGTCTTGAGTTTCTGCCTGGGCAGTTTTGTCGCTGCCCCATAGGTACACACCGTACACGTATAGATATTTTCTAAGTTTTTGTTCATCGGTGATTTCATTAGAGTTTTCCTATTTCAGTTTGTCATTTACCACCTTATTAGATTGTCGGTTATATGAATTCTTTTTATGTTTTGACTGATATTTGAGGTTTGATTTAATGAACCCAAAAAAAAATAACTTTTCCTGTTTCTCTTAGTAAATTAATGCGCTATGTAATTAATATTTGCCTAATGCACTATAAAATAATAAAAGATGAGTTTTGTTGCTTTTGGTACATTTTACTGGCACTTTATTTTATTTCTTACAATCAGAACTATCAGTATATAGAATTTTATAATGTTGCATTACTCTTAATAACCACTAGCAGAAGAATAACCATTTTATTCTTCAATCATCTTTCCGAATTTCTTTGAAAATATTTTGTTGACCATTAAAAGTTTTTGAACGAAATCATGTAGATTTTTTTTGGTACATATGATTTCCATAATAGCCTGCATCGACTAATGATTTCACTTTTTTTTTTCCAAAATAGCAGATTGCATAATTAAAATCGACCGACAGCAGCAAAACTCGTCCCAGAAAAATAACTTAAAACTACAATAACTTAATTGAGGTGTTGGCTCATCAATTAAAATAAAAAATAATTTAAAACTTTTTTAAAAATAAATAATTTTGTGGTTGTATATAAGAAAATAAATTGTAGTATAAATCATCAAGGTTTAGATGACTTGAAAAATATTAAAAATAAATTATTTTGTTGTTATATATAAAAAAATAAATTTTAATATTAAACGATATAGTTTTGATAAGAATTCAAATACGACTAAAAGAGCATCACTTTCATTTAGAGCTCTGAAAACTAGAAGGTTATTATTTAAATATTATCAACTCTTTTAAGGCCATTTCATCTAATAATTATATAGTTTGTGTGAAATAAAAAGATTACGTAAATTCATAAATTAATTGAGATGGGAGTATGTTGACCTGAACATTCGGTTAGGAAAAAAAATTGATTAAAGTAGTAGGGTCTATTTGGTAAATATTTTTTTTTTTGTTTTTTGTTTTTTTAAAATAAAAAATAAAAAAATATATTAAAATGAGTGTGTTTTCTATTTTAAAATATTGATCTAGTACCATTAGTTAAACAATAACTTATAAATATCATCCTCAAATCATAAAAAGTAAAAAATAAAAACATACACTTATAATGTAACAACAAATAAAAATTAACAGTACTTTTAAATGGACTCATAATCTACCATTGTGGATGCTTTCTGCTTCTGGTTATTCCTTTTTTTTACACCTAATTTTTTTCCCACCAAAATAATTTTGGAATTTAGATCTGATATTTATTTACAACCATTCATTGATCCCATCCTTAATTACGTGGGACCATCTCTCTTTCTCACACACACATAGACCACCTAGTCCACATACTAGCCAACTGCTTGTACTGTGCTAAAGTGTTGTCTTGCACGTGTTCACATCCGAATCAACAGACCAGTTTTCAGAAAAATGTATATTTATCATAGGACAGAAATTCATTAATGAATGTCCTTGAGACGCTTGGTTTGCGTTATACATGAAGTAACTTGTTTCATGTGGATGGAAGAAAATTGAAGATAAGAGTTGAATTCTATTCAAAATTCACTTACAAACAGACACGAATACGCTTTGATTTGTCTCGATCTGTTCTCATTCATTGCAAGAACGTACCCAGCAGGAACACCAGAGGCAATTGCTGTGTTGGACACCTGGTTGAGGAAACATTTTTTTTTTTTTTTTCAGAAAGGAGAGTTAATTTAAATACCAAAGACCAAGACTTCATAGTGGCTGGTTCAAATCCGACGATTTTGATGTGCCTGCAGTGAGAAAGAAAGAGAGACACGGAGAGAAAAAGCTTTCTGTCGACTACTCTTCAAGCGCGTGAAGAGTCATCATGCAAACGAATTATTTAAATGTTATGTATTATATGAAGGATTTTGCTAAGTGCAGTCGTGATTTTGTTCGATTGATATGCGGCATATTAATTGGGCACAGTCATGCAGTCGCAACTATACTTAGACTTTTTCTTATATGAATGATGTTTCGTTATAAGAAGTAATAAATTATTGAACTTTAAATTTCATGACAAACCAAGTAATAGACCACCCTTCTGGTTAGCCATATGATGAGGCACTTCTTCGTCTTATGAGGTACTTTCACCGTATGAAGAGAAATATGGCTATGTGGCGCTTTAAATATGACAAAATTATTTCAATTGGTGATTACATGCATGTGATTGAGTATTTAGAATTTGAATCTTTTTTATTCTATCAATCAATGGACTAGAAAAAAATCTTATCAAATATCTTATTAAAACTATATCATTTCATATTAAAAGTTATTTTCTTATATATAATTATAAAATTATTTATTTTTAAAAAAATTTTAATTCAACTCCTCTGAACCTTTAAATTTTCAACACCTCAATTAATGAAATGTTAATTGAAATGAAGATCTCCATTTAAGATTTGAGACGCTCTTTATTCCATCAATCAATAAATTAGATGAAGCCTTATTAGATATTTTACAAAAATTACGTCATTTTATATTAAAATTTATTTCTTTATATATAACCACAAAAAATCATTTATTTTCAAAAAAAAATATAAACCACAAGATCATTTATTTTCAAACAAAAATTAAATCAACTCATTAGAATTCTTAATTTTTATTTTAACTAATGTGTCAATACCTCAATAGACTTAAAATTTTCATTCAAACCATGAAGCGAAGATAATCCTAATCCGAATATCTGTATATCTACAGTAAGACCTACTGTAACTACTAAAATTAAGGTGAAAGTTACTCCACAATCCACTCAAAATTATGAACTCATAATACAATTAAGATAATATTTATAATATTTTAAAAAATATTATCTCTCTTCTTTATACATAGCATTACAATAATATATCATCATACTATATGTCCGTGATGACATGATTTAATAGTCCCCTTGAATACTTTCTCCATATATATAATTTCTTCAAAAGCACAGAATAAATAATTTCTCAATATTTTTTTTTCTAAGCAAATAATTTCTCAATATGAGGAGGCACTTCACATGATCATGAGGAGGAAGGGGACCCACGGTAGTACTCGTTAGTCGGTACGAACAGACTGCAAGAGGAAGGAACTTCTAAGCATCACTTGTTAGTGACACGTAATGCCTCCACGTCGACCGCAACGACAAAACGCTTTCTGACTTTTTCCTAGGATTATGACGGTCAAACTTTTGACACTCGGTGTCGGCAAACGGATAATATTATTACAAAATAAAAATAAAAAAACCCAAACACTATATATAAAGATCGAATTCTCTCTTCTTCCAAATTTTTTTATTTAGACTATTTGCTTTTAGTTTGTACTTTGTATAGCATTAAACAAAATTTTTATTTAAAATAATGTGGTTGTTTTCAAACTAAAATACCCACAATTTTTGTTAATAATTTTAAATTTTATCAGAGTTTTTATTACATTAAAATTTGTAAAAATAAAATTTTCGTGTATATATATACAAAAAATTGGAGACTGATAAACTACAAGAATTTTTACCCAAAATCTTCTAAATGAGTTGCCAATAATGACATGCTAGCAATTTTGGCTCATAATGGGTCGTATAATTTTAAATAATTGGACCACAATAAGCCGATTATTTTGGTATAGTAACTTTGTACTTTTTCTTAATTTGCATAACACAACTCCAATTTTTATTTTTTGCACTACTCATATTTAAGACCAGGCCGGGGACACCCCTCTGGGTTGGGTATACCAGCATTTAACAGCATTTATTTATTGGTAGACTCAAAGCCAAAAAACAAAAAACAAAAAAGGACCCTCTCTCTCTCTAGATGAATCCCCAAACAGCCGTCGCTTTTGATTGTCTAATTTGTTTTACTCCTATCTTGCCACGTATAGGAAAAAGCCACACGTAAGTTGAGTAGTCTTAATTTCGTGTCAGACCATAAAACCAGCTCTTTATTCAATATCGTAACAATATAAAAAAAGAATAAAATAATTGTTTCTTAGATAAAAATAAGTAAGACCCACAGTCCACTTCATACTCCGGTATTTTTTTTTTTTTTTTGCTTTTACTTTTCTTTGTTTTTAGTGAGCAAAAGAAATATTGATAATCCTTTTTTTCCCTTGTTATGCAACCGTTTGCTCACTGTATCACATACAATTTTTGAAAAATAAATGTGCTGTAATTGCATTTATTAGAATCTATTTTTGTTTGGAGAAAAAATTGGAAGGAAATAAGATACAAGAAGGATGAGGACAATTTTGTTCATTTGGTATGAAGGAAATAAGAAAGAAAAATAAAATTGGAGGATGAGTGAATTCTCTTTCTTCACTTGGGGAGGAAAGGTTAGATGAACGAAAATGTGTCCCGAAGTCACATCTCCTTTTGCTTTCTCTTTATTTGATTGAGAAATTGAAGATAAGAAAAAACATGATTGAGGGCAAGCCTAGCAAAACGATAAATTATTTCATTGCAATATCGGGTCACAAATTTGAAACAAGAAACAATCTTTCCAAACGCAAAGTTAAGGCTATGAACATATGACCTTGTCTAAATCTTGTAATTACAAAAGTCCCGTATATTGAATTGCCCCTACTTAAAATTACAGGAGTCTCGTGTACTAAATTGCCTCTCTTCAAACTAAAACTCATTTATATCAAATTAAAAGTTATTGAAAACCTCCAAGGCGAATGAAGACATCCTTTCACAAGCATAAACAAAATGGGAATGCAAAATGTAAAATGAGACCCATTAATGAGAATGAAGACCTTAGGCTATTGGCTAAGCTGTCACTGTTCCAATGTCTACCTTAGCACAATGATATTGTTTCAAACCAAATATGATTGCAAAATCCCCCTTCTTTCACAATTAAGACCTACAAGACAAATACATATATATATATATATATTGGTTATAGTATTTGGAAATGTTTTGCTAATTCCAATCACAATTGATGGTTAGGCACAACTAGATTAACAACACATCAACTAAGCTCCATCAATCATAGTGCAGTCCACTAACCGTGGTGATACCCCACTTACGTGTTGCTAATTCAACCACGCTTGACCATTAGCCGCAGCCGAAATTAGATCCCTCTATTTGGAATGTCCTTTTTCTTTATCATAACTTGGCGACATGACTTGGTGTTTATCTTCCGTTTGGCTATAAAAAAAAAATGGATGGAGAGGAAAGTTTGTTATAAGGTTCCTAGTTATTTTTATTTTCTTCTAGCTCTTCATGATTGCAACCGAGCGTTAGGATGTATAGCCTGTCCAAATTTCTTTTCCACAGCTTCTCTCTATATTTTCTCTGTTTATGATGATTAGCAGCTAGAACAAGTACCTCAGGATTTAGCTAGCTATCATCTCAAATTATGGTACAAGAATGTAGGGATACCACGGTGGAACGAAGTCATAATGTCAGCTAATCATGAAAACCATAGAGTGACTAAATATTAGTTAATTTTTAGTTTCTCCCATTATTGGGAATGTTTTGTTTTTAATTTTTTCAAAAAAATAGTCTTCAACTCCCTATTGCAATCACACTGCTGTAAATAAGGCTTATTATAAAAGATCATTCAACTATATTCCTACATTAAATATGCCCTAGGATGTCGAAGACTTTATTTTTTATTTCCCATTTTATTTTTTTATTATTATCATCTATATATCTATTTCCGTCAGTTGAATTTCAAGTCCATCGACTACATCAACATCAGTAGTTTTGCTTTTGCAAACTAATTCAGTTAGTTTTTTAATTGAGTTCCAACCAAAATAGATTCATAATCTAAATATATTATCTCAACATTGACAAAATTGATTCATAATCTAAACATAAGAACTCAAATAACAACATTGCTAACCAAAAGATTAAGGATGCATCATGTCATTTTTGTGAATAAGTATGCAGGCCATGCTTTTTGTGAATAAGAAAGAATGGGGGAAAGAAACTGAACCCCCCAACCAAGAGGCAGCTCTTCGGAAAAATAACATAAAATTATCACCATGGTACAGTCGAGAAATACAGTTACCAGTTCAAGCATGCATCTGGAACCATCAAAACAACCACCATCTCCGTTGCCGAGTTTTCCCCTGCAGCAAATAAAACAATGAGTTGTAGAACTTACTGCATTTCAATGGGACTAAGGTTTAGAAGCAAAACCTTATGATCCTTATTCTTTGGGGATTGCATTATTATCGGCTGAGGAAGGACACCATTGTCCAGGTTCTGAATGTATGGCCGCACCTTCTCTTCCAACATTTCATTCAACTGTAAATCAAAATGAATCGCAGATTTTTGTATCACAAACTTATCATTCATGACAGCTCAAATAATAAAACTCTCTCAAACAAATCAAGCAATATCTGCAACGGAAGACATAGGTTTGTGTGTTTCAGCCTTTTTCATTGGTAAAGAACTAAGCTTTATGTGCCAATAACAGCATCACACACTTAATCCAACACAAGCCTAATCTTATTGCACCTTGGTTGGCTCAAATTCCTGCCCTCTCAACCAAAGTTGATCAGGACAGCATCTTGATAGCAATCAAGCCCGGTTGTGCTCAAGTTTGGGCATCACAATTTATATCTGTATTTAATACAAACACTAACTTCAAAGATCGTGCAAAGACTACTACCTTTTCTTGACGCCACTTTGTTTCCCACTGGGCATCCAAGATGTTATCAGCAATTTCTCTTTGGGCATTAAGTAGGACTGTCATCTCATATAATTTCTTGGGATCTTTGAGGTCTTCCTCACTCCAAGCTGATGCATTCAACGGAAGATTCAGCTCCTGCAAATGCTCCACAATCCTAGGATTACCGTATGAACTAGAAGAGGAAGAGCCTCATTATTCTTCCATGCAATATACCAAGTCCAGTATGCGATATAGACCGCTAGAAACAACTACTGAGGCTTGCTGCAGATAGTCCACAAATTTGCAATTTCTTGAAGGGATAACATCATATAGCTAAAAAGGGTGAAGCAAAGTGTGTGTAGGTGGGTTCACAATGCCACACGCCATACCAGAAAGAGGAGAGGAGATATGAGGGAAAGAGAAGGCCCATGTCTATAGAATGGGTAAGGCGATGAGATGAAGGAAAGAGAAGGCCCATGTTGTGAGAATGGGTAAGGGGATGAGATTACAGCTGATCATAGGGCATCAACAGAGGCATGTCCATGGACAGGGTTGTATGTGTGGCCTAAGCACATGTGAAGGCCAATAGAATGGGGATAAAGTGTGAAGCTTGTGCCGTGATCTCTTTCCCATTCTCTCCTCCAGGTATTGACCCAGTCACTAGAAATTGAGGGCACAAGTAGTCCAAGAGCAATCAGAACTACGTGGTACCACTCCCTGGCTAGGACTTCCCTCATGACACACCAAAGCACAACCTCCTTAAAGTCCTCCGGAGTGACGTGTTACATATGACATGGTGAGTGGCTGCCCATGTAGCGATATGACAAAAGGTTCAACCCCATGCATAACACAAAATTGTGGGGAACATATTAAAAGAAAAGATTTAGCCCGGTTGTGTTGTTTTTCTCATGTTTTAGCTAGCCCAAAATGTCACATTTTTTAAAACAGGTGAAATGCTAAAGAAAAATTCTTAGATAGAACAAACTCCTGGATGCACACACAAAACTAACAGGACATTCACCAATTGCAATTCAATTTACTTTCAACAAGCATAAAAGCAAAAAAAGAAACCTCTGGATGATCAAGTTATAAGGCTGAGGCACACTGCCAAAAGCCATAAGCTCAGTGAGTCTCCAAATTAACTGCATTGGCCATCTCATGCTCCAAACCAACTTGCAACTTCCTAAATGTTTGTTTCTTAAAAAATTAATGGTAATATTAAATTGTAGTCTTACGAATAAATCCAGATTTGTTTCTTACCATGGAGGATAGGTACTGGAACCATTCTCAAGATAATAGAACCCACAAAACATCAAATGAAGAAAGAGAATCTTTGCGCATAAAGCGAGAGAGAGAGAGAGAGAGAGAGAGGAGCACATACTCCCCAATTTTGTGGTCGAGGTGGAGGATCAAGCCTCATTACATCGGCCTCCAGTGCCTTCTTGGCTTTGTAGTAAGGGATGTTTTTCACGACGACTGGATCATCCCTAGCACGCATAGGATCTATGGAGATCAGGGCCTGTGAATAACAGATATTATCAATCCAGAATTTCCTCAGACGTTAAATCTAGAGAAAATGTTGATACTTAATAATGGCGATAGTTCAATCAACAAAGACAGGCAGCATAGTTTAATCATCAAAGGCATGCAGACATTTAGAGTAAAATATAAGTATCATGCACAGATGGGGTCTAGGGAGACAATGTTTTATCCAGACCAACAATAGGTGTATATCAAGTAAAGGTGTCTGTAAAAAACTATCAATGACAATTCTTGCATGTCTATGCTCATTAGCAAAGTCTGGAAGAGCTTATTGACTTCTAAATGAACATTCATCCTGCATAGTTTTACTCCACAAAAGTTATTAGGATTCTTTATTTGCAATGCTTATTTCTAATAACAAAGGAGCAAGATTTGACACTACAACTCCAACAAACCACAATATGGCCGGCCCAGAAAACAGTAAGAAAGCCCTTCAATCAAACAGTAAGAAATTGAATGATAACCAGAATGATGCATAAATAGAGATAAGAACTAAAAATTCCATTCAACAGTCAATTAACATGCATGAAAATTGCTTCATCCCAGTTGAGTACGTTTTTAAACAAAGTAGAGGGAAGACGAATATGAAACGTGGCCTTCAGTGAGGAAACAATGGGAGACCATGAACCATCCCCTCTCAGAGCAAAGACTCCATAACATTTGGAGAGCTTTTGAATCCAGCTGCATACAGATCATAAGTGGACAGTTGACAGAATAGCACAAAAGTACAAAATTCTAACACAGCATTGAACCTTCTAAACACGACAAATTCAATTCTTCACATGCAAGGAGGGGGTGATGCAGACTATGAGCCTAGATGTGTCACAATAGAAAATGGGCCAGAGGCTTGTACCCATAGAGAGATGGATAAGTATTGTTTGTCCCTGAAGCTAAAAAAGGCCACATTTTATAGCTATACAGTGGCCGTTACCGACTTAAAAGGTGATGATGTAATCTTGACTTCACAACACTTTCTTGAGTTTCTTCAAAAATGCAGATTTCTGTTTTTTATTATATATGCATATATATACAAGGAGATAGAGGAAGAAAGAGAATACAGAGAGAAGAACTTGGGAAGAAAGGCAGATAGGAAACGAAGAAGAGAGGAGTAGGACAGCAAGAGAAAGAGAGCAAAGCTTTTCAAATATTGAATTCTTATTCATTCTCCAAGGCCTAATTCAATTTTCCCCTACGAAACCATTTTGTGTGCCATACAAAACCCTAAGAAAAAGTAATCCACTATAAATCTGCCCACCCATTCAATTCTTGCTAACTATGATTCGACTTTTTTAAAGAGAAGAAATATTTGACACAACATAAAAATCATCTTACTTCTTGTAAGTACTCCCACCCAGGTTTTCGCTTGGCTACCACATCCCGGAGTTGATCGTAACGCATAGATTCCTAACAAAACAGAAAATCATAGAATTATTAGCCATTAAAGCAATTATGTGGTGAAAAGTAATAGAGCATGTCATAAATTTGCAAATTACTGACCATAAAAGAGATTCAAGCAATTAAATGCTGGACGGTTTTTTGATGGCTTAATGAACATTACAGAGCATACAGTTTCTTATGAGTGGTAATAGTTTGGAAGGAAAAATGAAAAAGAAAATTAGATCAAGATGCTTTCCCCTATAATGTTTTGTTTTTCGATAACTACTTTCCCCCATAATGACAAAAATTATATTTCTTGGGACACGTCTTGATCTTATATGATGGACCACAAGAACCAAGGACACAAGTTGTTCTCGCATTTAAAAATAATAATTTAACTTGATTGAAACAAAAAGAGAGACAAATATGCACTCACTAGCAAGCATATAGTTTGTATTCATGTACGCAATAATACATTTGTTTAAAATGAACACATGAATCTTGCCAAACATACTTCTGATAAGATGACACGTTGATCCTAAAGTCAAATAATGGACCAGCTAGAGAGTCACTACCAGTCAAACATGAGCTTGCTTACGAACCAAAATTTTAAAACATGAGGTTGGTTGGAGGCCCAGTTGTATGATTTCAATTGATTGGGGAAAAATTAAAACAAAAATCCGAGTAAATCGAAAAAGAGAAAACTCAGCAAACTGAAATTGGGAATGGGAAAGCCAAAAAAGTACTCCTTGCTCCAAACATTTTAACAAATGCATTCTAATGTGTTATTTTTTCTGGTTTTAGATACAGCTAAAAAAAGGACTCTCCACGCCTTGCAGGCTTGCAGGAGTGGAAGCTTGTAATTTAGACACGTGTGGCAAGTATGTAGATTCTCACCAAGACCCATTAAGATATATAGAGATTAATCGGTTACAACCTAGGATGGTTAATTCATGCCACTTGGCACAAATTTACATGCAATTACTTAACTGGAGGAGCCTAAACAGAAATTTATTGGCCAGTTTGAATTTGACCTCAACAGCTTGTGGATTGGAGTCATTTGACTGATTGTGCCTTTTCTGCCTAGATATAGAAATAAGTTTAAGATCAAGGACCAGTGATCATCATATACAATATCCAACTGTTGGGAATCTTGGGAGAAATATAATATTTAAGGGGCATAAGTCATACAAATACATGTACTTGCTGAAGCATGTGTTTACACTTAACATATTTAAACTGTGTATATACCTAGCAACTCTGGAGCCACTTTTAACCCTTTAGGCCATGTTTGTTTACCGGATGAATGGTATGGGATTGGAAATCACATCTGGTGGGGCCCACAATTCTACCGTTTGGATGACAAAAAATGCTCTGGATTGCTCATCCATTCCGGACATGAATTCCCCCAAAACGTAGGAGATGGCACCGCAAGGGGGTGGTGGTATTGCTTATCCAGTGGGTTGGGATATGATGGGAAATTATGGATTAGCCCTTTAATCACAATAACCAACAAAAAATTCTCTGATTTGTTGTCAGGCATAATATAATAAGACGAGTACAATATTTTATTTTATGTCTACATCATAATATGTTACATAATATTAATATATTATAATATACTCACACAGGACATTATGTTATATTATATATTACAATATATCATTAATTTTCTTGTATGGGTAAGAAGGTAATTTCATATACTAATCTCATTTCTTATCCCATCTCCATTTGACACATCAAGCATGGTATTATTTATCCCGTTCTAACCAAACATAGTATGAATAATCCCCCATCACATCATAGTATTACTTATCACCCATCATCATTTTCCTTATCCCATAGTATTACCTGTCCCCCATTTTCTTATCTTGCAAGCAAACGTGGCCTTACTACTTTAGGACTTGCAGCTTGCTATAGGAGTTTGGTGACCCACCCATGAACTTTATACAGAATCAGTATTGGAGAAACATGGCTCTAGTTATTGTGGGAATGCATGTGAATACTTGTTCAAAAATACAGTTCAAAATCCTGGATGCCTGACTCAACAGGCACAGTGCTGATATCTTATAAATCTTAGACATAACAAAGCATGGCTGATTGCAGTTTAAATATTCATGCCTTAAACATCGAGAAAATATGGAAGCAATGGAACAGAAACCTTGTATTGCCACCAAATTTTCTGCTTGATTTCATCATCATATTTGAATCCTCCAACAATCTCAGGCATAGTAATCAACCAAAATGCAGCAATGCTGGGATCTCTCATGCTGTCAACAATATGCTGAAACAGTAAACAAGATCAAGACCAAATATGTTAACAATACAAGACATCCAAACTGAACCATAAAGGCATGGATATTATGTTCGATACTGGCATGAAATTCATGACAATAAAGGCTGCAGATATGTTATTGAGAGAGAGTCCCTTCTAAGAGAAAAAATAAAACAAATAAAAGAACAAAAGGATTAGATGGAAGCTAAAAAGTGGCATTTGATCTTATTCTCACTCATGCAGTAGCATTCCTTAGTTAACCCCAGGGGACTTCAATGTTACCAGAGGTCAAAGGCACATCAGTGTTCACATTGTATCAGAAGTTGAAAATGTTGAAAGCTTAGAACAAAGAACAATATAGTGATATTACTTAGAGAACTAAAGCTACTAACAAGGAGTCCTCTTATTTTCAGAAGGGTCTGAGCAGGAATCCAGAAGGATAAAAACTCGTATAGCCAAAAAGGGGGAAGTTTGCTAAACTATACCAGTGGCCAGAACTGAGGAAAGCTTCTTACAGCAGAGAGCTAGAATCCAGTGGCTCGACCAAAGAGATCAAAAACAGCTTCTCTCTTAAGTCTATTCACAATAGAAGCATCGGCAACAGGTTTGTGTCTCTCCCATGGAAAAAGGCACTATGGAGCAAAACCTCGAGGTTAATGCTGAGAATGTAATAAAATCTATTTACTACACCTCATGAGTCTTCTTATCCAGGGAAAACTTATCTTGCAGAATATGTTTTCGGAACTCCTTCAGAAATCCAAGTTGCAAATCTGTCCACAGATGTCAAGAGGAAATACACTTTTTTTTCAGGTTGCAAGTTGATAAAGCTGAAGGGCATTGATGTGTGCAATTCATTATTCTTTAAGCAAATCATGGAGTATATTAAGGACTGATGTTGATTAAGGCACAAGGATTTTTCTAAATCTGGGTGTCTGCAACGGAACACTCATATACTGCAACAATTTTAGTGCTAAAGATCCTAACTGAATTTTGACCCATTTCATGTTCTGATACTATGTGTATGTGCATAAATAAGATTCCAGCAAACAGAATCAAAGAGATCTTCCTGATCCACCAGGCAGGGCATGCTTTCATTCCTGACAAGGAAATAGGGGACAACTTTCTATTAGCACCAAAAATTCAGTGAAACTACTATAGAAGGCTCGCATCCTAGCAGTGTCATTAAAAGTCTTTTTTAATAAAATAAAAGCAGCCTGACTATGAAAGCTTTTATTCAGTAAGATGAGAGTTTGTTACTGAGGTCATATTAACCAAAGAACCAAAAAGAAAAAAAGGGTTCATGTTAGTCAAAGCAAATCTCATACAACTGTAGACAACCAAACCATTCAATAGTTCGCTAAAGTTCAATTCCCCTATGATATGGTTCTGTCATCGTTTACAACTTTACTACCTACAAACATGGTGATATAGCACAGGACAGTTACAAACTATCAGGAGTGCTCAACGCAATTAAGATAGTGTTGGTGGATCGCTAGTTAAATGACACACATAAATTCAGAGTGTTTTTTTATTGGGGACAGCCTCCTTAATAGGTGTTTTTGTTCTGTAACAACTTACCCCCCCCCCCCCCCACCAACCACCTTCTTCCTCTTTTCCCTTATTAAAAAATAAATAAATATATAATAAGAAGCAAAATAATAAATGAAAACAAACAAAAAATAAAAACAAGAAATGTCTAGGTGCAGAGTGAGAAAACAATTGCATTTCAAATAGTTAATATAGTAGCAGGACACAAATTTTAGTTAGTCTTACAACCATAAACATGCTCCTAATTTCCTATTTCATTGGAAGGGTAATGCATAATGCTTAAATTCCAGATGATCTCAATTATAAGAATCATACAGTGCACCTTCTAAACAGTAGACAAAATGAAGTAATAAAGCTGCACAGAGCAACAGAAATTTCTTACTTATCAAAAAAAAAAAAAAAATAGAGCAAGAGAAATTTATAAAACAGTGGATTGGAGAGCAAAAGACATGTAACTGGCCTCGTAGGGATAATCCATCTTTTGAAGGACATTATAGGCTTGCCATGGAGGCTCCATAATCTGCAGGAAATTAAAGAATAACATAAAGATGAAAGCTTGTGACAATACAACAATAAAGAAGGAAAAAATTAAACATAACACCATTACAAAAATTGCACCAACTAGAAAAACAAAAACAAAAAAAGTGTAAATAATATA
The DNA here is from genome assembly GCA_033060915.1 of Euryodendron excelsum. Classification (NCBI taxonomy): domain Eukaryota; kingdom Viridiplantae; phylum Streptophyta; class Magnoliopsida; order Ericales; family Pentaphylacaceae; genus Euryodendron; species Euryodendron excelsum. The sequence continues at coordinate 19,559,127 of CM065381.1, read as the reverse complement.
GTGAAAAAGGCTGATTTCTAAATTATGGAAGCTTGTCAGTATTATCAATACGATTACACAAAAGTACAAATGCTAAAAAGAAATCTACGAAATTTACAGCTCTACCTAGTATAAGTGACTTACAGAAACTGGATAGTCACAAGATTCAATTGAGTACCATCTCACTAGTCGACCTTAAATCCTGAAGTCAACATCAAACTTGACATATAGGAGGAAGCATTTTCAGCATGTTGATTCCATCTTAAATCATACACTGGCCAAGTTCAAGACCAAAAAAGAGCTCACACCTGATTGTTTCTCATAACAAGCATACAACCCCATTTAAACATGTATACAAACAAAACAAATTGCGTGGAAATTATTAACAAAGTATCAGAGACAAACTTAAATATCATTTGAGGGATAGGGATGTGGTTTGTGCTCCCCTTAGAGAAGGTGGTTTGGCTATTAGGGGGCTTGCTAGTTAATCAAGCTATTTTGGATAGGCTTTGGAAATATGCTTGTGAGTGGGACAACTTCTGGAGAAGGGTGGAACAGTCAAAGTATGGCAGTTTGTGGGGAATTGGACATTGTTGGAAGTTTCTGGGTCTCGTGGATCAGGCTATGGAAGGGTATTCAGACTAAATGGGATGATTTTTGGAGGCATCCTCAGTTTTTAGTCGGCAATGGGGAGAGGGTTTGTTTTTGGAGCCATGATGAGAATTTGGGGAATGTCGGTCTCTTACAAAGCGAAGAGCCAAAACAGAGTTCACCCCTTTCTCTTATAGGCCCTACCCCTCCTTTTATATTGAAAAGTATGACTCCTCTGTATAAGTTGGTTCTCTGGTAGGGTGGGGTGGGCCCAATTGAACGCTCATGATTGTGTAGATGGTATAGGTCAATTTTTGGCTTTTGTCCTTTGGTAATCGGGTGGTGCCCCCTTTGTGTATTTACTTATTGAATGGGTACTGGACGCGAGTTGACAGACCGCGGAACATGGCACTCAAAGAGCCCAGAGGTTCCGAGGGCGTAAAATACTATTTATGAACTACGCCATCAGCGATTTCGAGCATCATATACGCAATACCTTTTGAGGACTGATTGATTTGGGTAGTCCTTAGTAGACTTTCAGTTCTTTAAGGAGTGGAAGGAAGATTGGATGACACAGCTGGAACATCGGAATTTCCGCTTCCGCTGTTAGCTGTGATTGGCAGTTCGGAGCGCCTAGGGGGGTTTGGGGATCCCCCCCAGCCAGGATGGAATATCTTTCTTTCTTGCCTTCTCTTTAGAACTCATACTTGAGTGAGGAAGCCTTGCGTCTAAGGCTTCCGAGCCTCCTTAATTAACTGTAAGCTCTTTAAGGAAGGTTGCTTATCTAGTGAAGCAACCAAAAAAAATAAAAGAAATTAACAAATTCAGAAAGGGACTCACATCATCAGCTGAAATCCTTATTTGTAATTTATCTTTGCATTCAGGACATCGCATCACACCCTGCAACATCAATAATACAAAAATCAATTTTAACAATGGGACATCACCAACATTTTGAACAAGTTAGGTTAAAGCTTAAGTAAATAGATATGGAAAAGAAATTAAAAAAATACAAACAAAGTAAAGCACCACCACTGAATGTGTGTAGACTACAATTTTTAATTTCTTTTTCTGTCAAGTTCAGAATGAAGTTGCCAATGGAAAAATATGGGAATTTATTTTCATGTGCTTCTAATAGCTCTTACCGATGCATCACAATTCGGGCAGTCTTTGGATGGCAGCGGCATATGAAGATCCACGGTGGAAGGAAGGTGCACCAACTCAGCTCGATTCTCAGCAATAGCATCTGCAACAGACTCAGCTGTTGCCTTCTCTCCACTGGGGGAAGGATGTATGAACAAATTAGGACGAATAATTATGTAAATATGGTCAGGATGAGGCATGGGCAGAAACAAAATAATTTAGTGAAGACATAGGGAAATCAGAAGCAAGAGCATCTCAAGAGTGCCTCTCATGTGCCCAAGTCTTTATATAGTGGCATTGAAAAAAGAAAAATAGCGATTTCAGGAATTTGACCTGCATTGACAACATAAATATTTCAGGAATTTCCCGGGCATGACTCTCTAAGATTCATGGCATAATAAGATTCTATTGCTATGATAAAAGTAAGAAAAAATTCTACAACTCAACATATCTTTGAGCCCTAAATGTTTCTGGATCATTCTGGACCTTTCTCTCTATGCATTCTAGCACATTATGCTTGTAATACTATCATTAGAAAAGCATAAAAAACAAAAAAGAAGTCTACATGTATTGCCACCACCAAAAAGAAAAGGCTGGAGATGAATCTACCTTTTCAAGGTGAAATTTTTCACTTGGTACTGCACCTTGCCCAAGCCTTTGCACATGGTACACTGCAATGCCTGCCATCCGTTGCAGGTCCTACAATTTCTGCAATTACAAAATTCATAGCTCGTAAGGAAGCTAGTAACTTTAATGAAGCTATCTAGCTACTTTTGAATGAACGGGACAGAGTTGTACACAAAAGAAAAAGAACCCCTTCTGTCTCAAACATTTAAGTTGATTTCACATCTAACATCAGCTCGGGCTGGCATTTCAGAGGATGTAAATTCATTTCATAAAAGTGATAATCTTTCTAACCGACGCAATAGAATGTGGTACAAGCTTAAAAAAATTCTATCTATACTTTCCATGTTTTGTCATAATGAGCATGACTTCAAGGTATTAGAGTAGCGCAAAAGTAGTAAATATCTCCCAGATACAGCACCATGCAAGAACAGGTTGAAATTCATGTTGGGAGATTTTCATTTCATTAGATCAACATTAAATCAAACCACAGATCAACGGAATGAATTGAATGTTCTAACTTTAAATGACAGGCCAGCATATAACATTTTAAGAAACAGTCCAGCATAAAGCTAAGCCTGAAAAAGGAAAAATAAGATTAAACCTAGTTAGAAATGCTGTATCCAAATGGCATTCTTGAATGCACAAAAACAACTACACAAGTCCCACAGAATGCTTATCAACACCTTAAATTCATCCATTACATGGCATATTTACTGAAAAAGTACTCCAATTTCCACCATAAATATCAACTGCTTAAAAAATAAAATTAGTGACAATAATCAAAACAAAGAATTAAGTTAACCAGATGTTGTGACCCAAGTATGAGCTGAGTATATAAGAGAGCAGTCCTACTCACAATTGATATCCCTACAGACAAAATAGAGACATACCCTTGCTTGAAAGCCATTGGTCAAAGAACTGAGCACCACCTCTTTAACTTATAAGCTCCTCTACTTCCCACCTTTGCTTATTCCATTCCTTCGAAAAAAAAAAAAAAAAAAACCCTCACAGACAGAGAAGAACACTTTCTACATAGGCTTAGCTCTCCTACTGACTCTATCCCAGCCCAAGTCTCCAATATCTCCATCACCAATCTTATCATAACACTGGATGCCAGATAAAGCTAAAAAAACAGATCACAAATTCCAAACTACCCAACAATGCAATAAGAGGTCCTTTTTTGTAAAAAAGAAAAAGCACCAAAAGGGGTGCCACCCATGGACAATTATAAAGAACCAATAGCCAAAATTACTCACAAAAATCAGAAATTGGTTCAAGGATGGATCAGCAGAAACCTTGAAGCAACTATACTTTCAAAAGTCCTATTACATGCACCCCATATAACCCACGTCAAAGCCAAGAGTGCCGAGGACTAGGCCTTTCTCTTCCTCTTCCCAAATCTAGCTGCCTTCGAAAACAAAAGCAGCTTAGAAACATTACTCAGGAAAATCCATTAAATGCCAAACAAGCAATAAACCAAAGCCCAAATCTCAAAATCCCTCCCCCAGCGGATAAGAAGGTGATCAACAGACTCCTCAAATGGTCTCTTGCGCACCCTATATACACAACACCAATTCCCAAGCATCTTAACCAAATTATCAATGGATAAAATTGTCCCAGCACCACTGTCAAGCAAAGAAAGCGGCCTTGGATGACCTTTCCTAATCCCATGGCTCTTCAAACGGAACCTAGCACCACCATCTACTCATCCACCGGGAAACACCTTACAAAAGGAGCTGACATCAAATCAGCCCTTACACACAGCATTCCATACCAAGGTATCATCCTTGTTACTGATTAAAATGAAAACCAATAAGCCTAAAGCTTCCATAGCTTTGAGCCGCCAATTCAAAATGAACCATTTAAAAATAGTCATCTCGATCAACAGATAAAAAGTAACAGCTACTTTAAGTGTTAAAGAAAATCTAAGCCATCGAAGCAAACCATTTAGATTTTTGATGAACCCAGTTTTCCAAATACTCTTCAATTTTATGCTCCACACAATACCCTAGTGTTACTACCAAGCGAATTCAAATTCAACTTCTCTAATTCTCACCATTATTTGGGAGAAAATGAAGTAACCGCATAAATAATAAATTTTAAATGTCATTCCGGGAAAAGAGACGTTGCCAGATGGCTTCTTTCTTTGTTCTGTGATTGAGAAGAACATAGGCCAAACACAAACAAGTAACCAGGGGTCATACACTATTAAGTTACAGTGTCCTAAAAAGTCAAAAAACCAGAGAGAGAGAGAGAAATCAAGAACAACCACCACAAACTATATATAAGGAACCCCAAAATTCCCCAAATCCCAAGGAAGAACCATAATGAGCACCAACAAGGCTTGTCAAATGCAAGACTGATCCCCTGATATGCTCCTATTGCACTTCTGTGACTTCAATTAAATACTGCCAAGCAAAGCTGCTCTCCATAAATGAAGACACCTAGCTGAAATGGCATATACCACCACCAAAGATCCATCGTGAAGGCAGGAAAGATCCCATGAACCCCAAACAGAGAACGAGAAAAACTATAACTAAGATGCTAGAAAATAACGATATGATAGTGGACAACCTTCCAACATGATTGTAAGAACTGCAACAACAATTTGGAATCATCCATGCTGCCTAGAACAATCATAAGGGCATCTCCAAGCAAAAAATGGCACCTTGGATGGTGCAGATGAATTCCAAAAACAATCCAAAAGCAGAACCCTCAGCAAAAATTCTCCTCTGAGAGAGGGGGAAAAAAGAGTTTATTATTCCTATCCTACACCAGAGAAACCTTACTTTTGCCAATCCTACTCACTTTAACAAGTAAAATGAAGTCATATTAATGCATAAGCGCATTGTGCATAAGACAATCAAGGCAATATGTTAATCAAACTTCAAGACATCAAGGTTTCCTAGTTATATTTTCTGTAATGGTTATACATATCAACCAAACTGTATCAAAAAGAACAATCATGCATATGCCGAGAGCCTGAGATAGGATTAAAGAATTATAAAGGCATGCTAGGCACTATTAAAACTTCTATGGAAATCAATAAGCACCTCTGACATAACACCTTTTTTCCAAGCTCTAATGCAATATCGTAAGTCCCAAGAGTAGCCACAACCTGCAGAACCATAAAGGAAAAAACAATATCTAAGGCTTAAACAGTAGTATCAAAGATGCAAGTAAAAGCAGTAGTAGTTTATTGCATCAAATGTGATCCTCTCTTCAGCAACTACAGGAAGAGCAAAATGCCAAAACATGTTTGATGTGGTAGTAAAAATGTGGAATTTAACGGTATGACCATCTAATTTGCATTATTTTTAATTTGTTCCCATGTAAATTACCTTATTGAAAATTTATGATTGTCACAAAATGACGGATTACATCATCAAATCAACTTATATGCACAGTCTGAATCCCTTTTTAATTGTGACAGCTAATGTGGTAGTTAAGTATCAAGGTAGAGATGATAAGACTGCTGGAGAAGTAAAACAAAATTACCTATTCTTCCCTTGCCCATAGCCTAAGCCACAAACTTGCTCCCTATCTAGAAGGGACCTAAAAATAATAGCAAAAGTCAAGCTAAATTTTTTCAGGCGTCAAATAAAAACGTCTTTTGTATCAGCATCGAGAAATGGTGGGGGACACGTTGCCTGATGACGAATGTTGTTTAATCGAACTTAGCAAGTGGTTGGATGGTTAGAACTCATCGAATCAACTTAATATGAGGAGCACGTTCTACAAATTGAAACTATGAGATGGAAGATGGTGACTTGTGCTCCTTTTGAGGTTGAGATGACGATCTTTTATTGATCACGTAAAAGACTTCAACTCGTAAGCAAGGATCCAACCTGCCACTTCTATAATTTTTAAAAGACTCAAATTCCCCTCCCCACCCCCAAAAAAAAGGGCAGGAAAAAAAACCTCCCAGAAGCCTTGTCGCGACTGGGTAAGTGAATCTTATTTTGTCACTCCGCTACATAAAGGGCCACGCCCCCAAAACAAACCCTCAACTCAACAAAGCCTTGTCCCAGCTAGGCTAAGTGAATCCTATTTTGTCAGTCCACTTGATCAAGGGTCATCATTTCAGTTAAACAACAAACAAACATGTCCTTCTTTATTATCTTAACCCGTACTAATGTCAGTCTTCCTTGTCTCCTATCATTACCCTCAATGTGGACAATGTCACCCTTCCTGACCGATGTATTTGTCGGTCTTTGTTGTGCATGACCAAACCATCTTAATTGATCTTCCATCATTTTATCTCCAATGAGAGCTACCTCTAATCATCTCACAAACTAGTTCATTCTTAATCCTAATATCCACCTCAATATCACCGTCTCAACTATACTCGTTCTGCCCAACATTCTGTACAATAAGTCTAAATTGGTCTTAAGAGTAAATTTTCTCTCAATTGCATGGATAGGTGTCAACCAAACAAGACATTGAAGCCATCCTACACTTAGTCCATCATTGCCAAGCTCTCCTTCCAAATTTACAGTCAACCCTAAGTATCAAAATAGTTCACTCTTTTGTATTTCTTAGTACGTCAGGCAAAAAACTAAATAAATTAAATTAAATTAAGGGGGGCAATATCCCAAAGTAAAATTAAAATGCTAATGAAAAACATGTGGGAAACAAACAAACTGAAACCCTAGTACCAATTCAATCAATTAACAAGTATGATTCAGTTTACCTTAATCGTAAAAATACCAATGCAACTAAAGTCTGAAGTGACACATGATCAATTCAACTAAACGCCTTCAAAATTTCAATGTCCAATGTACATATACCAGCGATAGGACAGAGTGTCGAAGAAAGAACTTACGAAGATGGCAGAATATGAGATTTTGGAGACGAACTCCGGCACGCCGAACCCACGTTGAGCTGAGCCAGCAATGTCGAAGGCAAGCGTGACAGGAGACAGCACGACCTTTATTGGGAATTCAAAGATGTCTATCAGCTGTTGGCCATAGCGACGAGTGAAGAGCTTGTACTGAAGGTCTGCGAATTGCTTCAAGCTCTTCAGAAGACGGCCTGTTCCTCTCGACATGGTGGATGAAGTTAGAGAGAGAAAGCTAGAGAGAGGGAGAGGATAGAGCTCGCGCCGTTGCTCTGGGTGCTTCTGTAAGGGCCCTTGTCAATTTGTCACTACTTCACTAACAAAGACGTTTTCTAAAAAATGTAAGAGCATATAAAAATAAATAATTACAAAAAATACCTTAGTTATTAAATACACACTATTTATGCATTATGTATAAAAACTCCCATTTTTCATCTAAATTTAAAACTTAACGAAAAATACTCATTTTTTTGGATTGGTCCGTATAGTATGTTGACTGAAGGTTGATTCCTATATTAATTTTGATGATAACTAAATTTTGTGTTATTTTACTAATGCATTTACTTAATGTGCAGATTAATAAAGTTTATAATTTAGACTTAAAATTCAACCTTAAGTCTAATACATGTCAAAGTGAATGCACAACAAACTTAGGATAAAGTAATGAATTCCAAGGGCTATGCAATGAACCAAATAGAGCATTGACGCTTATTTCTACTTCAAACAAATTATTTGCATTCGAAAATATTAAAGGTATTTAAATAAGACTTTCATCAAATATGCATAGATTCAATGAAGTTGACTTACACCAAAAAATATTGAATACTTCATCAGAATATGTAAAAATCAGTTGAAGATGATTTGATTGTGAAGAAATTGAAAAAGTTCAAAAGAAAACTTATTTAAGCGTGCAAATATCAAAATCAAGATAATCAAATGAAGGATGCTTGAGAAAACAATTTATCGCGTTTGCATGACCTCTGCACGAGATCCAAAATGAAAAATTCTTATGAGATATAAAGAATCAATGAAGACAATATGTTTGAATAGACTTCATCAAACTTACAAGAGTCTTATTGAAGTGATTCCAAAGAATAAAAAATAATTACTAGCAAAGAAAAAAAATTGACAATAAAACATTTTGAAGCTCTACATTAAAAAGAAAGCTCAGCAACAGAGAATAAAATATCAACATTGATTGAATGAAGCTATGATAGTTTGGAAGTCAAAAAAATATGAATCTCAAATGATTGATTCAATCTAAATTGAATAGAAGACAATATTGACGAATTGAAGACTTTTATTGATCATCGTACTCCAAAGAGAAAACCCCTTAAAGATCTAATAATATTGTTGAACATGAACCTGATCATTGGAAGACAAAATAAATATTTCTGGATAATGAGCCGACTCATGGTAATGAAGAATCGACTCACGAAGACGGAAACAAAAACTTGAAGACCAAATAATCAATGAGCCGACCTTTGAATATAAAGAATCGACTCATAAAGACAGAAGCAATATTTATGTGCAAATAGTAGACTCGTGGAAATAAATAGTCGACCCATGAAGACATAAGCAAAACAACTCAAAGACAGAATGATCAATAAGTCGATATATGGAAATGAAGAGTCGACCCATAGAGACAGTGGACAACATCTGTAAAATACAGACCAGATCAGTCGACCTATTAAGCCTAGAGTCGACCCCTGAGATATAACGGCTAGTTTTTCTAATGTTATAACGGACTGGACGTGCATTAAATGAGCCTCAACAACCTCCAACGAATGAAATCAATACAGGGGTTTATATACAAGCTTTTAACTGCATTTATAACAGAAGAGATAGGCAAGAAACAAACATGCACTAACTGATCAAACAGAAAAATTTTGAACATTCTCTTTGTCGTTACTTTGTGAGCTTTGATTGTTTAATCCACTATTGTTAGAGCGTTTGTAAATCATTTGTATATCTTTATACACTTGTATGTGAAAGTTTGAGAGTTCTCTTGTAAAATAAAAGCTCTTGTAAATTTGAGTAGATTTTGGACAAAACCCCTTGGTAGCTGAAGCACTTGGAAATAAGTTATTGTGTATATAGTGAGCTGAGCACTTGGTCAATCAACATCCATTTGTAATTTGAGATTATATAGTGGATAAAGACTTAAAGGGAATCTTGGGGTGAGGACGTAGACCACGGATTGTAGTCGAACCTCGGTAATTCTTTGTATTTTTCTATTGCTCTATTTCCTATTATTCTTTTAATTACATTGTTTTATATATAGATTGATCACTGTTACATTGATTAGATTAATTTTAATTAATCTTAATTACCATTAATCTTCGAAAAACTCAATTTACCCCCTTCTTGGATTGCCTTCTGGGTCAACATAGTACATATATTAAACCTTTCATATCTAATAATTTTAAAAAATACTCGATTAAAATTTTTGACATAATTGAATATAATCTTAGCACATTATTGATGCTATACTAAATATACGTTTATAATAGTACAATTAAAAATCATTAAACTCATTCATCAATTATAGAAAAAACATGTATAGCTCATGATTTGTATGCCTTTGTTAGTGTGATACTTTGTTAGTAGTAGATATTCTTAAACTATTAAACATATTTTTTTATAACTTCTTATTAATAGTTAAAATATTAAATTAAAAATTAAAATTGATAAATTAACCAATTATTATGTAAAGTATTGGAAGGATAAATAAATTTAATTTATCTACCACTTTAATTTAACTACTTGTTAATAATATATCTTAAAAATAATATATGAACCAAAAATGTTACTTACTAACATGTATAGAAAAAATATGCTTATAAATGCTATTATTATTTTTATCCCGACTTTTTAACTAATGTTTGTATGATACCCATTATAAGTGGGATTTTTAGGAAGATATAATTTAATGTGCAAACCAAATTGATGAGCTGCAAGAAAATAACATAATGAAAATGCAACGACCCTTTTTTGACCAAAGACATTTCGATGATTGAATTAGCAAGCTTAATTACAATGAATCAAAATAAAGAATTGAGAGCTAAAACTCGAGTAAACATACCTTGGCTATATAGTGCAAGAGGTATTTATAGTTTTTAGAATGTCATAATCCTTCTAGGAATTGTACTCAATCTTCTCCTAGGAGTCTTCCCTTTTGGGGTTGTCTACAATATAATGTACTTATTTTTTAATGTCCAAACTCAAGTTAGCTTAGAATTCTACGCTTATTGGACTTGTCTCATTGAACTTAGTTCATCCTACTAGCCCATCCTCTCAAGATCGGGTTTGACTTATTTATTGTCTAGCCTTTTTATGTTATTTGGCCCACACCCATATAATTGTATGCTCGTATTTTTTATGTTTTTGTATTTTTACGCTGAGCTTTATTATTGTATTTTTTTTTAAAAATCGTATTAAACTTGTACATACTAATACCGTTCTTTTACAGTCCGGTTAGATCCATATAAACTCTTAAATATAACAAATTGGTCACTTGAACTACTAATTTGTATCAATCAACACTTTTTATTAGCAATATGTTAACATTATGCTAGGAGAGTTGATAAAAGTTTATCGCGTGACTTGCACAAGTTCAAAAGAGTATGATTTTGTTAACTAATAGGAATAATTCCATAATAACTAAAATATCTCTTGAATTGTTCATACATTTATGTACTATTACAATGAGTATTTATGTCACTAGACAATTATCATAATATTATAATATCAATTAAATATAATATCATAATTTACGAATATGTGCAGGTGACATTATAAAATTTAATATTTTTTTAATAAATTGATAACATAAGATATTGATTGATATAAATTTATAGTTTAAATGGTCAATGTGTTACGTTTTAGAATTTAAGAAATTTAATAATACTGAGTCATAATTCAAGAAATATTTTCATAATTACTCTTATAAAAAAAGTATAATCAGGGTCGATCATGTTCGTTAAAAAACCCATGATTTATATTTTTTCTCATTTGAGATTATATTTATTTTTTCTATTTTGCTTGTTATACAACTTTTCATTTTTTTAATGTGATATTATTTTTTCTCCTCCATTTCTTACATGCTTAGAATACTGTCTATTTTTTGATTTTTGATTTATTTTATTTGTTATTTTCTTAAAATAAATTTCATTCAAATTTACTCCAGGTAGAATATCGAGTACTAAATAAGAATATTTTACTAGGAATCCGTCATTAAATTTGAAAATTATTACTATTATTTTTTTGGACAACGTAGGAGTAAAGAGTGAATTATTAACATTTAATATTATTTTATTAATTTTTTGGTTGTAAATTTACTAATTTCAAATATTTTGATGTTTACCCAGTATAACGAGGTTGTCATCGGGTGAGTAGCAATGAAAACACACACTAACTTTTAATGGCATTATTATTAGACGAATGGGATATTGGTCAATAACAATTAATAATTCAAAAAACAAGAATAAGAAAATTAAATGTAAAACTTCAATTTCAGCGACAATTGATTTCCAATGGCAACAATTATTGGAGAAATGAGATTTTTGCTAAACCCAATGAATCATTCAAAACAAAAGAGTGAGGAAAGTAAATAAAAAACTACCGCCGCATTTGGAAACGTTTATTATTTTTATTTTTTATTTTTTATTTTTAAAATAAAAAATAAGGTTTGTTTAAATTTTTTTTAGTTATTTACAAAATTAAAAAAAAAAAAACTAAAAACACTAAAATTGATAAATTATCTCTTAGCAAAACATTAGTCTAATACTATTGATATAACGATAATTTACAAATACCTATTACCAAATCATAAAAAAATATATAACAAAACGTAAAAATTGACAACTTACCAAAAGGGCCACAATTTCAAAACTCGAGCATTGCCTACTAAACCTGGTGAATGTCTTGTGAGTGGTGCACACACCTCGTAGTCAAACATACTACATAATATAATTAGAGCTTATTAGTTTATATATATATGGATACATAGCGTCATTCACTACAAATATAGTTATAAGAAAAAAATAAAAAAATTCAGTTTATTTTTTTTATAAGCTAAGCAAAAAAATAAAAAAAGTAAAAGAGTTAAATTTTTTTTATTTTTTTACTTTTAAACAAAAAATACTTGAAAAAGACAGTACCAAACGGGATCCACGTTATAAGAAATAGATACCAAAATGTTTACTTATTTTTTTTTTATGGAAATTTTTACTATTTTTGAAAGGTAAATTATTATAATTTATTTCTTTACACCAATAATACAGTGGCCCTACTTAGAAATTTGATAAGTCCGAATTTGGACCCAAGAAACTAATTATAACGTGCACCGAAATAGACTATTAACACGGCATTTATGGGCCACGTGTCGCAATCATCTTCCAAGCTTCATTGACCAGCGGGAGGACAGAATCACCGCTCCATTAAATATGCCTTAGCTTGGGGAATCTCTGTTTCTGCAAGCGCAACCCCTCTCTCTCTCTATATATATCTATATCTACTCATTTTCTCTCTCTTAACCAGAAATCAGTGGGAGCTGCAACAATGGCCGCAGCTTCAGCAGCAACGCTAGCTGTGAACGGAGTGAAAATGGCCACAACTTCGCAGGCGTACCTGGAGAGCAATCCAGTGAGAGAAACGAAGACCTTGATATCTGAGCTATGCCGTCAATTCTACAATCTTGGATGGGTCTCCGGGACAGGCGGTAGTATCACCATCAAGGTCCACGACGACTCCATTCCCAAACCCAACCAGCTCATCGTCATGTCCCCTTCCGGTACCCTCCCTCTATCTTCATTTGTATACTTATATAGTTATATATATATGTATGTATGTATATGCACATGTAGGCATCTCTATACAGTATACTGTATGTAAATCTATTTTGATTTTTGATATGGGATCATATTCATGTTATTTCTTTGTTTGATTTCATCTTTGTTTTGTTTGTTATTGTTGTAGTGGCTTCAGTTGTTTGTTTTGGGTGTGTGGGCAGGCGTGCAAAAGGAAAGAATGGTTCCAGAAGACATGTATGTGCTCTCTCCAAGCGGCTCTACACTTTCTTCGCCCTTGTCGAAGCCATACCCTCATAAGCCTCCTAAATGTTCTGATTGTGCTCCTCTCTTCTTGAAGGTATACTCTTATTAGAGTTATATTAGTGTTGCTAAATCATTCACCCACACGGTTATGTATATTTTCATCTGTATTTTTGGTTATCATCCAGTATCTTAAATTTTTCTTTTTTGTTGTCTTGTTGAAGGGATAAAAAGGTTAATTACTCTGAACTCGAGCACAAGTCTAGTTACTCCTTACTAATTGATTTATATTATTGTTGCACACAATTATCTGCTATTTCACTTGTTCTCCATTGTGGTATAAAATTTCGTTGCCATTTGAATAAAACTTTTCTGGAACAATGGGGTTTTTCTCAATGGTAGCTGAATGTCAAATGGATTATTGGCTCATATTTTGGTTCAGTGGTCGAGCTTTGGTATGCATTTCTTGTTGTTTTAGAATGAAACTGGAGCTTTTTAAGGTGATTTGAGCGGTCTTTTTCTCTTATATATCTGTCTGTTATTGAAAAAAAAAAAAAACAGAGATGATTCTTTTGGCCTATGTTATTGTGGTGCTCTGCAATTTTAGTACTATTGTTGAAGTCCTACCTTAGAATTTATGGTCATTAATAATAGTTAGGTTGATGAGGGAAATGGTAATGGAGTAAGCGCAATCATGTGATCACCAACATAATATTTGATTATGGTTTTTTTTTTTTTTGGAAGGTAAGATGTATGCATAGATAAAAAGATAAAGAGATGAATGTCCAAAATACAAGGGGCATACCCCAAGATTAAAAAAAACAAGGATGGAGCTGATCTATTGATCATAGATGAGAGCCATCCAAGTTCAAGCAAACAAAGCATAAACAAAGCAAGATGCACCAATCTGACATGCAGAACAAAGCATAAACAAAGCACGATGCACCAATCTGACATGCAGCAAAAGAAAAAACCAATGCCTGCCAGAATTACAATAGCTCCTCAAGTTTTGAAAATTTGAGAAAGGGTTTAAGTTTTTTTGTGACCCAACAACTGATGGTTTTAATTTCATAACATTGTTTTATTGTTTTCCCATGTTGTTCAAACAAAACAACCAGAGTGTAAGAATTCTGACTGTAAATGTGTGATGAATCACTACTAAAATTTGTCTAATGTAAGTGGTTTGTGAGGTAAGTGGCTGAAAATGAAACTCAAATCATAAATCTGGAACGTGCCTATCTTTATCGCTGTGTTTGGATCCCGGATTTGTCGAGAGAAAAGGAAATGAAATTACATCTCATGTTTGGTAGTGAGAGAAAGTGGAGAGTAAAATACACAGAAAGGAAATAGGTAAAAATTTGGAATCCCTCATTTCCTTATCTTTTCCATTTCCTTTGCTTTTTCCTTTTCTCTTCCATTGATAAATCCGGGATCCAAACATAGCATAAAAGTTTATTCCTTATGGATTTGTGAATTGGATGATTTGTGGGTATATCTGTTGGCTTAATAGAGGACCAATTAGTAGTTAGCATTTTATGAAATATTAATACCCCTCCATGAGGGTACTTGTCGATTTTTCCCTTTCTTTATAGTCTCAACTCTTTTTCTTTGTTTTGGAGACTGTCTCCTTTCTTCGGTGTTTTTAGCAAAACTGATAATGAGTGTTACTGTTAGGACAATGGGGAACTAAGTTGTTCATTATAGTTGAAAGTTACAATTGAGGAATGCTTTATGACATGCTCTAGATTTCACTAAATTAAAGTTTCATAATTTCAATTGTAAGCAGGAATTTTGTAGCTATTACATGACACAAGAAATCAGAAGGAGTTACTTTTTTTATTTTTATTTTTAAATTTAGTCCATGCTCTTGCAAATCACTTCACTATCGGTATTGACAAATTTTAAAATTTGTAATCTCATTTTTTTTTTTTGTTGTTTTTCCATGGAGTTGACCAAAGGGATAGGGTTTCAACAAGTTAGAGCAATATGTGCAATAAGTATTGAGTATGCAATGTCTAATTATTAAGCAAACAGGCCGAAGATTATCATGATATGTAAAATGGTAACCTCTTGTGATAACTATAAAGTAAGGAACACTTTTTTTCAATATTTAAAGAAAAAAATTATTCCCATTTTATTGATCGCAGAAAATAATTAAGTGCTTGTCTGCCATCTCTGGTTCTTACTTTTCATTTCTCAAAATTGTATGTGTAATCATGTTTGAACCATCTTGAATGTATTTGAACTATTCTAATCGGTGCATTTGAATGCACTTTGCATCATGATCCCTTCTATTACAACCTTGACGTTGTCAAGCCCTTGCATTGGAATGTTCCATCTGTTTCCCAAATGCCCAAGGTGTGGGAAACTTAGTTTGGAATTTTCAGGAGGTTATAGTCATTCATTAGATCTAGGATTGATTCATGTTTTTTCTTTTTTCCAAGTAAATAACACCTTTGCTTTGTTTTCCAGGCATATGAGATCCGTAATGCCGGTGCTGTTATCCACAGTCATGGAATGGAATCTTGTCTCGTGACAATGATCAACCCGTTATCAAATGAGTTTCGAGTAAATTTTTTATCATCCCTTTTTCCTTATGCGGATTAAGATTGTGCTGACCTTTGATATTTATACTTGAGGATACGAATCTCTACTCATAACTTTTCTAATATATTCTGTTATTCATTCTCTTATTTCTGATATTTTGCTCAATCTTCACTAGAGTAGTATAGATTTTAAACTTGTTCACCTTTCTTTTCTCTCCAGTTTCTTTTAACATAATTTGGGGTGGGGATTGTTGAGTTGTCCATTTGTGACTCTGTTGAGAATTTATGGAAACTTGCTAATCCTATTGCAGAGATGTATGGCCTGAATTTACTCATACATTTTGGAGGCAACAAGGAAACTATATAAATGAGAGAATAACACACCCATCATTACTGTTTCCCTTTCTTGAGGATATCTGATTGTTTCGGTTTGTGATAGTTTTGAGTGTGTTGCTTAAGGTTGAGTCTTTTTTCTCCTCCAGGGGTGGAGGCGTGAGGTTGCTTAGACTTAAGAGGTAAAAAATGAAATTCAAGAGGTTGGTGCAGTGTTAAGGACATAATTATCAAAGGATTTAAAGTGCAAATTTAGTAAAGGAATGTGCTGAAATAGGAACCTGATGGAAATAATGCCGTAATGTGTCAGGGACTAGGACGTGATAGAGAAGTTCACAAATAAACTGGATGGTCATGGGATATATGTGAGACAAAAAAAGCAAAAAATCAATTTATAGAACTACTGAGAGCATTTCCCCTTGGAAATTTAGAGCTTCTACAAGAGTTTTGTGGAATAGGGAAAATAATGGTTTTCTTTCCATGTATATGTGCATATTATTGAGAAATGGGCCTTTTCTTTATTTGCAAGAGAACTTCTGATAACTATGGGAATTAGTGAGATAATTTTGATGATGGCATTAACAGATGGCCCATCAAGCTGTAGAAAATTGACTCTTGTTTAGTCCTTATGATCGTGTCTTCCATGTCATCGTTTTGCTTTTGTTTGATTACAGATCACTCATATGGAAATGATAAAAGGAATTCAAGGGCATGGTTACTATGACGAGCTTGTGGTTCCAATAATAGAGAACACTGCCCATGAGCGGGAGCTGACAGATTCTCTTGCCGAAGCTGTATGTTCTGTTTATACATTTAACTTTGCAAGTGCTTGAGTTTTTGAGTTGAAATGTGGATTTTGCATGAGGTTAAGAAAGAAAAAAAGAAAAAGATATATGCGTAGACTGACATCCGAAAAAGTGTGACATATGATTGCCGGACTTATATCTTAACAAGAATGATATTTGATTGCATGGGTTTGTGTCTGGGATACTAGCAGCTTCTTGAGAAGGCTCACTTTGTTTGCTTAGCTTTGCTGAAGTATATGTATCTGTGCAGGCTAGAATCTAAGGACAATAGCATATGATACATTTGCACGTATCTGAGTATTATTTCAGTTTCTTTTCAAGTTTTGCTTTGCTTATGTAACTTTTTAGAATTTTATTGCTTCCGTAGTTTATTCTGAAATATCAGACAGTTTTACATATTAGACACCATTGTGGATGCGGTGAAATTTTATCACCTGGTGTGCTACAATATTTCTGGTGGAATCGCATATTGTGAAACTACCTTCCATGCTGTAAATTGCATCAAAATGATAGCTTGCTAAAATAGTAACAATTTGTGCTTTTGATGATAGAAACTAAAAGTTGAGTGCCTCTGCACCCACACCTCGTTGCACTTTTTAACAAAAGCTGCTTTGCAAAAAAGAAATAAAGTTAATAAACAGTATTCAGAGGCCTAATATTGTATAGCTATAAAACAGCTTAGATAAGCCTTTTGGTTTGCATGTTTAGTTGTATACTAAACCAAAACTTCATACTTACTGCATTACTACGTAATTTTTAGTTGAAAGAAAGAAGAATATGAACAGCAATTGTAGATTGCATTGGGATGATTTTTTGTGTACATAAGGAGGTCAATTTATATTACAAGGGAGAAGTCAAGTTTTCTATCCTAACCGATGTGCGATAAACATATATCCATGTTCATTACATTAAGATGGTATTCCAACATTTTTCAATGTATTGGGTTTCTATCTTAGCCTTGGAACTATGGCTACCATGATCCTGTTATGATATGCTTTTAATGCATGTTGCTAATTCTTGTTGTTTCCTACTTACCACAATTGTTCTGTTGTATGGAATAAACTTCAAAACGTGATGATTGCTCTTCCCTGTATTCATTTGCTAGTTTTCTGTTCTATATAATGTATTTTGCTCAGTGTCCAGAAAACATTATGTTTTTTTGTAGTGAGATCTGTGGTTGATTTTTAGTTATATACATATGTGTGGGTATTTGTTTGCTTTCTTTTTGAACTTTGAAGCACAGAATGGTACTCAAAACTAGGAGGGGAACAAATGACTCCAAACAAGAACCTCTGGACAATTAAAATGATCTAGACGGACTGTGTGTTACATGACCGTAGAGAAGCTCTCCAGAGCTTGGTCTTCTGTTAATATCTTCTAGACTATGTGATTCTATATTGTTGTGCTGAGTGAATATTGCTTCAGACTGATTGAACTTTTCCCATTGTGTTATAGATTGAAGCTTATCCAAAAACAACTGCTGTGCTAGTTCGGAACCATGGTATATATATATGGGGGGACACTTGGATCAGTGCTAAAACTCAGGTTTGTGTTGTCTAGGGGAAGATATGAACGATATTGATCAATTACGGAGAAGTAAATTTACCGTTCCCATACTTGCTTGAAGATAATTTAAATGCTGGTTTTTAATAACATTTATCCCCGATCAAATGTTTTTTTTTTCATACTTACTGATAAATGATTTTGGTGTTTTCTTTACATATTTCTCTTCTTGCGACCTTCCAAAATCTAATATGATCTCAAACAGAATCTCTCCATTTTTTTTCCCTATGATTTTCACCTTCTTTACATCCTTTTCTCTAATGTGGATTGAAAAGGGTTTAACATGCAGAAAATTTGGGTCCTGATACTATTGTCATTATAGGCTTATTTACCATGTGTTTTATCGGGTATTCATGATTTCTGCATTTGCAATGGCTTTAGAGTTTTATAAGAAATGCTCGTCTATCGTGAAGATGAAGGGACTTGTAATGGCTTTGGAGTTTATTTGATATGCTTTTTCTCCAATTGACAACTTAGTCTTCCAGGCTGAATGTTACCACTATCTCTTTGATGCTGCTATTAAACTTTATCAATTGGGCCTGGACTGGTCAACACCGACTCATGGTCCCATTCCGAGTTCCAGAGGAGTTTTAGGTGGTCACCAGAATGTAAATATGACTGTGCAGGCAGGGTCTCTTATATCAAATAATGACATTGAGCCCTCGCCAGTAAGTTCTTGAAGTCTTATCAGTATTCTCCCTTTGGCTAAGAAGGTTGTGATGTACTTCAATTCTAGTTCCAATTCTAATTAATAATGTTTATTTACTGAATTTTGCTGCAGCGTTGCATTGTTCTGGACATTGAAGGGACCACTACTCCTATATCATTTGTTACTGATGTTCTCTTTCCATATGCCCGCGACAATGTGGGGAGGCATTTGGATGCAACATATGATACTGAAGAGACTCAAGAAGACATCAAGTTGTTGCGTTCTCAAGTGAGGCCTTTTTTCTTTTTTCAAAGCCGCAGAAAGGGGGGGGGGGGGGGGGGGGGGGGGGGGGGGGGGGGGGGGGGGGGGGGGGGGGGGGGGGGGGGGGGGGGGGGGGGGGGGGGGGGGGGGGGGGGGGGGGGATGCTACCCATTAAAAGAGCTCACTTTCATTTATTTCCAAAATGTGCAAAAGAAAATTTTGGAGAAATTTGTCATGGAACAGGGAATCGTTATTTTTCTTCATTATTCTGCTTTAAATAATAAATTTACATTTAAAATTCGGGCATGAAAACTCAGATATTAAGTTTAGTATATTCACATAGACGCACGTAGCTTTATTCCTCTGTGGATTTTGGGGGAGCTATCATAGCAGTATTCATTTAGGTTGGAGCCTCAAAATCATCTGCCATGTTTTACCAAATTTGCTTCTCCAAACAGAGATAATGAAGTGTACAAAATTTCTATATTCTTCTTGCAGGTACAGGATGACTTAGAACGAGGAATTGCTGGTGCCGTGCCCATCCCTTCTGATGATGCAGGGAAAGTGGAGGTCATTGCAGCTTTGGTTACTAATGTGGAAGCAATGATAAAAGCTGACAGGAAGATTACTGCTTTAAAACAATTGCAGGTAAGCAAAATGGAACTCACCGTAAAAATGCTCTCTGGGATTTATCCTCACAAGTGGGCTAACATTTTAAGGATTCAGGGTCATATATGGAGAACTGGATTCCAGAATAATGAACTAGAGGCTATAGTTTTTGATGACGTACCTGAAGCTCTCGAGAAGTGGCATGCTTTGGGCATCAAGGTCATTTTATATTGTTCCTTTACATTTATGACTTGTTTTCCACTTGGATATATCTCCCGTCTGTTTTATGTTATCCAGCATTATTTTCTGGTTTGGTTCTGCACACTTTCTCTTCATGGAAAATCTGGAATGGTTTGCTATTATTTAATTTACTAAGAAAAAGAATACTACTTGAAATGCTTATTTATTTCTGCAATATTTGGAATAGGTATTTCTATGGTAGGATTCGTAGGAATGAAGTTTTCCTTTGCTTATTCAGGCCTCCCTATCTGTTTTGTTGTTGGATGAAGCCTCTTTTATTTTAATTGAATACTCTGTGTCTGTATTTCTTTGTGATTGAACCTCTATTATTCGATTCAGTTGATGGAAAGTCCCATTTATGTGTTTCCTTATTTTGATGCACATGTGGGACATACACGTCGTAGCATAGGGGTGTTCGTTTCTGATGAATTAGCAGTGTGGCAAAAATGATGCACTTGCAAATTGCTAGTTAAATCTGGGTTATAACTTGACTTCTGTCTTACCAATGGATATTGCAAGTACAAAATTTATGAGATACGAGAATATGTATCAAAGAAACCCAATTGGAAGCAAGGATCAAAATTTCGTTTTCATAGGTCGTTTCGGTTTGCTTGGAAATAGAAACGTTTCAGAAACATTTCGGAAATGTTTCGGAAATATTTCAAAAGTAACAAATATAATGTAATAAAATACAATCTTTTGTATTTTTCTTAATAAATATTATACAATAGTTATGAAAATTTTTAAATCAACTTATTGTTTTAGTATATAGTGTTGTGTTTTGGTGCATTTTTCTATATTCTAGTGTGTTTTGATGAAAACAATAGAGTTTTATTATTCCATTGGTGTTTCGTTTCGGTCACTTTGGAAACGGAAACGTTTCGGCTATTTCGATATAAATAAATAGAAATTTTGTTCCTTGATTGGAAGGTATAAGTATGAAGTTTCCAAAAAGGGTTATAAAATAAAAAAAGAAATTAGTTTTCCATCAGTTTTCTTTTCATTGTAAAGGTTTTCGGTTTTTTTCTACCTGGTGTCTCATGGTATCTCATAACTGACCTGGAACTAAAGGATTTTAAAAGGCTAGAGTCTTGGGGAAAGCGTGAGATTTCTTGCAATCTTAGTAGGGCTTTGTTTAGAAGTTTAATTTTACTCGTTTGCCCTTGCCCTTGATTTTCATTCAAATGTAAGAAGAGTTCGAGTATATTTGAAGGTATTTTGAAGGAAAAACTGTTATTTTGTGTTGGGTCTTTATATCTTTGGTGTTGCGGTTTGGATAAGATCTTTGATCTTTCCTTGTAAAACACCATTCTAGCAAATGATTTATGAAGAATGATGGTCGATAGATTTGATAGCACAACATGCTGTGATGGACTCTACAGTCTGCACATTTATTTTACTGTTTTATTTTTTTGATTTCAGAAACCATACGGGTAACAAGATTCATAACATAGACAACAGATTAGGGTTTCCATTACTTATTCTTACAGTATATATTGAGCATAAAATTTTACTAATGGAGTATTAAAGTCTCACTATTTGTCTAAATGCTTTGCATCGCATCAGTGTATCCAGTAATCTCTCTCTCTCTCTCACACACAGACACGCGCGCGCACACACACACACACACACACACACAGTGGAGGGAAATTCAGGAGCTGTTGTCATTATTTCTAAAACGAGATCTAGCAACATGGAAATACGATCCTCAGTACTGGGGTTGGTGTTTACTAGATGGGGACTTTCACGTTACACCCTCTAGTGTCCTCTCTCCCCATGGTCTGATAAATACCTTCTTTATATGGTTGATTATTTTTCAGAAGTTTAGACTCTGCTATCAAAAGCTGAATCATTAGTCCGAATCATTAGTCCACCAAACTTGTATGATCATATACTGCTTGTGTTTACATGTCTGTTGGGTTTAAATTTTTTTTTTTGGCACTTCTGATTTATGTTTGCAAAAGTTGTACGAAAGACTCTGGAAAGCAAACAATGTAGTCTTGAAAGATTTGTGGTCATTGGTTGTTTCTTTGCTGCTTTTGTGGTTTGTTTCTGTGACTTCAATTTCCCTTACATATCATGTCCAGACTTAGTGTGGAGTTCTTGATATGCACCTAAATTGCCCATGGCAGCTAGTCAAAGTTACTATGTCAACTTGTCTCCCTTTCCTCAGGTGTATATCTATTCCAGTGGTAGCAGATTGGCACAAAGGCTCTTATTTGGCAACACAAGTTATGGGGACTTGAGGAAATACTTGTGTGGATTTTTCGATACGACAGTGGGGTATTCTATACCATCTTTGAAAATGCAATTCTCTGCTTCAAGATTCTTTTCTAGTACCATCTCATTCTAGATAAATCATCATCCACTTCTATTCTTTGCAGGAACAAGAAAGAAACAAGCAGTTACATTGAAATCTCAGAATCGGTGGGAGTAGATAAGCCATCAGAGATCTTATTTGTGACCGACGTCTATCAAGAAGCTGTAGCTGCTAAGGCAGCAGGTAAGGTTTCTATTTTGAACTTCGAACTTCAGGAAGGTGTAAACTCTAGTCAACCAAAGAGTGATTAGGCAGAATAGCTGAATTTTGAACATGGGTGGCGTTTGGGAAACAACTATTTGAATCAGCTCATCTCTGTGGTTTCAATGAGAGAGAACCTTCCGCTTATTATTAATAGGGTTAATTACAACAACACACCCTGAACTACGACTCAGTATCACTAAAGTTCCCTTAACTCTAAAACGCTACATATTGACCCCCTAAACTATCAATTTGTATCAATCGACATATTCTATTAGTAATCCATTAAGAAAATGGATGAAAATCATTATGTGACATGCACATATTAAAAAAAGTATAGGTTTATATCTAAATTGATCTTCCTTTATTATAATAATTGTCAGTGACTGAAATGCACTTTGAAATGGTGTGTAAATATAAGAGCAACTCAAGAGGTATTTTAGTCATAAGATAATTATTATAAAAAGAGAAGGTCTATCTAGGTACAAAATTATCCTTTTGTGATCATGTGCAAGTCACATGATAATTTTTCATCTACTTTCCTAACATATTTCTTAATATATTTGCTAATAGAGGTGTTGATTGATATAAATTGATAGTTCAAGGGGTTAATATGTTGCGTTTTAAAGTTTAAGAGACTTAGTAATATTGAGTCATAGTTTAAGGGGCGGTGTTATAATTAACCCTTATTTATATTATCTTAACATTGATATTTGAATTTCTGGTACATTTTTCAGGTTTGGAGGTCATAATTTCTGTGCGGCCCGGAAATGGACCTCTACCGGAGAATCATGGGTTCAAGACTATCAATTCTTTCTCAGAAATCTAAGACTGGATATATATTCCTGATCTGTAATCTTGCTGAACATGATATAATGTAGATGATATACATCAATAAACAAAATCTCTTCCTGACAAACTTGACAGTGAATTTATGTTTGGTTGCTGCTCTTATCCCTTGATTTCCTTCGCAGTAAATGACTTATCTTCTTGTTGGCTATTGCTCGTTTACCTTATACCGAATGCATGTTCTATTTCTGACTCTGACGGAGTTACAGGTCAGTCAGAGAGTGAGCTTATTGTCAGGGCAGCTTTGGCTTTGCAGATAATGAAGTCAACTTTCGTTAACTTGCCTACAATTGAAAATAATGTTAATTAGGTATGTATGATAGCTGAGGAACTATACAAAAGAAATGTAATGCCATCGGCTCGTGTTAAATTTTTTGTACAGGATTTCTAAATAGAATGGTGCTGACTGTTTGTGTTCTTTATATTTTTAAACTAAAATGTCCACAGCTTTCGCTTTGCCACGTAGTTCTGTTGGATTTATAAAAATTCTATAAGAATGGAATTTTGTGGTCTAAAAACTCTTAAAATAGTAGTTAGCCAAAATAGGGTCCTTGTGGTTTTGAAAATAATGTACCCATACTGCTAAATAAGGCCTTGGCTAGAGTTTGTTCAATTCATTTGCTAGGCAATCCATGTAATATAGTGAAAAAATATTTATATAATACAAAAGAAAAAATATCTCCCATTTCTCTCATTTAGAGTGAATTAAGTGTCAATTTTTGCAATGCACGATGGGTAAGATTTCTTCAAATCCCTAATAGAATTATTATAAGTTGTTAATTCAAAATCAAAATTGACAGTTTTAACTTGTTTTATGGTAATAAAATGTTTCGATGGATAAAACAATAAAGTAGTTTAATAAAATTCAAAAACTCCTATTCATAATACCAATAATTTTTTGTTTGTATATTCTTCATCAAGAAATTAAAGAAAGTGCAAAAGTCAATACTAATAATTTACAATTTGAAAGGATAATAATGAATACAATGATAATAATAGTAGTCATGATAAAGAATAGTTACATATACAAAGGATTGTAGATGAGTTTCTCGTTGGTTTGTTATCGAGAATAGTTGAATTTTGATTAGTATTAACTCAAATAGATATCAGTACTTATCTTTTTAAAATAGTAGTCGTGTAGAGTTCTGATTTTGTTAATTAGGAAATTAAATAGATATCTATACATATAACATTTTTTAATATAAAACTTGTGTAACAAATAAAAAATTTAATAAGATTAGTAATAGGTATGTTTATTATCCCTGTCACATAATATTTTAAAAATATTAATACATAAAGCGTGCCATCAAAATGCCAGAGAGGAATAAAATATAAATACCACCACAACTTATATATATATATATATATATATATATGATCTGATTTACTTCTTTTCCAATCATCATCATAACAAGCCCACTCTCTCTCTCTCTCTCTCTCTCTCTCTCTCTCTCTCATGAATACCCATTTCGCTAGAGCTGGTCTCCTCTGAGTCAAAAGGACACTACATTACAAGACAGAAAAATATCTTGAGTGAAAACTTAGATGGGTGATTAATATCTTCGCATAGTTCCTAAACAAATATGCTTTTTCTAGTAGATACCCAAGAATGTGAGCATACCTGGTCTGATTCCACGGGACTGGAACACTCAGAAGTTGTAAAGTAAAATTTGTCAAGTCAAAAGATCATATGATCTAACATCATCAAGTCTGTTTACCCCTCAAAATATCTTTGTAAGTGGGCAGTTCTGAGAAACAACACTCCTCTTTGGGAACTACAAAGATACCACAATGGTGAAACAATCCGTCCAATCACCAGTCAACAAAGGAAATTTCCAAACTCCAATATAGAAGTTCATCTACTACATAAGATCATCATATATGTGTATATATCTATACATATATATATATAGATAACGTTTGGTGAGATCATACCACAATTACCAAATAAAAAGCCGGAGCAATAAATGTTAGGGAATATAAAAGTGAAAAACGTAGTAAAAAAAAATAAAAAAATAAATATTTGAATTCGTTTTAATAAAACATGTAACTAGATTACCTCTAGTTTATTGATTATAAAATAAAAATTTTTATTCTAAATTATAAAATGAAGAGAATTTAAATTTTAAAAGGAGATTCTTACAAAATTTAGTAAAAATCTTTAAAAAATTCAATACAAACTTACATAAATAATTTCATAAATATATAGTTGATACTTGAGAAAAAATGAATGGGTAAAAAATGAATGTTTTAAATTTTCATAGCGTTTGTCTTTAGCTCATACTTCATAAATATTTTTTCAAATTTTTTAAACGATTTTCGTATTCATACCAAAAAGCTCGTTTTCTCAGGTAACAGACTCCAGTTTAAGGGGGGACCCATGTAATCTTTAGAAGGCGTTACACACTCTCCCATAGGCACAATTTTCATGTAATCGGGTAGTATTGTAGCACAGACTCGTGTCAACTCTCTTCTCTCTCTCTCTCTGTCTCTGTTCCTTTCTTTTCTCTCTCTCACATTCAGTTACAGACCTTCATTTTCTACCTTTGTGGGGGTGGAATCTGGGTAGGAGCATATATTTATATATCATATATGTGGAGTGAATATGAATTTGATACCCATCCACTAGCTTCTCTTATCATCCTCTATGCTAATGCATAATGAGTCGAGCACGAATTTGATCCCATCCCATAAAAACATTTTTCTATTTATCAGTGTCTATGTGAATTTATGCATGGAATTTTGAATTTAATAGTTCCACCCATTAGACAACAGAAAGTCAAAAGCACAAAGAAAGAAAGAAAAAGGAAAGAAAGAAAAGCAACAGAAAGGTAAAACAGTTTTCTCCTAAGATCACTTTCCAGAAAATTCATCCCCATGTTATAGAGAGAGAGAGAGAGAGAGAGAGAGAGAGAGAGAGAGAGAGAGAATTCACCTCAATATCTTCATCTGATGTTGGTAGTATTCAATTAAGAACAAAACCCAGAGCCATAAATAACAAAAAAAAAGGATTTTTTTTTTTTGGGGACAATGGAAGAGAGATCAGATTTTACAAGCGAAGCAAGATCTCTACCAGTTACACCCTTCTCACAGTACCATTTTTCAAGAAGAAGTGTCAG
Source organism: Euryodendron excelsum (assembly GCA_033060915.1). NCBI lineage: Eukaryota > Viridiplantae > Streptophyta > Magnoliopsida > Ericales > Pentaphylacaceae > Euryodendron > Euryodendron excelsum. Next base: position 19,532,398 of record CM065381.1, on the reverse strand, counting down.
AGACCCGCGGCGACGTCACCGGAAAAAGTGGCAGAAGCTGCGGCGGCTCTGAGCCTCTCGGGGTTTTTCTCGGCGATGGGTGCAAATAAAACCCCTTCTCGGCGATTGCTTTCTCTTCCTCCGACGAACTTCCTACAGATGGTGGAGACTTGTTAAATGGGTCTTCGATCAATGGCGTGACTGGACTAAGAACTAACGACGGAAAGTCGAGTATGCTCGGAGACAAAATCTCAGGCTTCAGGGGAGAGAACCCGCCGGAATTCTGAGCCAAGCCAGGGATCAAAGGGCTGATCATGAGGCCATTCTTGAGGCTGTTCCTTCTCTCGTAAAGCTTGAAGCTTTGTTTCTTCTGTCCTGTTTTGATTGGTGGGATGTAGCCTTTGGAAGACGGCGGTGGTGGATCTGAGGAGGGTGGTTTGGAAGCTTGCTTCGCCGTCTCCGACGATCCGGTGAGCATCTGAACTACCTGTTTGAATGTGGTGGTGTCTGCTTGGACGAAGGTGGTTGGGTAGGGATTGGTCTCAGATCTAGAGAAGGGTTTTGGGGTCAGTGGAGGGGTTTGACAGTGGACTCCATTGCTGTTGCTGCAGCTTCCATTGGTGTTTGGGGAGTTTATGGGAGATGGGTTTTCTCTCTCTTGAGGTCTAGAGGTGATCTCCATTGATAGGCCTGTAACTCCTCACCACTGTCTATAGAGAGAGAGAGAGAGAGAGAGAGAAGGGGAGAAGAGGTTTGGGTTGGTTTGGGTGGAGAAGAAGAGATGGATGAGTGAAAAACAAGGCTTGTTGAGAAGGAGATTGCTTATTTGCTTTTGTTTTGTTGTGCACTTGTGCTCCTTCCCCTCTCTCTCTGTCTAGACTTATTAATTTACTTTCTCGTCTTTTTGGTGGGGTTGGGGGATTGATTGGTTACTGAGAAAATGAGAAGGGCATCATTGGTTGTATTAGGTTTTTGGGGGTGGGGGCTGATATCAGCATCATCAAGTAGGAAGTGGGAGTTTCAATTTCAAAAAACATTTGAGCATTGACTTCAGAGCCTGTGAATTGGGATTGGGGATGTCTTAACATTTTTCATGATCAGTACCAACACTTTTCCATAATTGCACAGTTAAGGCACGTGAGTTGCACGCTCCAATCATCAAGCCTTAAGAGAATTTTCCACCATTTGTGGTTGGGGGACGACCTTTCAGTGGTCACTTCTATCCTACAGTGTGAAATTTCCTACATTTTCAGAAGTGCTTTCTTCTTCATTTGAACTGATTGATTACCCTCTAGTGATTTAATTTCTAACCTCTAATTTAAGGATTTTTCTCTAGTACCTAGAGGGTTTTTACGTACCTCTACCTCACAATCTAAGACAAAAAAAAAAAAAAAAAAAAAAAATCAAACGACAAAAAAATTTGACCATTGATGGGCAATTTTGAAAAATATCAAAAAAAACGTTACCACCTTCACATTTGGTAATAACTGCTATTACTCACGATGATGGAGTGGTAAACCCTATAATGGTCCAAACCCACTTATTCAAAAGGATTCCTAGTTGCATTTTAAAATTGGGATAGCATAAAGTTAGAAAAAGAATCAAATTCTCATTCATATTGGAAAGAGAAAAAAAATATAAAGGAAAAGTGAGGGGACCAAATGTCCTCAAAGCACTAATACTATAAACCCTAGCTCCTTTTAATCTCTCTCATTAATAAAAATCTTTGTCCTGATGTCCGATCGTCAAGTTCCTAACAAACCCTTATCTAACATGTAAAAACAATGGCTTAACTTAAACAAGATTGACTCATACAGAGCAAGAGTTTCAGAAAAAGAGGCTGTTGGTCCTTTAATTATAACAAATGACTAAAATATCGATTCTTGTATACGTGTCGAGAGTCCATTGGTTCATCTTCTCGGGTGACTATTTGAACCATATAGAGAATATTAACTCAGATAATATAAGCTTTAGCTGGCCGGCTTGACTAATAAGTCTCTTTTAACACTTAAACAATGTCTGCATTAGGTGGCAATTTGATAATTCTTAGGCTTGAAATAGTAACATTATTAGGCTTTGATATTGCAGAGCTAGAAGGGTCCACCATCATGATCAGTCTAAGATCTGATTTTCGGCACATGATTCATGATTCACCAACCAAACAGGCCACATTATTCCAATCCAATTTCAGTGTGAACTATTTTAAGCATGGATTGACAAGAGCAAAGTGGTAATAATGCTTTGCCTTGCTAAATGGTCTCGGAATGTGAAAATTTGATTGATGAGGTTGGTACAAGACAGAGAATAGATTGAAATTGCTCTCCTTGGAGATTCGGATAAGATTTCTTTTAGGATTCCCAGAAGAGAACAAATTGAGAGTGCTCCTTGGTTGGTTTGTGTTTTGGTCTCATTTGCTCATTCTAAGTGAGGAGTGAATGAGGTCCTTGACTTTGTGTTCAAAAATCTTTAGTTTTTTAAATTTGAGAGAGAGAGAGAGAGAGAGAGAGAGAGAGATCATGATATCAAAATACATAGGTACATGTATGTACGTCCCTTTTTTATGTGACACCATTTTTTTCTTTTGACTATAATGTAAGATTTTTCCAATCAGGATTAAGGTTGGGCTGCTGTAGTAATAGAATCCAACAAGTTAAAGATGGTGCCATAAATCAACTCAGAATACCATTGATTTTCATTAAGTGTTAGCACCAAATACTTCAAGAAATGGTACCTTGGTGCTTTGAAGAGGAGGCTCACCACAGTACAAAAACAGAGGTTTTAATTCTATTTTTCAACACACTTCATCTATTACCAGTGACTTTTTTATTTTTTCCCCTCTGGTGGAGGAACATTTGACATCAATGACTGAACTAATAACTTGAACAAAACAATGCCCAGTGGGGTGGTAATTCAATTCTGCAGAAACTGAAATTCCAACCAAACAGGTACAGGAGGGTGAGGGGTCATCATTACAATCTATTCCAAGGATAGTATTGTAAGTTCCACACAAAATATAATTTCACCATGTTGGACTAGGTCCCTGGTGATGAAGGGGGACCACTTCCATCCATGTTACATGATGGTTCATGAATAGTTTAGAGGGTGTGCTGATATATGTATATTTATATATATATATATAGCTGTCTGTCTTTATTTTATGCTTCCCTTTGTGTTCTCCACACCCTAAAGTATTATATTTGCCAGTAACATCTGAGAACAGTTCCACTCTTTTCAGAACCATCTAAGCAGGCTATGCTCAAACTGGATACTCTCACAGAGAGAGAGAGAGAGAGTCACCATGTACTTTAAAAAATCACGAATTGGATGGAGAAGCAGTGTTTATGATAATTATATGTATTATTTGGTTTGTAAAATACAAATGAAGGTACGTCATTTCTCATCTTCATGTAAGTTTTTTTTTATGAAGAGTTAAGTGTTGTTTATAGATTATATATGACCAAGGCTTTCCACAACCAGTATGACTATCTACATACTGAAAAAGAAAGATATCCAACTACGAGTACCTTCTTTTTTCCCGTATTACCTTCTCTTTTTTTGTTATTATTCATGAGTGCGTGTCTCTGTATTACAACCACGAGTGCATATTTGTTTGTGCAAAAACATCATTTTAAAGTAATTATGCATACTCAGAAAAAATTAGACAAAAATGGATTATATTTCATGTCCAATGCAACTAAAAACTCCCGCCAAACTTAGCCCTGTTTATTCAATATTCTACAGACACAATCCACCTTTACCCTATCACTTAAAATGAGCCCTAGAAAAAGCATAGTTCTACAAGCAATGATAAAAAAAAAATAGCACAATCACACACAACCTGTATGGATGGTCTTCATTAAACCAAATGGAAGCAACACGATTACCTGAGAGGATATTAGAAAATCATGGCAAAAAATCTAGGCAGTTCCCAAGATGTGAAACCTCTGCAGTCACTTCTTGTGGTTTGGTAGCGATTTGTAGAAACATTATCTGCACACACAGCAATCAAAATCATTTTAGTATCCAATCACAATCGGTAGGGATAAATGGTCTAAGAAACCAAATGGAAGCAACTAACTCACCCTGAGAAAGGATGTTCCGAAACCCCACTTGAACATTTTAACATAAATGTTCACAAAAGGTGGTGAACCTATGAACGCTTTCTTAGTGTTGTCAATGCAGTTTTGTCAGATAGAGGTTTCCATCAAAGAGTCCGTGCCACAGTTTTGAACTCGTTCAAGCAAGAGTGCAGTATTTTCTGACGCTTCTGAAGAGACTGCTTTTCATTTTGTAGGATGTCAATTGCTCCAGGTGCAACAAACATGTCCATGAATTTCTCATCATTGACAGCAAACAAATCCAGTCCAAGTGCTACCACAAGACGCTCCTGGCTGTGTAAATAAAAGAGAGCAAAGTAATAAGTTGCTAAATCAATGTAACAGCAAAGCAGCTGTAGGAAATTTTAGTTCACAGAGTTTAGTCATGGGCCCATTGGCAATCCTATTGGTTGGTTCAATTTGGTTGAGAAAATAGAAGACGGGGGGACCCAAGGCTTGCAGCCTAGACATCTCACCAAAGGACATTTGCCAGTGACGATAGATTTAAGTACTCATTTCACTGCACGATTCATGCCCAATGTCTAAGGTTAATCTCTTGCCCCATCAATGCCACAGGAGAATACCTACATGAATACCATGGCACGCTGGAGCAAACATTTGCATACATTCTAGAGAGAAAACTAATGAAGATGCTCTTGTTCATTCCCCAAAATTTGATATAGGAAGAGGGAAGCAAGGAATGAGGAGGGTGCACTATTATTTGGTTTGAGTGTGTGGATGTATTCCAGACATTGCATGCAGTGCTTATAATGGGAACAAAAAATTATGCTCCCAAAGTATTTCATTGAAACACATACACATATAAAGCAAACCAGTTGGCAAATGAATTGAAACAACTAGGCTTCTACTGAGCCCAAAATAGCTAAAGAACATATCTGTAAAAGAATTATGATCCTCATGTGCACATTGTTTTGGCAAAAGAGACAAACAAAGCAATAGAACTAACAAGTACCTCCCTAACAAGGTGCTAATAGTACTTACATTGTTGATGAATCAATGAAGTAGGCTACCAAGATAAGGGAGATGCTTAGTAACTTACCAAGGGGTTAAGAAACCAGAGTTCAGAGTTGAAGTTACACTCCGCTCAACCAGAACTTCGCGTATCCTTGCAAATTGCTGTGCAGCTAAAGAACAGATCTCTGAGTAAGCTGACCCCGATCTTGAATTGCTATCCCCACTCCTGAATAAAAGGCCACCATTTTGGACTCGCAGATTATCCAATATTCTCGGATGTCGTTTTCTTGCTCCTATCTCAATGCAGTTTCCAAGTTCCTTCTTAACTCCAATATAATTTCCATCACCTGGCTGATCTGGTGAAGGAGTCTCCGGTACAGTGATTTGACTTTCTCGAAGAGCTTCTCTAGCTTCTGGAATTTTTCCCGGCGTGGTTTGCTGGGCGTTCTTTTCTGGAGGTATGTTCTCTTGGTCTTTCATGGTTTCATCTCTCATTGTGGCCCCCCCATCAGATAACTCAAGACCAAATGAAGCAGCTGAAGTTTGGTTGAATCTATAAATGGAATGTGCACCTGAGCCACAAGTCCCCAGGAAGTCATTCTCATAACAGACTTGAGAATATGGGCTTGTAACTGAATCAAGGTGGTGCCGAACTAGTTGCTTGCACTGTTTTGCAAGATCCTTTATAAAGCAGCTGTAAGAGTGCCTTAAAGCAGCATGAAAACCAACATACCCTTCCATGTCTCCAGTTTTCTTCCCATCTGCAGGATTAAAGATAACCCATGTTTCTATAGCTAGTTTAAGAAGAAAACACATAAACTGCCAAACAGTAACCAAGAGGGGGGAAAGATAATGATTATGAAAAAGAAAAAATTTCAGGGCAACTGGCTTTCACTATTTATTTCCTTTTCTCTATGTTTTGTCCTGGTAACATGTAATGCTATTCTAACATTATCTTAACCTCTGAAGCATGGACAATATAAGAAAGACATCACCAATTAAAGTTCTGACTTTGACACAGAATACTAGATTATTAAATCAAACTTACAGAAACTCAGATATTCAAACTGACAGAAAATAATTTGTACCCACAGTAGCCAATATTGTTGGAGGCGCATAAATTACTAAAGCATAAAGTGACTGGAAATTTCATCATGTACTTGTACAAAAGAAAAAAGAAAAAGAAAAAAAGAAGAACAAGATGAATTTATCCTAAGATGGTACTTCCCAATTTTTTTTCTGTTGAAGGGAAAAAACCTATCAATTAATGGAAAACATGAAATGCCAAAACTGGTGAGCTTCTTACAGTCCAAGTCTTGTCCATGGTTTCTCTCCATAGCAAGATTGAAGAGGTTCCCCAACACAAACGCAAGCCGATCACATGCTGTGTCAAGAAGGGGAGCAAGCCATGACTGGGCAGCAGCACGTGCAATCTCCGCAGCTGCCTCTGTAACTCCTCTACCCCCACCACGTCCAGCATGGGCAAGTAATATATTTGCCACCTGAAGCTCAGGATATCAAATCTACTATTGTAATTTCCATTCCAAGATAAATAGCTGTTGGAGTAAACTTACCTTCTCCCTTGATACTGGAGGGCATTCCATGGAATATGTAGCACATCGAAATTCATGCATAACCCTTTCAAAAGCGGCTCCCCCGTACAGACGAAGGCTGGCATTGGGAGGTTTTATATCTGTTGTAATGCCAGGCCAGCTCCCAATACCACTCTCTGACTTTTCCTCGTCTGTAGTTTTCCCCCATTGCTCTGGGGCAGGATCAGCTGCTCCATCGATCAATGCTCCCTTCAGCAATCATACAAGAGCAACCATGTTTGCTATTAATTCAAAATCTCAAAATTACATGTTCTGCATGGTATAAGTATTAATTCAACAGCTCAGTATTATAGGATATTAAAAAGCAAACTAGTCAAATATTACACACCACATGATTGCAGATAGAAGCAGCATGCAACATTGCAGATCTCCGAAGATGTGCAACATCAGAAGTAGCCTGTATTTTGGAGTCCATTCTTGCCAATTCAGCAGTGACTTCACCACAGCGCTGTTCAAGCAAAGCTAAAGTTGCTGGTGCTGCTTCTTTATATCGCTTTTGAAGCTCGGATTCCAAATAATCTCTGAGGCAGGAAAAACCAATATAGGACCTGAAATTCTCTTCATCAAATCCCCCCTTAACACCCTCACGCAGATGGCGTAATACTTCTAGGTCCACCTGAGATATTTGCCTGCGGAATTCATCATTTGAAATTGTGCTCCTGTCCTTTGGTAAAGCCACAAAAAATGGTCTAGTATTCTCTCCAAGGTAACCACTTGCACTCAAATAACGATCCACTTCCCACCGGTCACTAAACTCCTGAAGTTAACTTTCTCAAATCAGAAAATTTAAATTGTAATTGTCAAAAAATTACAAGGGACAAATCAAATTATGTGACAACATGGAATCAAGGTTTCCTTATCATTTCATTAACTATGAATTACTCCTGGTTTTTCTCAAGAGGAGGCAACGTGTTAATCATTTTCATTTTGTTGCAGTAACAAAGAAGTCATTCACAAATGTGTATCATCCTCCATTCTGTTAAGCAATTCTTACAATGAGAATCAGGAAATTTAAGTTCCCAGCATAAAATTCAAAAAGGACAATTGCATTGCTAGTTGCTACGTGTCATGAAACATCAGCCGTTAAATTTGTTTAACAGTTAAATTATCATGCCCTTTTTAGTAGTGTGATGAAAGATAGCAATTGGTATTCCATTATAATTTGTTTATGTCCTTTAAATAACATACAAAATTACCAGTAATTGGTTAAATTTATTCTGCATTTCCTTTATTGAAGCTTCACTAAAGAAAAGTTTTGCACTTGTACCTTGAGCCTATTATCAAATTTGGAGACGACAATTACTGTACGTTTATATGTTGGATCAATTTCACGAACAGCATCCAACCACAGAGATGAGCACCATTCCACACTACTCTGTTGAAGGAACAAGAGGATGCGATGTGGTGGACTAGCCAATGACTTCACCATTGACAGAATTTCATCTGGCGTGTTCTCCGGTTCACCCTTTTTTGCCTGTCAATGCAGTTACAAATTTTTACTTCAATGCAAACAGAAAATAGATATAAATATTTTTACAAAAGTTTTGAACCTTTCTTCATTATAACTTCATTCTCTGTCCACTTACCTTGAGAACAAAGCCTGGCGTGTCAATAATCGTGAGATTTGGACAATGGGTATATTCGGCTCTCATCACAATTGGCTTAGAAGAAACTGCACTTTTAGTCTTCTTCAGAAGTGCTTCAGTTCGTGACTTGATGATATCTGCTATTGCAGATGCTAAAACAATAGGACTTCCATATTCCTCAGAATCCTCCTCCTGTTTACGTTCATATAGTTCAGTATCTTATATATATATATATGCATTGCATTTGTGATAATCTAATTCACTTATTTAACATTGAATAGTTTTTAGCTAACACAGAAAGCAGAAAATCCATGAATCCGTTAGCATTTTCTATGAAAACTACATCTATAGCTTAAACCCTTAAGTTCTAACCCTCAATATAAAAAACATAGGCCCTACATTCTTCTCTATAATATCCAAGAATATAAAAAAAGAAATCAAATTAATTCACCCAATTATTTGCTCAACACTTTGGTCGATTTGGCCATCCGCAATCAAAACAACGGCAAACAAAAGGCTTCAACTTGAATTTTATCCAATTTCTAGGCAACCAAACTGATTGTTTAAGTGCAGCAATGAAACCCTATATGGAAAATATATATAACACTTCTGCATGCAGTTTTTATCCGAAATGTAGTATAAAACCCTGACTTTCGAATTTTCACAACCAAAACCCCCCAAATTCAAAAAAAGTTGCAACCCTAGATTGATGAACGGACAGAAATTCAAAAACTAGAAAGCCTAAGATCAATCGGGTAGATATGACAGAACCTGAAACCGACACCGAGGCTCTAATGCGGTAGGGTCGTGGACCATTTGGAGGATGAGAGGCCTTCTGGTGCCCATTTCGACGTCGCGAACGTTGAATCGGAACCCGAGAAGGGCTTCGAGGAGCGAGCTCTTGCCATCGGACTGGCCGCCTACGGCGACGATCTCAGGGATTGGAAGCTTCTCCCCGAAGGCTACTGCTGCCGCCTGAAGGCGATTATAGGCTTCGAATCGGTTCTTGAAATCGGAAGCCGATCGGTTCAACATTGATGGGTCTGTTGATTGGTGGTGCTTTCTGGAAACGGAGGAGGAGTTGGTTTTGTCAGAAGGGGTTTTGGTGGGTGTGGCCATGTAGGTGTTTGTGTTCGCCATTGGAGAGCACACTCATCAGCGGAGACAAGGGATCGAATTTGAATTTGAATTTCACGCCTGTGTAATTAAGACCGTTATAAAAGGGTAAATTATACTGACGCCCAAACCTTTTGAACAAATACAGATACATCCTCTCAGCATTTCAAAATTACACCCAGGTCCCCTGACTTTTTAATTTCAAGTATCAATTGGGCTGGCGTTTGGTCAAAGTTCAAAGCCCAGAAAAAGATATGGATTCAAGTTGCTCCATGAAAGAAAATTGGATTTGAGTCATTTGTGTCTAACTGTTAGTGGGTATTGCATTTGTTGTTATGAGCCCAGAATTATCTGAACCCACTTGGGCTTGGTAGATACACAAAATGGGTTGGCCTAGTTTTCCCAGCCCTAAGTTGAGTTGGGTACCGAGGCTTCCTTAAACTCTGAAGTAAATCCATGAGAAACACTTGTGCAGTACTGTTTTGGTTTACAAAGTAATGCATAATCCTGTATGTGAGAAGAAAATGTTTTGGGATCCCATTTTTTGAGACAACAGCCGGACACTAACGCATAATGGCAAGATACAAACACCAACACCAAATGTATCGGTCGCTCCCTCTCATCCTCTTTGCTCAACCAAAAAAAAAAAAAAAGATATATAAACACCAACACATAGTAACAGAATAATAAGGGCAGACCCTTTGTTGGTGTGGCTAAACACTAACACAGTGGTGGGATATAAGGATGTTGTGTTTGAAAGAGTAAAGCCACGTGAGGGTAGGGGTTTCGTGTGTGCTCTTTTCTTATGGGGATAAGATTGGGATCTTAAATTCCCAACCAGTAAGAATCAAGAATAACAACTGTGGTAAGCAGTGGTGAAGCCAATTTAGGCTCAAAAGAGGCAGCCCTCCCTCAAGTTTTCATAAATGAAACTTTCACCTACAGTTTTTTAAATGCTTTTCAATTTTTCCTTTAAATATCTATAAATGCTCATATTAAACAATTATTTTGCATTAAAGATCATATTATATGTCATAGAAAAAATTATATACATTACCCTTGTATATAAAAATTAAGCGTCCTATTGATTATGAAAATTATTTTTTGAGTTTTCGTTAATGGTTATATCCTTAAATGAATTTCCTAATCCGCTACTGGTGGTAATACAACATGTTTTGGGTTTCGAGTCTCATGAAATTTGAACGCTAGTTTTATATACGGTTCTATGTGCTTACTTCAAAGAAAACATAGTGAGACTTGAAGGCTAAGAGGGCTAGAAGGTTATTGTGAAGCTAAATAAGGCCAAAGTGGCTTTGAGATTCTAACATGAGTTTTAATTAAAATCACTAATTGCCCGAGAGAGTGAGCGAGACACGGGTAGTAAATGGAGTTTGCTTTCATTTTAGGCCATGGTGCCATTTTGTTTCTCGACAGTGTTTACTTCAAAAGATGCTTTTTCACCCCCCGCTTTATTCTCTTTCGTTTTTGGGAAACAGAATCAAGTGACTACAAAGCGATTTTTATTGTCTTTATGGTTTGATTTTGGGCTCTTCTCAAGCAACCTTTTAATTAAGACTTCCCTCTCATCCGGCTCTTTGTGGTTATATATAGTTTTATGGGGAGAGAGAGAGAGAGAGAGAGAGAGAGAGAGAGAGAGAGAGAGAGAGAGAGAGAGAGAGAGAGAGAGAGAGAGAGAGAGAGAGAGAGAGAGCAAATGACCCATTTGTCCCGATAATTTTTTTTCTTTTTTTTTATATAAGAAATGAGAAGTATTACAACAAATTGTTCTTTCCTCCTACTAAAGACCCCTTCTCCTTTTCTTTTCTTTTTTATTTTTCTTGAAAATATTGGTGAAAATCTTCAAATTGAGTATTTAGGCACGATTGATGATGTTTTTGTATCTCCTGTTTGGGCTCATCATATGTTTACTATAGGTCTAGACGTTGATATTTGTACTTGCTTCACTAATAAATACGTACATCTTGTAATATTATGCTTATTAATTAAAAAAATAGGTAAGGTTGCGCTTTTAATAAATAAGGTGGCTTTATGGTGTTGAATTATGAAGTTTTATGCAATATTTGAATTTTAAATTTGTCAAAGAAAATGAAATTACTTGTGCACAATACATAAAAAAGTAATTTTTGACAAATATCTATTCATTTACTTATTATTTTTTTGATATAACCAAACAAAAGAAAGAAATTTAATTTCTTACACTTTTTTTTTTTTTTCCCCTTTTTCTTTCTCTTCACACATCCCAGAGCCAAAATTGTATTTCTTAATACCGTACTTGAAATTTGCAATTCCATCTCAATTCAATTATATTAGGAAATAATGTGATTAATCATTTTTGGTCCTTCCTTCTCCTTTGTACATGCTGAAACAAGAATATTGCAATATCGTTGAACATTATACTAAAACAGAACTTCAAATATGGGACAACAATTTGGTAAAATGGCGTATATTTGGTTAGTACAATTGTCTATAGGTTATGTACAAGAAAGAGAGATGCATCACCCCATACAAGCGAAACTTTTGCTTTATATGAAATTAGATTAAAATAATCACACGAGACTATAAAGTAGTCGACTGGTCTTCATACTAAGTATTGACTTTTGATATTTTCTTATGGCTTTTTGTGACCAGTCATCATTCATGCAATGTATGAAGTTTATGTGATTTATATAGACTGTGCTCCTGTACGAATTTGAGACAATAGTTAATTGAAATTCCAGATACCCTCTAACCAATTAAAATGAAGCATTAACAAAAGTATATTGACTTAATTAGTAAAGGTTTGAGCTAGTTTTAGCATAGTTGGAGGGTTTTAGAAAGTGTTTACCACTGAATCTCACCTATATGAAAATCACCTTTTTATACATGAGATAAGGTGTGAGCATCTAGTCCTTCCTTACTATATAGTAACGGGATCTTTGCGTACCAGATTACTCTTTTTAATTTCAGTAAACTTTATGAATTGATTAAATGTTATACTTCGTGGATATAAATTACCATAGCCGAATTAAGGGTTTTCTTTACAACTAAGTTCATAAAATTCCCTACAAACATGATATGGCCTTTTAACTAAAAATTAAAACTAGGGGCACATGTCACCCCCGCGGAAGAAAGCGCAGGGGCATTTGAGGAACATGACAGGATCCGGTTTAACCGGGTATAGGATTTTAAATGGGTTGTCGAGTCAACACGCGTAATCCTGGTTGGAGTTGTCAAGAAATTAGCGGGTCGAGGCCTGTCACACTGTGATCTTAGAAAGAGTTTTAAGTCAACCATGTGGCCCGGTTAATTATTAACCCATCAAGATTTGTGCGGTCCTGATTTGTTAATTGGGGAACATCGGATCGACCACCATCCACCACCCGGATTGTAACACGTATACACATTCCAATTCATTGGCCCATATGACTTGGTGTTGAAAACCGTGACCGACCCAGTTCCTCTTACGCTTTGCCCGCCGGGAAAGAAGATCCGCACATGTGTATTGCCGAATTAGCCTTCACGTACGGTCAAGCGATTAGCCCTTTTTTTTGGTCTTTTGTGAAGTCAACATGAAACCCTACTAATTTCAAACATCATCAATGAAATTTCTCTTGACCAAGAGTTTAATTTTTTCAATAAAACAAAGAGTTTAATTATATTTCACTTTTTTACTGTCTGCTTATATAAAAAAACTACACTGTTAGTTGATCAAAATTAAATTTTTTGACTAATATTACAAATATACTACATGCTAAGTCACTCTTAACTTAAAAACTTAAACTATTAGAGTAGAAAAACAAAATACGAGGACAAATGCCAAGACCCTTCTTAACCTTAGTTCTAATAACATGATTCGATAAGGGGCTTAACAATGCATATTAAGTTATTCAACACTTTCAATTTAAGAAAAATAATTAGAGTTTGAGACCGGATTCAGTGATTAAAACAGCTATTTCGAACCTAGTCTAGGTTTTAACAACCTTTCCCCCAATCTATTATAATTTTTCTCTTGTACTCAAAAAGCAAATAAATTAAAAAAAAAAGAAATATTATGACTAAAAATGAGTTGGGTTGGGTCGTTTGCAAATCAAATTTTTTGATCGTGAGACAAAGTGCAAGTCTTTATGTATTTTTGCTTGATATTTTAAATTTTGACTTCTTGAAATTAATTTTAAAATATCAATTTAGGTAATATACAAAGACCACAATAAACTACTTTTTATTTGTTTTGGCCCCGTTGTAAAATCACTTGATCTTAATTGAATATTCCAAAGTCTACTTAATGGGTTGTCATTTAACCCCCCAAAAAACAATAATTTAGCTAGCTCAACAAACTAATCCATGTTCATAGAATTACTCAAGTATTAATTACTTCATTCCATCGAGAACCAATGCTCAGGGGGTCAAGCTCTTAAACTGTGTTTGTTTAATGGTTTTACTAAACCAAGAATCTAGAGCTCTGCAAAACCCCAATTAAAAATTCCAAACCAGTTCAACTGAGGAAGTGGCTTGTAATTAAAACTTGTCAAAACAAGTTTTCCAATTCTCAAAAAAAAATTTGAATATTTTATGAACAACTGACAACATAAAAACCAACCCATATCACCTCCCTTGGCCTTCACTCCTCTGAACATAACATCCCTTACTTCCTAGAGAGAGAATGGCTACCACCAGCTCTTTACTCAAGCTCACCACCATTCTCTCTCTACTCGCTTCCCTATTCATGACCCAAATGGCCTTATCCACCGATATTGAAGACGACGAAGATCAATACATTCTCGACGCCCCGTTCGCCAACACGAGGCTGAGAAGCCGGTTCTTGGCCAGCATCAAGAAAGGAACTCACTGCGATCCCATAAACAACAATGTGTGTAATGGGATATCGGCCAACAACGGGACTAGCATTCTCTACTGCTGCAAGAAGCATTGCCGCAACGTCCTTCGAGACAAGAACAATTGCGGGCAGTGCCTTCACAAATGCGCTCTGGGAGAGCTTTGCTGCCAGGGGACTTGCACCAACATTGCCTACGACCCCTCGCATTGCGGCGAGTGCGACAATGCTTGCGCGCCGGGGCTTAAATGTGTGTATGGAACTTGTGGGTATGCTTGAACTACTCTTGGAAAGTGCTCAAGAAATGAGATTTGAGTGTAATAAAATGATTATGTTGCCAATGTCTCGATGGCTGATTATAGTTTGGTTGGTTTCTAGGAAGGGTAGATCGATCTCTTTCTGTATCTAAAATTTAAAGTTTTGCATTCCTCTAGTATACATATATGTCATTAATAAAAGTTTTGAGTTTTTCATTTTTCTCTTTTCTTTTAGTTGTCAGGTACCCATATTCCACTTATTATTCGCCCAAAATCATGCCATGTACCAGTATTCTAACCTTGCTGATCTTCAGGCATGGGTAAGTTTGTCACAGAAATTTTGCATTACAAACTAACTTCGTGACTTCTAACACTATTAAGTCTCAAATGTGAGCTCCAATAGGTTGGCATAACGAAAAATCGCATATAATTTGGTTACGTGAACAGGCTATATTGCAGGGGAATTCATAAAGATCATTGTGATTTTAAAGACATGCCGATTGAAATGTTGGAGGAAACTAAAACATAATTTTCTATTTATATGATAAAAAAATCTTTGTATTTCAAAGAGAATTATATTAAGCAACAAAAGTTTCAAAATTCGTATTTGGAGTGAAGGATAATTGGCTAAGTAGAGTCACAGTACAGCCATTCACCAACAAAGTCTGCATCTCATGGTACCACCATCTGTGTCGTTGTTGAAACTTGGGAATAATTATTTTCATTCAAGTCGATCACCACACCATCTTTACCATACACACAACATTAGACGATAAGTGGCAGTTCATAGGCTCTCAAAACTGAGAGCTTTCAAAAAATGCATGATCTCTTCAACAGTCACAAACATTATATTCATACAATTTTTGAATGTGTATAGAAATTTTTTTAGAAAATGCATGATTCCTCCAGCAGTTAGGAAAATGAGACTCATGCTCATAGAATTGGAAGCCTCAAATAAAGCCAAGTAAATCTGTGTGCTCGTTTAATAGTTTATCAGATTATTGTCAGTTGTACAAGGAACTTTTCTCCTTCTATGAATCAACATCCTCAAGGAAATTTGCTCTTCACTTTTTTTGTATGTCTTGTAACATCCTTTATATAGTGGAAAGATTGAAATCAAGAGCTCATAACAAAAAGTTACAGAGCTCTCAAAATACTCCTTTGAGCTCTTCATCACACTACAAGAAATTACATCTTTGGCGACCATTTTGGCAACGAATACATAATCTCATTGCCAAAAGTGTACTTTCCGCGGCAACATTTGGTCTCGTTGCCAAAATGACTTTTTTTCCCGTTGCCAAAACAACACTTTCAGCAACGGCATTTTTTTCTTGTTGCCAATAAAGCATTTTTTGCAACAAGCTTTTGTTCTTGTTGCCAATTGTTTCTGTAGAATTTGCTCTCTAAGGGGGGAAATGAGTCATTTCTGCAACTACATTGCTCCAGGTTGCTGAAAAAATAATTGGCACGACTATATTTTTTTTATCCTCACCAAAAGTGCACTTTTCACAACGACATCTTAGGCTTAGTAATTATTGTCACAAAACTTAGCGCCAGTACCACATTTTGCACCAAAAAATTTGTACTTTTGGCCACAAGACTTTGTTCTCGTTGCCAATTGTCGCACCATAAGATTATTTCACCCAGATTTATTTCATTTATAATTTTTTGCAACCACAAAAGTTGTGGCCAAAAATCTATTTTATTTTGCTACCGTCTAAGCTCGTTGCAGGAGAATAAAACCTTTTGGCGTTCCTTT
The DNA here is from genome assembly GCA_033060915.1 of Euryodendron excelsum. NCBI lineage: Eukaryota > Viridiplantae > Streptophyta > Magnoliopsida > Ericales > Pentaphylacaceae > Euryodendron > Euryodendron excelsum. The sequence continues at coordinate 19,516,185 of CM065381.1, read as the reverse complement.
TTTCAGGCCTTCACGTTTCTCTATCTCCCACGATCCCCGTTCCCCATTCCGTCTCCATCTTTCCCCTATCTTCAACCCTCCCTCCTTCCCCCTCACGCTAGCTACACACAAGAACATTGGTGAGATCTACAATTATTTTGCGTTAAAAGGGTTTTTTACGACTTACTATGTCGTTGTGAAAAGCATTTTTGGCAACAAATGTTCCACATCTTTGCAGAAAGTGTTAGGTATTGGCAACGACAAATTTTGACGTGAAAAGGTTACTTTTGGTGACGAAAACACAAGTTGTTGCCAATATCTATCCGTATCAAGGGTTTGGCGACGAGTAGGTGACGAAAAATATTTGCGTCGCTAATTTCTTTCAGCAACCAAATCAATACCTTTGGCGACGAATTATTTGGTTGCTGAATGTAACTTTTCTTGCAGTGTCATCTTTCCCCTCTCTCGCAATGGCTGGAACATTCCTTCAAGAGATCTCTTCCTATAGAGCAATATATAGAGTCAAATAGCAGAGAATTTGAGATTGAGCAATCATTTCCAGATTTCATGAAACGACAATATATTCATAGGAAGCTAGCTATCAGTCTTTTGATTCAAACTGATTTCCTTAGCTGGACGTTGCATGCCGTGTACCATCTTGATTTTGATTTTGATTTTGATTAGGTGCTTTTACATTTGTTAACTACATTAATGAATATGCTCGTTTACCGAGTGTCTTGCGGTAACAATAACCAGCCAATTTCTTCTCTCCCTAAAAACTAATAACAAAGACATCAAACAGAAATTGAAGGAAACAGGCATAACTAAATGCAAATCAAACTGTAGCTTCCTCATTATGATTTTCATATACTACTGTAAAAGCAGTTAACATCTCACAACATCTGACGAATACTAAAAATTTCTTAATCCACATCTACAAATGCCCAGGAAATTTTGCACGTGGAATTTGAAGTTTTGCATTCCTTTACTAGCTAGTATACATATATGGTGTGTAAACACTAGTCCTTGTCATTAATAAAAGTTTGGGATTTTCATTTTTCTGCTATGTATTTTCTTTCTTAAAGTGCTTCTTCTTCTTAGGGTACCTATATTTAGAGGGTTCATTGCTTGAAGCAATCTACTTAAAAGGATTGAGGTTGAATCCCGTATCAGAATAGAGGGTTAAGATGGAGAACATGTAACACAAAATGGCCCAAAATCACGCCTTGTACCACACCATTCTAACCATGCTGATCTTCGTGCACGGGTAAAATTTTCACATAAATTTTGCCCGTCAATCCAACTTCATGACTTCTAACACAAGTGTTGAATGTGAGCTCCAAGTATGTTGTCATGCCTGAAGAGACTTGGGTTTGCCAGATTGTTTTGTTCCCATAATTGGTATATCACAAGCGAGTTCATAAAAATGTTTTGTATATTACGAATCAAATTGTAGAGATGGATCTACCGAAAATTTGAGATTTTGGAGGAAACTAGAATATAAGACTGTTTATTTCTATAAGAAAAATCCATTATATTTTAAAGAGTTAAAAATCATGCAAAAAAGGTCTGAAAATACCAATGTTGAGAGTAGAACGATTAGCTCATAGTGACAGTCATTGTTTAACTACCCAACAATGGAGGATAGGGCCATCATCTCTATAGAGTCGTTGAAACTTAAGACAATTGAAATCAACTTGAGTGTAGAATAACAACTCACCACAGTTCAATTAAAAATGATACTCATACAATTTTGATTCTTGAATGTATTGTTATATTTAACGAAAAAATGTCTAAAAGTTCTTTAAGTGAGGGATAAGCTTCCTTCTTTAAATAACAACTTAGTGTCTTGTTTTCTTTGTTACTTTGTCGCTACCACTCATGCCTGTAGTCATATGTTCTCTATATTTCTTCTAGTCCGGAAAAGCTCTTTATATGGCATTGTAAAAGCAAGAGACATGTGAGTTATGTAACAATATGAAAATTGCTAAATCCACACCTATATATGTAGTAATAGTACTCATAGCAATTTCTTTAATTTCCACAATAGTAGTACTTGAAGTAATTCTTTTGAAATTAAAGAGGCATGATTCTGTATGGAAAGGTAATGTCAAAAAATGAGGAGAGAGATTATGATTGAGGACATGGGTTTGACTCAACCTCACTCTCCTAAGGGCTTTGGCTACCAAAAAAAATGTCCAAAAAAGAATGCTAGCTGTGTAAAAAAAGGGTCAACAAACGAATGCTAGATATGCCGTGTCCAGGACCCATTAAATAGTGCAATTAAGCAAACAATTTATATGGGACTAACAATGAAAAAATAATCTGGACTATAAAACAAATGACTTTGGTGACCAAATTATGAAGATACTTATTAATGTAAGAGAATTCTAAGAAATTGCTCCAAGAAAAAAATGATCATATTGTTTCATCCATTCAGCAAACAAGAAGAAGTGAAAGAGTTCCTCCCCAAAAGGCTTTCAGGCATTCAAGAGTAACTAAATCTCGCACATAAATATGGGAAAGCCGAATCCAGTCACAAGCACCATGCAACCAAGAACATGGCCACACGAAGACCAACCAGGAGCTCCTAAATGGACACTTTGGACAAATGAATTATTGAATGCATCAATTCTCATATGAGTGCAAATTATGCAAACTCATGATCCATTTAATCCGAGCAGGAAAATTAGATGGTCCTACTGAAGTGAATAACTTTTCTTCATCAGATAACGCAGAGCCAACTAATAACTTAACCCATCCCCCTCCCCCCCCCCCAAAAAAAAAAAAAAAAATTATCATCAAGTTGAGAGATTGACATGCCCATTAAAGGAATTATTCCTTTATACCAAAGGAAATAGAAGCACATTGCAATGATTTAAGAACCATCTTAAGGCATGCCAAGAGATGAAAATCAATTCTGTCACACATAAGCGACCCATTTTCTAGTTCATCCACATTTTACACACCATAATTCTCACACTTTTCTGCATTTATCGCCATGCCTGGACTGGGTACTGCTCAACTACTCGTATTCTATGGCAGCCTTGGCAGGATAATGTCTACTCCTAATATAAATAGTGCAACACAAGTAGAGTTAACAGAACTAGGGCATGCTAGCAAGAGTTTTTTTTTTTTTTTTTTTGGTGGGAGAGCTGCAATCAGTGCAAGCAGGGCTTGACCAAACATTTTTCTTTTCCTATAATTTAAATCAACCCAATGCCACCTAGAACTTGCAGCACATTCTCAATTCTACCTCCCTATTTTCCTAATAAGTTTTGATTTCATGCTAGTCAATCACCAAGAAGATCCCAGTCCAATGCATTGCAAACTCCAGTCACACACGCACTCAATTAATAACATGAATTTAAATACATCACAATTTCACTAACCCCTATAGTAAAATTTTTGCTTTCTTCTTGTAAAACTTGACACCATCTATGCTTTAACCAATATGCAAACTGACTTGGCTAGTTAAAAAGAAAAATAAAAGCAACTTAAAGGAAAATGAAAGGTAATATATCTAAACAAAAACTGTTGAGACTAAATGATAATGATCTTTTCATGTTACCCTGTGGTCAGCCTTTACAAATATCGGATTAGCTCTACTGCGAACTTTCCCTTCTTTGTTGAGTTTATCTCTCCTATCTGAACCAAAGGAAAAAAGAGTTATCAGGATGCTTGGCTCAATGCAAGTGACCTAAAGTAATTTAACTATACAGCAGTGCTTCACAGATTCTAATAACTCAACTTCAGTCTTCCATAACTGCTAACTGAGATCATGTCTCCAGTCTTGATCGTTGTATTACTTTTTGTCACAGTGGTCCAATTAACCCGCAAATCCCCGTTACTGAAAGGAGAAAGAAATTTAGTTACTTAGGTTCAATTATATCAATGAGGCTAAGCAATTTATACCTTAACTCATAGTAGTATAAAAGTTCACTATAAATATATATACATACATATGTACACTCACCTCTAGGGTTAGCATCAAAATATTGCTTGTGTAACAACTGTGTTATTCCTACACCCCTCATACTCTATGAGGATTGCATATATGTATTTGCATAAGAGAGTGTAATAGATATTAAATCATGCTAATCATTTGTCACGCAATATAGAAAGAAAAATTAATTTATACTCAATTGGTTTTGACATATGGGACACTGAAAATTAAGCACGGTGTGTCCCATTCAGAATCAAATGCCTTTAAGAGGAGAAGGTGGAAGAGCCACAGGAAAAAACAGCCTAAGTGACAGAATATGATTATCCGATTATAAATTTATGTCAATAAGCATGTAGTGAAAATTGCAAATATCAAAATAAGTATAGAATAATGATAATCTCACAAATTTCTGGGAAGTTCAGGTTCAGATAAAATTAAAAAGTAATTTTATGGGAGAATCTAAAAATTAGGAAAACAGACTTACAATAACCTGAACATTTGACAACCCTAGCAATAACTTTATATCCTCTGCATAAAGGGATTAGAAATTTCTCCAAATTAAATGTCTTCATAAGTTAGTGAAGGCAACACAAACAGTAGGCTTCTACTGTGTGGCACCTATAGTGGGACGTGTTGATCCAGATCTGAAGTCTAGATGCTTCAAATCTTTTCACTAATTACAAACAAGCACACACTGCAATGGGCTAACCCCATCAGAAAGTCCATGTAAAACATTTTGGTCATGCACAACAAAGTTAGATGACATCATGACAGCATCATTGCAACAGTGATCTGATTTCAGTTTCTGATGCTACAAGGACAAAGAACTCCAAGAAAGAACCAAAAAGAACAGCGGCTGAAAAAAGGCATGCCAGGACTTTGCTAGAGTGGGGAAACCATTGTAAACTAAGTGGTGAGAAAAATAATAGTTATTCATTGGAAAAAGGAAATTTGAACCATCCCCAGGAAGGAAGTTAAGGAAATAAATATGTCACAAAAAATTCCTAAAGCAATCGAATCTAAAATAATAGGGTGTACCTGATTAAATCAACTAATTTTGTCCGTGAAATTTTGAATCCCGCACTAGCTAGTGCATCAACCCTCAATGATGCTTCCACGGTTTTGAAAGTCTTAGTTCTGCAAAAGGTAAGAACTATATGTAGTCTATGACTGATGCCAAATGAAAAATGTCAACAAAAGATCAATGCTTGATGACTTGCTACCTTGGTGGCTCATATTCAAGGACAAGCAATGGCATCTTTTTACAAGTGACTGAAACGTTACCAACCTGCAAAAGCAAAGAAAATAATGGGAATTAATCATTTTAATTTGTATTTCAGGTGCATTCTGTTCTTATTATCACAATTGAATTTCATGACATAAACTAAGGCCTATCTCCTTTCCCAGACCAATCTGCTAGGACCATAAAATTAGCAAATTTTGGCAAAAAACACGAACGGGATATAAGAAAGCAATACTACCTTGTCCAATGCTGATGTGACGAAATCAACAAGCTCTGGAACAATAAGAACATGAGCTCCCTTTTCTCCCTGGGCATAGCAGATGAATATTAAAGCCAAACTGACAAGCATTATCCTCCTAATGCGAGCTGGGTAAAGATTAAGCATCAACCTAAATAATAATACACAAGCAAAGAAAGAATACCCTGCGGATGATCATACTGTCTAGGGTACAAAAATCAGAAGATGCAGGGTAAACAAAAAAAGAAAAGAAGAATTCCAAAGGAGAGCTCCAGCATCGAATTCAGCCAGATCCAATGACTGCAGCTAATTGAAACCCAACAACTAATTGACCTCCAAAAACATAAGGAAAGTAGGTGATGGTTAAAACATTCTCCACCCACTTAGTTTCAAGCAAGGATCCTCCTACTAGGGATCCATCCTACATTACAGGTGTTGGTTATAAGTTTAAATGAAATAAAAAAATCTCTAACATTCTACAGACATAATTTTGAAAGCAATCAGGACCCAAAGAAGTATTAATGCAAATCAAGAAGTTAACTTTCACACAAATAAATGCATTATATGAGTTTGTTTGCATAAAGCCAATCGTTAAGTCTCGGTTCTTTGGACGAATTTAGGGGTAGGATTCCTAAAATCATGGGTGCCAACTTCAAAGGCGCTATTCTATTATATAAAATACAGAGTCACAACAGTCACACCATTCTGTTTGTTGTTGAGATTATGTTTGTTGTATGTAGGAATCCTGTCCAAAACCACGTGATATATCAAATCGAACCTGTCATGCTGCATGCTGTTCACACATCTCTCCTTCAATAGGTTTTTGTGGTCCACAAATTTCGTCCACTCTATGCACTCAAAACCCAGAGACCCTCATTCCTGAACCAGAAGAAGCAAATAAGTGCAGTGTATAGATCTCTCCTTTGGTTGGTCCCTACTGGTCTAAATATTTCGTCCATTCTGTGTATTTAAACTCAAGGACCTTCATCTGTGTTTCACAGCAGGCAATCTTCACCCATTGGCCAACCACTGGCATGGTCATAACTCCTGAAAACTTTATTTGTTGTGTTTATCTGAAGAAATGTTTCTATTTGTATTTTCTTTTTCAATTTTTTTTCTCAGAGGTTATTTCGTCTAATTCTCAGTTGCAAATTTTACCAGTCATGCTTATATTGGTTTTCCTTATCACCAAATATGAGTTTCTGGATAAGTGGTATTCAAAATTACTTTTCCTTGTAGTAATTGTTCGAAGATGATAAGATTGCTGTATCTAGGCTATCATTGAATAAATGTTATATTCTCCTGAAGATGATGAGCACATCTCAAATTAATTGGTTATGATACCTGCAAGATGATATCTCCCAGCTTCTCCCTAGCAATCCCTGTACCAACAATTGTGCCAAGGAAGTCACCATGAGAACAAGGTTGAAACCCAAAGTTTCCTGTGATACTGGAAAGAGTAACCATTTAACAAACAAGGCTTTTTCTTTAAATTTCATTGCTACTACACTCAGAGAATAATGGACATTCAATGACTTGCCTTAATGCCGCAACAATATCTGGATCAGTTGTCAATGCTTGTGGATGTCCAACTGAAAGCCGACAACGCTCAGCCTAGACAACTTGCAAAATATGTGACATGTACTGGTGTGCGAAATATAAATTGAAGCAAAATTGAAGAGACATTGTTAATTCAATTCAACCTGTGGGTATCCTCCCTGAGCAACTGTTTTGATGTCAGCTAACTTTTCCAATACCAGCATAGCTTCCTTCAGGATGGGTGGTGTGAGAAAATCAGTATGAAGAACTTCTCTCCTAGATGATGCCCGTCTTGCCTATGAAGGCAGATTGATAGATAAGTCAGAACTAGCTTTCATGAATAACTGAAAGAAAAGCAATATAATCACTTCAAACAGCCAGAAATTGTCAAGCTTTTCCCTCCTCCTACAGTGTGCCCAGGGGGGTTGCGGGGAGCAGAAATAAAAAGAAAGGAGAAGTGAAAAAGCCTTAGAAATATCTTGCAAATGCCTAAAACTAAGCAAAGCAAGTACCAATTCAACAATATGCTTCACAGCTTCAATGGCACTCTTGTCTCCCACTCCTCTGAGTAAACCATCAACATCACCCTTAATAGCTTGTGCCAAGTGGCATATGCCTGCAGCTTTGTCACAGGAAGTATCAACAATGGTGCAATTCATCAACTATGACTACAGAATTTTTGGCTTCAAAGCCTGCAAGCCCATTGAGTCGATGACTCTTAGATATCAGTAACACAAATCATGGGCATCACAATTGTCATCTCTAAGCAACAAAATCACTAAGGTAACCAATTATTTTACTGCCATCTGTAATACAAGATTATGGAAAAAAAAATTTCTGATAGGGTCAATGCATAATGTCTGCATCCAAAAAAAGGGGCTACGCAGTGACCTGACATGTAAATTTTCTGTAATGCTCATCAGCTACAGATTCTAACTGAATTATCAATGCTCAACTCAGTTCCATATACCATAAATCATATATTTTCTACAATTCAGCACATGGTATTCAAGAACGCACAAATTTCACTGCTATCTGTAATACAAGATTTGGAAGAAAAGATTTGCTGATAGGGGTCAATGCATAATATCTGCAGCCAAAAAAAAAGGGGCTACAAGTGACCTAACATGTAAATTTTCTGTAATGCTCATCACCTACAGATTCTAACTTAATTATCGAAGCTCAACTCAGTTCCATATACCATAAATCACATATTTTTCTACAATTCAGCACATGGATATTCAAGAACGCACAAATTTACAATGAAAAAACCACAGTTTTTGACTGGAAGAAAATTAATGATAACCCAAAGAGAGGAAACACACAAACCTGAAGAACTCAGAGGAGCAGTGAGAGGAACAGAGAGAAGGGTTCGGTAGTGAGAGAGATTGTTCCTGACTGCAACCGGACGAGGGGCTCCAAATGCCTGAAGGGCTCTTCTTAGAACCGAATGCGAGGCGAAGCTCGTGGCTGCCATGGCGGTTGTTTCTACTATGCGCGTACTGAAGCCTTTTCTCACAGCCTTTTCATCACGGATAGGTTATGGTTTTGCCTTCTCTTGTTTTTTAATTTTTAAAATTCGCCGACAGAGTATTTGGCAAATTAGTTACGAAGTTCTTGTCGAGGCCGCATGTGATAAACGGATTCTGAAATTCATTTTCGAACTTTTTTTTAGAAAATATCCCTATTTTAGGGACTAAGAAAAATATATTTTTTGAATTTTTGGACAGTTATTGTTTAAAAATAAAAATTATATGAAAATAATGATATTTTTGATGGTATTAAATTTTTTTTTTAAGAATACAAAAAAAAAAAGATTTAATTTTTTGTTTTGTAAAATACGAAAAACAAAAATATAATTGTAGCCAAACAGGTTTTCTGAATTCAACCACTTGAATATTCAGAGGATTAATGCTATACAAATCAAATTTCCCTGACATGGATAGTGGAGTGAGGTTTGGATAGGAAATTAATGGATTAAGCTGTCCTTTCTTTTCAGTTCTATCTCAAGCATATGGTTGAAATCAGAGAATTGATGATGATGGTCTACTCAGCAGTCAGATACACTTAATTCTGTGTAGCAGAGTTTACTATTTCACCTTTCATTGCACAAAACTATAAGGGCTCGTTTGATTTTTCGAATTAGGTTGAATTAGACTAAGTATCTAGTCCAATCCAATGTTTGGTGTAGTTAAATAGGTTGGAGTAGGAGTCCACCTCGGACTACTAACACCCCATAGTGGGTTTAATTTGTCCTTAGGGGGAGGGGTGTGGGTTTCCTAGTCCTGAGATAAGAGGGGGTTCGGACTAGCCTAGAAAATAACCAATATGCCCTTTGCCCTAACAAACGTATACTCACACATATGATATTGGATAATTCATTTTACTCGAATCAGCAACTACGCATGTCTCTCTTCTTTGCCTCCTACCCAACAACTGAACCCTAGACTGGGTTCCTCCGATCGGCTACTGTCATTTCGCCATCGTCTTCACCATCTGTTCCGTTCCGCTACCATTATTTCACTGTCGTCTTCACCATCTGATTTGTTTGGCTACCATCATTTTGTCATCGTCTTCAACACCTGGTTGAGAGTCGCACGCTCAGTCAATTTGTAGCACGAAAATCAAATGAAGATCCACTCTCCACAAAATCAGTACTCCATTTACATCACGAAATCTAAGACAATCAGGTATGAGCTTTTTTTAATCTACAACCTCCATTTCTGAATTCGCATGTTGCTGAGCTTTTGTTCATGTTGTTCGGTTTTATTTTTCACTAGTGTTCCTCAATGCTTACATATCTGCAGTAACATTTGTTGGGCTTTCGTAGGGTTTTTGTTAATCTAACGGATTTCTCCCTTTTTTGGTAGTAATTGATTTTTTTTGGTGGGGATTTGTTAGGGCTTTTGCTAATTTGTGGTTTATTTATATTTTCGAACATTGATTTTCCTATATTATGTCCTATATCTGCCTTTGCTTATCTGATTACTCCTTGTGCGAGGATCCCTTTTTTTCTGAATTAACTTGTTATCTCTACGTTAAGGGCTTCCCTGTTAAGGCTTTTTGCAGTATTTTCGTTATCTGTTACAGACATGTATGCAATGGGTTGCATTTTGTTAGTTCTATCAACTGCCTACTACTTATCTAATGGTCTATATATAATGGCATTGTATATTCTCATTATTTCTTCTTTTCCAATATCGCATTGTATTTTTTTATTGTTTGTGTTGCTGATAGGGGAAATCTTTTATATTTTGATTGGGGTTATATTCTATGTCCCGCTTTTTCAAGTTGTTTCGCATCCCTTCTTTTGTTGCTTTCTTTTAAGAGTGAGATTGTATAAATTATATAAACTTAATAGTCACTTTTGTTGTCAGTTTTTGAGTATTGGCCTTTCACAGATTACTGCCCTTTCAAGTCATTTTCCTGGGGGTTCTTCTATTTCCTTTTTACATTGTACTAATATAGCATACCTTTTTAATACCATCGTATTTTATTTGTTTTACTTAGATGGATTTTGATATGGACTATGAGAATGAGGAGATGGAGGGGTTCGTGGCAATTCAGGAACATATAAAACAAATGTTTATTGTTGTTGGGATAGTATTTGCAGTAGTTAGCGTTGCTATTGAAAGGTATTATGCAAGGTATAATGCTATTAGTAGAGGGCCCAATATACTTCGATAACAAATGAATAACATTAATCGTTTAGTTAGATAGTCAGATATAACATGTGTTGAGCAACTCCGTGTGGATTATACGGCTTTCATGAGATTGTGCAACTTGATTCACATGAAGGGTGTTTCACACTCCAAACATGTTTTGTTAGAGTAAAAGGTAGCCATGTTTTTTAAAGTGTTGGGTCACCGCAAAGAAAATAGAATCGTGAAACACGAGCTTTTTAGGTCAGACCAAACAGTTAGTAAGTACTTCAATGGGGTGCTTAAAGTTGTTTTGCGATGTCAAGCTGAATTGCTTGTTACCCTTTAACCAATTACTGAAGGATGCACTGACCATAAATGGAATTGGTTCATGGTAATTCATTAGTTTTACACATTAAGTGAGGAAATATGAAAGATTATGTAGTGTTCTTACATTAGCTTTATTTTATTTTATATAGAATTGCCTTGGAGCATTAGATGGCACCTATGTGAAAGTTTGTGTCAGTAACATTGATATGCCAATAAATAGGACACGAAAGGGTGAGATTACTACCAATGTCTTAGGTGTTTGTAATAGACACATGAACTTCATTTATGTCTTATCGGGTTAGGAAGAGTCTGCGGCAGATAGTAGGGTTCTAAGAGATGCAGTCACCAGGAGGAATGGCTTGAAGGTACTTACTGGTAAGCATTATAGACACATGATGTTGTTATAACAATTTATATGAATTGATATTCTTGAACCAAAACTAATATCGTGTAGTGTCAGGTTACTACTACCTAGTTGATGGGGGTTACAAGAATTGTGAAGACTTCCTGGCACCATATAAAGGGCAACGATACCATTTATTTGTTTGGAGAGAAGGTGTCGTTCCTTCTTATTATCAGGAGTACTTCAACATGAAACATGCATCTGCCAAGAATGTTATAGAGAGAACTTTTGAGTTGTTGAAAATGAGGTGGGCAATCCTCCGAAGTCCATCATATTTTCCCATCAAGACCCAATGTCGTATTGTTAAGCTTGTTGCCTGCTGCATAACTTTATTAAATCTTACATGGCTGAGGACCCTCTAGAGAATGTCGAAACACCTACACAAAATCTGGGAGACATAGGGGATGAGTACATTGATGTGGTTGAGACATCTAATCAGTGGACTGAGTAGAGAGATGCCCTAGCAATGCAGATGTATAATGAATTTCTCGCTAATCAGCCTCATAATTAGAATTCAAATTTTAGATTGCGCAACATTTGAATGCTTTATGTAATTGGATACTTTTTTATGCTTTAATTTTCAGCATACATTCAAACTGACTTGTGGTTTGGGAATTATTAAATTATTTGTAATAGATGGACTGCATTTTCTAATTGTTTTGTATTCTCTTTGTACTAGTTATCTTTACATATGATGAGTTATTTGTTTATCGATAATATTGGTTCCTTTTAATGTATCCTATAATTTAGGAATGGATAGTGAGGTCACAAGTGGATCTCATAAAGGGAGACAACTGGAGCGTCTTCATAAAAAATTAGGCGGAGTTGGACACGGAAGGAGGAAGATGTGCTTGTTTATGCCATTAAGGACATTGTTACTGAAGGTTGGAAGGTAGATAACAACACATTTCGGTCTGGCTATTTGCAAGTCCTTGAGCGAAAAGTTGTAACAGCACTTCCTGGAACTTCTCTCCGTGCCATTTCGCACATAGAGAGCAAGATAAAGAAATGGAAAAAAAAAAAAGCTATGGTAGCTTGTTTACAATTCTAGGAAAATCAGGCATTGGTTGGAATGACAGTGAGAAAATGTTGAAAATTGTAGATGAGAAACTTTGGGAAGATTTATGCAAGGTAAATAGGATGTTTAAGTTCTTTGTGCTATATTCTTATAAACTTGGCCCACTTGTGTGATGATTGGAACATGCTTATTGTAAAGGAACACGGAACTAAAAAGCTTAAGAAACAAATAATTGCCCTTCTATGAAGATTGATGCATCATATTTGGGAAGGATAGACCACTGGAGAGTTTGCTGAAGGACCAGCATATGCTGTGGAAAACATGGAAAAAGAGGATGAAAGTAACAATGAGATGCCACTACAGAATGAAGGAAGTGCAGGGGTGGAGATGGACTTCTCAATGTCAGCCACAAAGCTCAGCTCCTCTAACAGTGAGAAGGGAAAGAAGAAGAGGCCTGGAGCTACTGATGCAATAGTTCAGGGGTTGACTGATTTTACTGATAGGTTGGGTGCATATATGGAGAGTAGTAGTAGTCAGCTGGAGTTTATTGGCTACAGAATGGGTTACCATCATGACCTTTCCAATGCAAGAAGGGCAATTAATGTTGAGCTCCTTAAGCTGCCTATTGGGCCTGATGATAGGTTGGCTGCTTTAAATATTATTGTAGGGGGTGCCCAAAGAGTTGACATATTTAGTAGCCTGTTAGAAGAGGACAAATTCCGTTACATTATCAAGTTGTTGGCTTAGGTTGGGGGTTTAAGAAGTGGTTTTTGTGGTTTGGAATGTGCTAGAACAATATCAACAGGGTATATAATGGTAGACAATCTAATTGTTAATTAGTATTAACTATTACATTGCAGGTACCTAGTAATGGTAAAAAATATTAGACATGTGTTTTGTAAGGTATTAACCTGCAATGGTTGATGTAATAGTTATTAATGCTTTTTTGGATAATGCATGCTAAAAACATATGTTTTGTAATGTTCGAATGGAAGCAATGACCAATAGTAATGGGTTGTATTAACTATTCTCAGCTGCCTGGCCTTTTATTTCATTGAATGCATGTTGAAACTGCCTTGTTTTTGTCCATATGGAATGGTAGCAATTAATTGTATTAATATGTTATGTTTTAATTTTTAGTTATGCAATGCTATTGTCTGAAAGGGTATATTAGTTTCAGCTAATGGTTTGATGTGATATCTAATGCAAGGACTATTATGTTTTAATTGTTATGTATTAGAAATGGCAATATATGTGGTATTCATTGGAAGGAAACCCGGCGTGTATAATATGTCTTTCATTGGACCATTATTCAACAGATTAAAAAATAGTGTTACTAATGTTGCATGGTTCATATGGATTTTTACTCCATTTACATGTTCCAAGAGATGGCAAAAATCGGGAAATTACTTGTGCAGGTAGTTTGGACAGTCCATTAACACTCATGTATCAACAAACATCAAAATTGTGGGTGGTTAGTTGAGGGGTAATATGGTATTTGTACACGTTAATCCAGTCCAAATATACCGAAATCAAACAAGCTGATACTAATCCGGTGCACAGTCTAGCCATAAATCAAACGCCAGATTACAATATAAGCAAGGACAGCTAATACGGAGCAGGCTATCCGGACATTACTTGTCCGGGAATTCCAAGTTAGTCCGGGAAATCAAACGAGCCAAGTTAACAAGATTCGAATATTTCACCTTCGTTTCAATATAATTATTTTACAAAAATAAAGCAAATATTAATTTCATCAAAAGTCAAGAATGGAATAATCCCCACCGCAATAAAGATCTGCTTTATAAATAAGGCAATCGATCTAGCTTATGATTCGGTTCATTTCAAGACGCTGGATTTTGGGAGCTTGATGACTTTGATGTCCAAAAATCACAAAATTTACTGGTTCTTTCTCAGCCTTTCCAGTGCAGTAGCTGCTAATGTTAATCACCTCGACCATCTATGGATGGGATGGTCTAAGCAGCTAACAAGCCTAATTTGGTGAACCAGTCCAGTTTGAATTCTACTTGAAAGCAAATTTCACCAAGTGGGTCTCCCTGATCAAGCGCCATGAATTCTACTTTTGCAGTTGTTGAGGATACTGGAAATCTTGCTTTGAGAAACAGTTTGAATTCCTCCATTGTAGTATGCCGGAGCTTCAATCGTCCTAACAGATACATGGCTACCAAGAGCTAAGTTTGGTTTGAATAAGCTCACTCATGGAAGGCAAATCTACTTATCCTCATGATCCTGCACCAGCTGGGCCCTTCTCACTCCAGCTAGAACCCAATGGCACAAACCAAACAAAACCTGTATACAGTCAAGATATGCAGGCAACCAAATACAATAATATGATCTTTATCTCAAATGAGAAAGAAAACTAATACACCTACTTTGGAAACTTAAATTTCCTGTAAAAGCAAAGGCATTAAATAGCATTTGTTTCATTCAAAAGTCAAAATTTAGAAATTACACCAACCAAACAAAACCTGTATAGTTGTTTCCCCTGCAAGCATCTCATTTACTGCCTGATCTACCAACATCATTATGAGTTCTGCTGAGTCCACCCCTTGACAGGATGTGAAAAAACAGGAACAAACTATGCTCACTATTACATACCTAGTCGCTTGGACGATCATGAGAAAGGAAAATTCAGTCCATAAACTCTCACGCTGGATTCTAGTTTTGTATCTTCAGAGAAGATAGTTGTATCCGATCACTAGAAGCGTCAGAACAGACACAGCAGCAGCAGCAGCAGCAGGAGGAGCAGCCCATGCCCAGTAGTTTGTTGATTTTTTCCGCTTCAGGATGGCTCTCGGAAGTGAATCCGGGCCTTTTGGTCGGTTTCTGTACCTGATCGAGTTCTCCTTACGGTCCTTGATCTTTGATGGAACTGGAGCTTCAATGTTTTCATCGGCCTTTGCTGGCTCGGCAACCTCATCTGTTTCAGTTGTTTGTTCCTCAGGTTCAGGAGCAGGTGCAGAAGCTGCGGCCTTCTTCTTTGCTTTCTTTTCATTGTCCTGCGGTAAATTGAAAAGAAATCCTATTAGTACAAATTTCCAACATAAAATGCTAGTCCACAAGACCTGGAAAATGAAGAAATCAAAATATAATTTCCTTAAGCTTCTTTTCAGCCTCTTTCTGAGCTTTTATAGCTGCTTTTGCAGCCGCTTTCTCGGCCAGCTTCTTCTTCCTCTCCAAGGCAAGCTTAGCTTTTGCAATCTCCTCCTCTCTCCTTACCTCCTTCAGCTTCGCTTCATCAACTTCATTCTTCTTAGATTGCAAATCTGTTTGCAGTTTTTCAGACCCAGAGATTCTCCCCATCTCTTCCAAGTCAATAGGCGTGGAAGTAGGTCCTGAACCTGTTAGTTTATCCTTTGCTTCTTTCTGGGGTTTAGTTTTTGCTTCTTTCTGGACTTTCTCGACAAGAGAGGTATCATGTTGTGAAGGAATAGATTCTTCTTTTGGTCGTTTCACAATGGTTTTTGTGACAGTCTCGGTTACAGAGGAAGTCGGTGCCTCCTGGAACACCAATGGCTTCTCATCCGGGTTCCTCATGCGTCCATCCCTGCTCAATTGTCGATTGTCCAACGATGACAAAATTCTTCTCTCATAATCATCCCTTAAAGCCTTACTGCTGTTCCAGAGGGACATAAATTTCTCAACCTAAACAACATAAGATAGGCAATAAGTAAACAGGTTAAACCAAAACAATAAAATAGCAGTCTCGTATGTTCTTGGCAACGGACAGCTACAGGTCCAACAAACCTCCATATTGACAAATTCTTTAAGGGCTTCAATATCCTTCTTTGCAGCAAGTTCTCTGGCCTTGTTCGAGGCCGTGCGATTTTGATAATAGCTAGTATTCTGAGAAACATGAAGACATTAAGTGAATACATGATTTCATATAATTCAAGTTTCGAGTTACAATCACTCGACAAATTATTTACCAAAGCAAGATTGAAATATAATAAAAAAATGCTGTCCCATTTTAAATTGTCGAGAATCAAAGCAGAATGTAACAAATTGGGACCATGGAGACATATCATAAAAAATAGAAAGTAAGGCAGGACCACCAATATTCAAGCAAATGAACATCCCTCTTTACAATGTCTGAGCATTTTCAACCACCCAACGTTATAAAATTTTGCAGAATTTGATGAAAATTGTAAAAGAAGTAGTTTTCAAATGTCAGCGGTGCCAGTGCACAAAGTGATCCCACATTTAAGGAGTTTCTGTTTCAAAATGACTTCCATCAATTCAAACTGTGGTGGTAATCTTGCGTGTTATCGTCGCATTGCAAATTGCATCCCCCCCGAACTACTAAATGTTCCTTAAATCAAGTTATAAATCAAAATTTTAGTCTCAAATTCTTCTTTCCAGATATCAATGCCATATCTCATTAATTCTATAATTGTATGTCCTTAATGAATTCCTGGAAGAAAAAAAATGTATGTTGGCATTGGCAATAAGAATCTAATAGATAAAGAGAATGAATTATCCCTTGAAGTTGAAAACAGCTCTTCCATTTCTACTATTTCTATATGATGAACCAACAAACAGGTCTGCCCAACAAAATAATCATAACTGACAATAAAGCCCAGAAGTGGACAGATATTGCTCATGGAAAGATTCTTCGTGTCAAACTAAATGAATGGAAACGAACCTACCTAACTTAGGGTGAGTAAGATGAGGTGACGTTTAATCAATAAATCTTTAACTGGTAATCACACACCATGCATGGAGGAGTACATACAGCTGTAAACTGAAGTTGACAATACAGGAAATACGCCTTTAAAGAATGCAATGTGCAGAGAGGAGTTAATGGCCATGCTGACAATCATTTAACGGCCATGCTGGAAAGGAAGAGAAGAATTTTGGAAATGAGACCTTTGCTATCAACAACCTCCACTGTTTGCGAGGCTTTCATGTTAAAACCCCTTCAAATAATTTGGTAGGTTAACTACATGATTCTAAATCATCTCAGTTTCTTCCGTGTCTTCTGAACAGCTACCCACTGTTGGAACGAGCACAGTCCGTTCAAATGGCTGCCATTGTGACAAGTGGCTTAATTTGATTAGCCCAAGGCTTCAAAACTACATCCTTTAAAACGTGGCAGCATGTCATTTACTCCATACAATCTTGACTGAGACCTATGGGCACATGATAGTATTTCATTTTCCGATAAGATTTAGGCCTTTGTGTGATGCGGCAATTTGTAATTGGCCAAAATTTGCATATCTACATCTAGTATGCTAACTTCACGCTCCTTCCATCATTTTCTTAGGTCTCGATTTTCCTTTGGAAAGAAGTCGTAATCACATCCACTCCCATCTTTCCTATTACTTAACTATAGCACATAAACACGTAGATATTCTTTTAACTTTTTCAATATTCTAAATTTATCTAGAGCGAAGAAGAGTCCGAGGATATTATAATAGGTGGTGAAACTTGGTTCAAATAAATTCAAAAAATGTAAGCGGGCAATAGCCAAAGGAGAGGAAAGAAAGGCTGATCTCATCTTCTTCAACCTAATACAAAGAAAAAAAAGATAAAAAAAGGAAGAAGAAGAAGACATTGATGATGAGATGGAAATTAATTAACAGAAACAAGACTTAGCATGGAGTAATGTAATGGAGCTTAGGGGCAAAAACTAAGCAACTAGACTCTCCCAAGAAAACGTGTCTTAAGTCATGCCTAGCAACCTAGGAGACTTGAAAAAAACCCTCTTCATTAGTAACACATACATAAACATTTAAATACCTACATGCCCATACTTATACCAGTCGCTAAAAGAAAGAAAAAAGTAAGACAAAAAGAAGAGAACAGACAAGAGATTTCATATAGCTGACTTGGAATGCTTCAGCTGCAACATCAACGCCTGCATTTCACAAACTATAATAGCTTATTTATGACGAGGACATTTACTCAACCAAATGCAGATTTCCTAACACAAAAGTGCCCAAGGAGCCTTGGTTATTCCAAAAATGGCCGCACAGGCATCTATAAGAAACAAGCAGCACTGAAGAGGCAATCTTTCTTTTTTTAGATAAAAAAAAAAAAAAAAAAGATTCCTTCTTCAGTGCTGCTTGAAGTAATTAACCTACGCCCAACATAGCAAAGGATAAACTAGAGCCAATCTTAACCCTTACTATTAGGAATAAAAACAACCAAACTATCCTCACATGAAGTAATTCAACTACCCCCAACACAGCCATGGAGATATTAGATCTGTCAAACACAAACGAAAATTAAAAACAGATATTCCACAAGATAGTGACACAAAATTTAATAATATATACATCCATCAGGATATTAAACATAAGCAGTTTTAAGACACTTAAGGAAATGGCCAAGAGTTGTAACTGAAAATGGAAAGGAAACCAACATACCCCCTCATCACGCTGTTTCCTCAATTCCTGAAAAGTTTCATAAGCTTTTTCCCGCTTTTCTGTTGCATCTGTCAGCTCAGCCTCCAGAGATTTAATTTCTTTGTCTATGGCTTCCTTTTCATCAGTAAGTTGCTTAAGCTTGAACTGAACTACCTGCTGTTCCTTTCTAACCCCATCCAGATCGACCCCCATGAGCTACAATGACATGAAAATTTGCATAAAATAACAAAAAAAATTACAATAAAAATAATAATAAAGGCATCAGTAGCAATATCAGATATGCTTCGAGTGAAGGGTAGGATGACAGGAATTAGGAGGATTGTCTTACTTTAACCTGGTCCTGAATGACATCTTTTTCACCCAACGAATCCTGAATCTTTGCCCTCATAGCATCATTAGCAACTACTTTCTCCCTCGTCCCTTCAAGCTGTTTTATTTCCCTAAGGATTTGCTTCTCCTCAGAAAGAGGAATACTTTCATGTTGGATACGGTATTGCAAGCTTTTGATCTGTGTTTAACAATTACCAAGAAATGATATAAAAGAAAATACAATGAATCACTACAGCTTTAAAGTTCCAAAATGACACGGCAATTTTCCATTTGAATATTAGAAAAGAAAGGCAAGGAGTCAATGCAGCACAAAACTTGTGTATGAGTTCAAAAAAAAAAAAAAAAAGCTTAATAGTAGAAGCTTACGAGATAATTAAGCTCTTCCTCAGATGAACATAGACCAACACCCTTCTCTCGGCTGACACTGTTTGTGCTACGCAACTTGCCTAGTGCCTTCTGCAGAGGTTCCATCTCTTTTCTTTTCCCATCCACGATCGTCCAGAACTGCCTATTCTCAACGCCCAGAGGCTTCATTTGAGCAATCAGCTGAGCTCGATCTGACTACAGGTGACAGAAATAAATGTAGTAAAATCAAACATTTAAATATAAGAACGATTGTTGGACCAATTCTTCATTTGGTTCATCCTTCAATAAGTAGTTTTTCTACAATCAACAATTCTTCAATCAATTAATTCAATTAATTCAATCATAATTTCAATGAAATGGTATTAAATGGAGTGGCATAATAAAAATAAAGTTAAATCATACTTAACATCACAAAAAGCTTGTTCAACGTTGATCTTCTATAAAAAAGAACAAAGAATGAATACACTCAATTAATTGACTCAAGATTCCAATGAAGATTTAATAAAATAATAAAACAAAAAATACTCTGAAACAGACTTAACAACAGAAACCCACAGAGTTTGTATTTCCAGAAAGAAAGATGATTTGACATGTAATAATTTTCAATTTGCGTTATTAATAATATTTTCTTTATTATTTCATATTCAACATGGGTACAACTCAGAAGTTAAATGACTAGACTGCTAATTAACAAAACCCTAGTTACAGGAGCCCACTCATCACATATGCAAATGGCCTACTCTCATATCAACCTAATTATGTATCACAATTATCTTACTCTCTGCATATATCTTAATTGTCTTAAACATAATCAGTATAATCGTGAAAATATTATAATTTAGAAAGCGTGCCAGTTCATAAGCACTTGCCTATAACTTTTCATGTTCATCCATTAACGCCATGGAATTTTGCCAAATAACGGCGAAAATAATTATTTGTTATCGCATTCCAATCAATCAAATGGTAATTTCGTTAGAGTTCTAATTGTACAAATAAAAGGTCAAATTTTTTCTTCAAACATATGACTCATGAATCTTGTTATCATGTTCTATTTTGTCATTTTATTTCTTAATAGCAAGTCGTGTAAGCATAGTTGCATGGAAACCCACTTTGGGGGCGGAAACGCATTTCCCCAGAAACACGTTTCTAGGACGGATACGAAACTTGTTTAAAAAATTTGGGGAAACGTTTCGAAAACGCGGGGGAAACGTTTCAGAAACTCCTGGGAAACGTTTCGAAAACTTAAAGTGTTAATTTTTATACATTTTTTCCCTTAAGTTCTAACTAAGTATTTATGAAATTATTTGCATAGGTTTCTACTAAGTTTCTCAAATGTCTCTACTAAGTTTCCCTAAGGTTTCTACTAAGTTCCCAAAGGTCTCCATTAAGTTTCTTAAAAGTCTCCTTTGAGTTTCGAAAAAGTTTCCTAATCGTTTCCCGCTTTCCGTTTCCCCTTATATTTTTTGGCAGCGCTTCCCGCTCTAGCGTCTCCCGCTTCCGCTTCCCATTTCGGCAACTGTGAGTGTAAGTACTTTCAAAATGGGATCAGAAAAGCTACAGCTTCGAATGCGTTAACCACGCTATCTTGTTTGAGTATACATATATAGACAACATTATCCTCCTTTGATCTCTGCGTTGTGATAATTTAACAACGACAAGGGTTGCCTTTATTACTTTACCGTTATTTGTCTTTCTTACTTCACCGTTATTTGTCAAGACTCGAGATTGGATGCATGCATATTTAGCAGGACATTAAAAGATGCCGTTTTTCTTTCAAACCAAATAAAATTGCTTGCATATAGCAAACTCTAAAAAACCATTATATCTGTCACCAGCTTAATCATGAGCTTTATCATTGGGACAACAATTGAATTAAAATAGAGATTAAAACGAAGTTCAGCTTACTCTTTTTCCCCTTAATTTTTCAATGATCTGAGATCGAGCTTGAGTCTTCTTGTGAATGTCTTTATCAGACTGGTCCAATTTGGCTTTCAGTTTCGGGTCGTCATATGGTCTATACCTGACAAAATAAAAGGAATGGATCTGCTGGGGTTCCGGCCATTCATCAACTGCATCCTTCGGGAAGTTGGCCCTGGGAGCGTTCTTTTCTTCTCCATTAACCGGTTCATCTACACCATGTGAACCAAATTTTATCGGCTCACTAACTGCAGTTCCCTGATGCACTGTCCCACTTTCCTTCTGATGCAACAAAGTGTTGGTTTCTTCACTCCCAGATTCCAAAGAAGCTTGGGGCAACTCAGATTTCACCGCCTCTACATCCATATTTTCCACCAGAAGCTAACACAAACACCCTTACAAGATCCCGAATCCTAATGCAGAAAGCAAAACACACATATCAGGTAAGCAAAACACACATATCAGGTAAACAAAGAAACGAAAATTCCTTCGATTAAACACCATGCAACTAATCAAAAAAGGTAAATTTTCATAGCCATGCACGAAAATCCCCTCAATTAAAAAACCATGCAACTAATCAAAAAATGTAAATTTTCATAGCCATTGATATTATATTACACTGAAAAAAATCCACCTACTATTGAAAAATTGTAAACTACTATGATTTACGACCCATATTTACTCGGACATAAGATAATTGAATTGATCAAGGAGGATTTATGGCCATAGTCTTAAGACTAAATCAAGAAATATAACAGGCCAAGAAGTTCTAGATTTTCCAATCTTGGTTATATAATCATAGATCTTTGCTCAGAAAACCGAACTGGTCGATCTACAAAACATTAAGAAGGGAATAGAACACATAAAAGCTATCTACGCTGCTTGAGCCGCTACAAGATTCAATGATATGAGAGCGCAATATGATCAAACAAATACCATTAACCCTTCACAAAATTTCAAGATAACATAAAATTATACCAATAGATATAGAGAGAGAAACAAGTGCACATGCATTGCATATCTGAAACTGCTATGTTGATATCAGAATCACCCAACAATACAAAATCAATACAACCCATAAAAAAAAGATCAAATCTTTCTACAAAACAAATGACTCGAAAACAATTAGCATCTACCTCGAAAAGGATCAAGATCGGGTATGGATCGAACGAGGCAAAGGGCAAAAGTGTAAAAAAAAAAAAAAAAAGATGGGAACCAGAGTAACAGTGAAGAGAAAAAATAGGTAAGAATTGTGGATAATAAAGAGAAGCAAAAATGGCGGAGACTTACCAGTAACGGCAAAAACAGAGGCAGAGATTTTTCCGGAGGAGACCCTTTTGAGAGGGCCGTCCGAGAAGAGGCAACAACAGCAAAAATATGGGTCAGATCTCGGAAATGAGCCTTTTCCTAGAGAGAGAGAGAGAGAGAGAGAGAGAGAGAGAGGGAGGGAGGGATCTACAGTGTACCGATTTGGATATATAGATATAGAGAGAGAGAGAGAATTAATTAATTTAGAGAGCTTTTCCGTTAACGCTACAGAGCAGTAAATGGTGGACTGCCGTTAAAAGAGGCAAGACGACGTAGTTTTGGGGGGACGGGAACCGAGTGAAGTGGACATCTCTTTTGTTGTCTAGTGTTATGTTTGGAAACACGTGTTAAGGATGAATCTGTTGAGTTCTCAGGATCTGCCACGTCAGTGCGATGATTACGAGAGGCACGGTAGCACAATTACAGAAATAACCTCCTCCATGTATCATTCACGAATGCTTTGACTTTCCACAATCGGACGGTTGATGATTTTTGGTATTAATGGGAAAATAATTAAAGAGCTGCCTTGGTTGGCATATCTTGCCAAATTAAGAAAATTTGGATGCCCAGCAAATATGAAGTGAATTGATTTTTGGATGTATGAGCTATTGACTGCTTGTACGTGGGTTGAGATAGTTGAAAATGGGTGCTTATGAAGTTATTCATATAGGATGAGCAATTTTTATATTGTAAGGAAGGACTTTTACTTGCCTTAGCTTACTTGCAAATGGCAAGAAGAGTTACTTTTTATTAAAAAAAATAAAAATTCAGGAAAATCATTAGAATGCCCAAATCGATAAAATATTTGTTAGGAAAACATTATGATACTGGAAATAATCAAGACTTTCTCTTTTCTTGAGAAAATCTTGACGGGATGAGGGGTATAAGTGCTGACGTTATCAATGACGTCGGCAGAGCACAAATAGAATTTGTCAATTTTATATTGATAGAATAATTGTTAAAAAAATATTTTGATACAAAGACTAATCAAGGCTTGCTATTTTTTTTAAAGAATCCTGACTGGTTGAGATGTTCTAAGTGTCAATGTTATCAGTGATATAAGTAGAATACAAATAGAGCTAGTTGCTTTTATACCAGCGCAAAACCTTTACTTGCGTTAGCTTGCTTGAAAATGGAAAGGAGAGTTCCTTTTTATAAAACTATAAATGCTCAAGAAATTCATTGGAATGCCACATTCTGCTATTGAGAATAATCAAGACTTGTTGTTTTTTGACAAAATCTTGAATGGTTGAGAGGTTTAAGTGTCGACGTTATCAATGACGTCGGTAGACTACAAGCATAATTTGTTGCTTTTATACTAACAAAAGAATTGTTAGGAAAACATTTTGATACAAGGAATAATCAAGGCTTGCTGTTTTTTGAAAGAATCTTGATGGGTTGAGAGGTTCCAAGCATAGACGTTATCAATGACATTAGTAGAATACAAATAGAACTTGTCGCTTTTATGTCGACGCAAGACCTTCCCTTGCCTTAGCTTGCTTGAAAATGAAAAGAAAAACTCAGGAAAATCATTAGAATGCCACATTCTACTACTTAGAATAATCAAGACTTGTTGTTTTTTGATAGAATCTTGAATGGTTGAGAGTTTAAGTGCTGACGTTATTAGTGACATCAATAGAGTACAAGCAAAATTTGTTGTTTTTATACTAACGGAAGAATTGTTAGGAAAATATTTTGATACAAAGAGTAATAAAGGTTTGCTGTTTTTTGAAATAATCTTGACTAGTTGAGAGGTTCTCAGTGTCAACGTTATTAGTGTCATCAATAGAATACAAGTAAAACTTGTCGCTTTTATACTGACGGAGCACCTTTACTTGCCTTAGCTTGCTTGGAAATGGAAAGGAGAGTTCCTTTTTTATAAAAAATAGAAAAGCTCAAAAAATCATTAGATTGCCCAAATTGACAGAAGAATTGTTTGGGAAACATTATGATACCGAGAATAATGAAGATTTGCCATTTTTTTCAAAGAATGTTAGTTGGTTGAGAGGTTCTAAGTGCCGACGTTATTAGTGATATTAGCAGAGTAAAAGTAGAATTTGTGATTTTTATACCGACAGAAGAATTGTCAGGAAAATATTATGATACCAAGAATAATCAAGGCTTGCTATTTTTTGAAAGAATGTTGATTGTTTAAGAGGCTTTAAGCGCCGACGTTATCAGTAGCATCAGTAGAATAGAAGTAGAATTTGTCGCTTTTATACTGATAGTGAACCTTTACTTGCCTTAGCTTGCTTGAAAATAGAAAGGAGAGTTCATTTTTATAAAAGTAGAAAAGCTCAAAAAATCATTAGAATGCTTGATTGATAGAAGAATTATTAGGGAAACATTCTGATATCGACAATAATAAAGACTTGCCATCTTTCAAAAGAATGTTAGATGGTCGAGAGGTTTTAAGTACTGACAATACCAGTAACATTAGTAAAGTACAAGCAAAATTTATCGTTTTTATATCCATAGAAGAATTGTTTTAAAAAAAGTATTATGTTATCGACAATAATTAAGGTTTGTTGTTTTTTGAAAGAATCTTGACTAATTAAGAGGTTCTAACTTCTAAGCATTGACGTTATCAGTGACATCAGTAATATACAAGCAAAATTTGTCGTTCTTATATGAATAAAATTTGAGAAAATACGAGCCAATCAATTGAAAACTAAATAAATGAATGTGAGGCATCTTTCAAATATGCATCCACTTGTCAATAGAAGACAAGCATTATGAACAACTCCTTTCTGAATAGAAGAGCCGTTTCCAAGTAGTGTTGTCCATTTGTCAATAGAAGTTTGTGCAAGTTGTGTTAGGCCTGAAAAGGTCCCTGGCTTTTTACAAAGAGTTGAGCCCATACAGTATGGTGGGCTATCTCTGTTCAAGCCCATACCGGGCGTTAAATAGGCATTTGTTGTGCGGTTGGGCTTCCTCGAACCAAAATAAGTTCTGCCAAGCCACATTGGACATTGGATTTTGTTCTAGATGACGAGCCCAATGATCTAGAGAGTTAAATAAGGCTGAAATGATTGTTTTTTGTACCCTAACGGTCTAATTGATGAAAATAAGTCGACTGCTGAGTGAGTCGGGTAAACTCTAAATTAAAATAATTTATTTATCAATATTTAGCAAAATTAAAGGTTTTCACGCGTGCAGTAATATTGTGACAAAATTGGACATTAACAGCTGATGGCATGCAGTTATACTATTGATAAAACCCGAAATCAATAAACACATAATAGTGGCTTCATAGAAACCGATTCCTGAATTTTTTTATTTATTTATACAAGAATATGAAAAAAATTGCCATTAGGTTCCAACCTAAATCTAAAAGAATAAATATTCGAATAATAATACAGTATAGCGAGAGAAAATATTTAATATAACGGCAATGTCATATTATTATGCTGATGTGGTATCACAGATCAATAGAAATATACCAAACTATGGTTTTTATCCTCATCACCTAGAATTAAGGAGTTAGTTAAGATATTTTATTCACATTACCCTACTAACTGATATAACATCTCATCACAATATATATACATGAATGAGTTTTATTGACTTGTAATACTACGTCAAGAATAATGACGTGGTATCATTTTTGCATTGAACATTTTCTCCACGAAGAGTTAGACTAGGTTGTTTTGTTTCTTGGGCTTGAACAGTAATAATAAATGATTCGTAGATCCTTCAATTGGAGGCCCATACTCTAGAAAAGTCTTGCAGCCTGCCTAGCTGATGGCCTGCAAGCCCTATCCTCCAACAATAGCTACCAAACTAGAAACTCAACAATACGATCCCACTTTTAAATATATATATATACTAGAAGGGTGGCACACTATGTGTGTGTGCTATACTATATTTAATTAGTTTTTTACTTACTAGTAATTATCTGGTTGTGTAACCGTATAGTTAGTGGGAACGTGATATACTAAATTATTTTTTTAAGTTATTTGGTTATATAACCGTATAAAAGGTAGAAATGTGGGTTACATGTGTGAACAACGGGTGGACTATTAATAGTAATTTTTTAAATATTTTAGGATAATTTGGGAATGCAAAATAACGTGAAAGATACTGACCAAAGTTCCAGTATTGATTTTTTTATAATAATATAGATATATTTACAATAAACTAGGAATATTATTAATCTAAATCAGGAAAAAAAGGCCGATCTGGTAACAAGATGGGCCAGGACTTGAAAATTATATATATACATATATATGGTCACAATAAGAAAAAAAACTACCACAGTAGCTCCCAATCTGTTAGCGTCCAAAAGGGGGTACAACTCCAGGGGAGAGGCATCTAACTCTAGTCGGGCAGGGTGGTTGTGGACTTCCCGAGCTAACCAATCCGCACACCGGTTGCCTTCTCTAAATAATCGAGGTATTAAAATGAAATAAGAATATTATTATTCTAAATCACGCAACAAGGCCTATCTGGTAACAAGATGGGCCAAGACTCGAAATTTAAAATCTCAATAATCGAGGTATCTAAATTGAAAACAGGATGTCATCGGAAATGTGGATATTGGCATTTTGAAAATGTTCATGACTACTTAAAATATGGTAGTTGTAAAAAAATTATTGCTAACATGACTTTGTCACTAATTATACTTACCTAAACATAAAATTGTAGTACAATATTACATCATGAATTGTCATTTAAAGTTATAGGTTACCACTACTTGAATGGTAGATAATCAAAGTTTTTGTAATGAAGAAGCTAATTCTATTTTTCAAGCTATGCCTTAAGTGCCTATTTTGATTTGAAGATCCATGGATTTTCAAGAGGAAATCTATGATAGACTTATTATATAGCATTGAAAACAAATACCCAAAATTATAAATTTACTATCTTCAACTGATTATATTAACAGCTTTTTTTGCTCTCGTTTTCACATCTTATAATACGTATGCATGTGTTATCAAATTTAAGTTATACGGTGAACGTCATCCGATACATAAAAGGTAACGTTGAAAGTAGCACTTAAAATTAAAAAAACTACCTTTTTAGAAAAAAATTTTCCTTTACAATAGCTTAACCCAAGATAACCTGCATTATTTTTAATGCAACTAGGGTTGAAAATGAATCAACTCTACTTGAGCTCCTTAAAAATTTATTTGAGATTGACTTGTTATGTAAACAAGTCAAATTTTAACATATTTTAAAACTTAATAATTTTTTTAACTTAGCTTGATAAATTTAGGATTATATAAAGAATTAAACTATTCGAATTCAACTTGTAATTCAATCAAAACTCGTTGGAGATTGACTTTAAAAGATAAAAAAAAATAATAATAATAACCTTGAACACAAGTTACAACTTATATTCAAGCCAAATTCAATCAAAACTCGTTGGAGATTGACTTTGAAAGATAAAAAAAAAATAATAATAATTGTTGAGAGCTAGAACTTAAGTAAACATACCTCGCCCCTTTAGTGCTTGGGGTATTTATAGGTTTCGGAATGACATGCTCCCCTGAGGAATGGGAATCGGTTTCCTTCTAGGAGTCTCCCACTTTGGGTCGGTTTAGTATATTGGACTCGCCTTTTGATTGCCCTAATCCATTTAGGAATAGAATTCTTATCTGTTTGGTCTCATTAATTCTTATAGCTCTTAGATCAAAACTCTTGGCCTAACCCATTTTGGAATTTTCTTTAGAGGTCAGCACAGGCCCGGCATGATAGGTCGACAACAATAGGCTGACCTCCTTGGGTTGGTCCTTTCTGTCTTGGGCTTGGCTCTCATTGGGCCCACATGCGCCCCTTTTGAACTGACTAGGGAACAAGGGCTGAGGTTCACATTTATGATTCGTCTCTTCATCTCACATCGGTTCGAGGGTTTATGGACCACGTGGCATTCTCACATTGGTTTTGTAATTGAAGGGTTACATTGGTTTGATTGCTGAGGTGACGGTTAGGGTTGGATGATATGACTGCCACCATTTTCTTGACCTTTGAAGCGGCTGCAACACCTTTTATAAAACGAAGGTCCCTCCATCCATTCTCATCATGCTTGCTTGGCTTCAACTTTTGATTGAGAAAGACAGAGAGTAATCCTGCCTTTACCACTGTAAGTTCCTCCAACCTTGGCCTTTCTTTTTCTTCCTTTTACTTTTTATAGTCATCCCCTGATGGCTACTCACCTAAGAAAACTAGTGGGTAGCCTGGAGGCTATTGCTGCCTTCAAAGCTAAGTATCTGATCACTGACCAAGTCGGTTTAGAGCTAATTGCCCCTGACGACCATAGGATGGAAGAGACTGAAAAAAGGATGCCCTTCCCCGTGATTGTCATCATAGAAGGTGGCCTTACGTTTCCCCGGCAGCCTCTTCTTTTAAAATTCTTTCATCATCACAATATGTCACCGTCCGAACTACACTTGAATATTTATAGAATAATCATAGGTATAGTGGAACTGAACCGAATCCTGGGTGTTAACCTAGGCCTTGCAAAGCTCGACTTCTGTTATACCCTATGTAAGGTCGGGGGTGATAGCTGGAAGGTATACCTTAAGGCATTCGACAAGAGTTGAGAAATAGTGAAATGCCTCCCTTTTTCAGGTAAGGGTGTGGATAATGTCAGAGTTTGGGTTTCTGGCCCTTGGGAATTTGGAAACCTCCTTGTTGATTAGATACCGTTGGTACGATGCTGTAGAACCCCCAAAGAAATAGGTTTGTGCCCACCTTTCTCTCTTTGTACATATTAATTTGTACACTTCTAACCTGCTTTGTTTTGGCTTTTCCATAATCCAGCAAAAAGAATACGAAGGAAGCGACGTGGGGAGTCAACTTGAGTGATTTGCATAAGGTTTTGAACTACCGGGGCCAAGGTCGGCTACGAGATATTGCACGGACCCCTCATATCTTGCTCAACTATCCGTTCCGAGTTTCTTCCTTCACAGCCGCTTCAGAGATTCCCGCAGGCATGATCACAAAGCTATTAAAAAAATATGCAGTTGGTGACCTTATTGATATTCAAATCGGGATCACAATCAAACGAGTACATTTTGATGACCAGGTGACTGTTGCCAATTTTCCTGCTGGCGCATTACCGTTAGTTGAGGGTGTGAGAGCTCAAGTCATTGAAGACATCGTTCCAGTCTCCTCAAGGGTTGCCTTGCCAAGCTGGGAGTCGTTTGAAGTTTCACCAATCTCGGTTGACGTACTTGTCGATCCGATCCATGATATTTCCTCCTATCGATCAAGCTCTTCTAACTCGGTATCAACATCGACTCCATACAGTGTGCCTGACTGCCAAGTTGCGATCAAGATTGGGAGGAAACAAAAACTGGTATTTCTTTCATCTTCAAAGTCCGATACTTCCAACACGATGAATCTGAGAGAACTGATGCTTTAGAATGATGCGAAGTAACTTAAGAAATCGGGGAAGCCAGATACCAAGGCTATGAGGTCGATACCCCCTCCTCCTGCCGTCGTTGAGGTCGGCTCTCCAGAACTAGTAAAGCAAAAAATGGCGACTATGTCGACAAAGAAGAAGGTTACAGCTGAGGTCACTGCTGCTGAGCCAGTTGCAAAGAAGGTAAAGTTCGCTCCGACTGATCCACGTCCTAGTAGTAGTGTCGTAGCTAACGATGCCGACTTCGTAGTCATAAAACCTGGCATTAGTGGTCGTCATATGCTGTCGAACAATTCCATGGTCAAGTTGGCTGAGGTAGCAATGGGGGTGGTTCAAAGTACTCTCCAGCAAGTTAACAATGATTTGTTGGAAATTAGCAACGACTTATTAATCTTCCTTGGGGCTTTTTATGACTCCCTTGTGGTAAGTTCTTCGGTTTCTATATGTCCTTTTTTGTAATGTTGGTTGTGTACGTGGTTTAACAAGTCTTTTTTACTTCTAGGGTGTCATGCCCAAATTTTTCGCATTCGAGGAATACTCACACAAGCGGGAAAAATGCTGTACTCTCTCGTTAGAACTCACCCTCCTAGAAGAATGAGGCGACTAAGTTTGAATTGAAAATTGATTTGAATAAAGGGCTTTTGAAAAAGATTGGAGTCGCCACCTAACTTGATTAAGGTGAGTTAGGTCACCTACAAACTAAGCATAATTTGAAAACTAAACTTAGGGTTTTTGGAAAAAAAAGGTTTTGAAAAGATCTCCTCAAAAAGGGTTTTTAGGAAAACAGGTTGTTTGGCAACCTTTAGAAAACATTTAGCCCTTTTTAGAAAAGTAACTCCTTTTTGGTCTTTGAAATCAGTGATCTAGGTTCGGAAGTTGGTTATGTGTAGGAAAGACGCACTAAGCCATCACCCTACCCCGCCCTTTCGGTACCTACATGTCAATCTACTCTAAATTCACCTATGAGAGTCTTCAACTAGCAAATATTCAATCCTATCCACTTTAGAAAAAAAAGAATGTTTAAAAGACATGATGCATGAAATACAAGTGCAAGAAAAAGAGAGTTGGAAAATAGATTCGGAAAGAGATTTAAAAAGAAGAATTTGATTTGATTTGAAAAGAATTTGAAAAGATGGGTTTGAAATTGGAAAGTTTTAGAAATTGAAAATAGAAATTTGGAAATTGAAATTTAGAATTGGAAATTTGAAATTGATAATGGAATTTGAGATTTGAAAAAGACTGTAGAATCAGAGATTTGAAAAATGTTGTAGAATAGAAACTTGAAAAATGTTGTGGAATTTGAAATTTGAAAGAAGTTGTGACAGCACCCATGAGGGTTGCCTACGTATCTTTTTGGAGGAATCAGGTCAGTCGTAATTCGGACAAGAGTCCGATTGAAAATAGAATAGTTGATTTGGAAAAGAGATTGAATTGGAAATTGAATTGGAAGATTGAAAGATTGAACTTAGAATAGAAGATTGAAAATTGAAATTTAGAACTTTGGAATTGAAGAGATTGGAGCTTGGAATAAAGATTTAGACTTGTTTTGGAAAGATGAAGGTTTAGGAAACCTAGACTTAGGAAAGATAAGATTTAAGAAAAACGTGAGGTTTAAGGAAGGTTTGATTTGAATGTTGGATTTGGAAAGATTTTGGAAGATTTGGAAACTTGGAATTTAGAAAAGATTCGAATTAGGAAAGTGTCATTTTAGGAAAGTTTTGGAATTAGGAAAGTTTCAACTTTGGGAAGTTTTGAATTTGGAATGTTTTGAAATAGGGAAGTTTTGAAAATTGGAAAGTTTCGTTTTAAGAAAGGTTTTGAAATAGGACAGTGTTGAATTTAGAAATGTTTTGAATTAGGAAAGTTTGAACTTAGGAAAGATGTGAAAACCTAGAATTGAAAAGAGGTAGAATTAGAAAAGGGATAGAATTAGGAAAGAATTGAATTTAGGAAAGATGTGGAAGTTGAGTTTTAAAATTTTAGGAAAGATTTTTATTTTCAAGTTTTGGAAACTTAAGGTTTAGGAAAGGAGAAGTTTAGGAAGGAGTTGAATTAGGAAAGATTTGGCTTGGGAAGGGATTGGATTTGGTTTCTAAAAGAAAAGGTTTGATTTTGTTTCCAAAAACGGAGGACGGGATCTAATTTCCTAAACGGGAAGATTGGATTTGGTTTCCTAAAGGGAAGATTGGATTCGGCAGGGATTTGGAAAGGGAAGTTTTAGAAACCCTAGATTTGGAAAACTATAGTTTTAATGTAGAAAATAGGTTTTGGAAATATGTATAGTTTTGATGTAGAAAACAAGAGGTTTTGAAAACCTAGGTTTGGGGCAAAGTTGAAAATCATGTTTTTGGGAAGAAAATTAGGGCTTCCTAATGGTTAGTTCTAGGGCTTGACTTGGGCTCTAAGGAAAGAGTTTTTGGAAACGAAGATTTTATAAGAGAAATCCTAGAGAGGAATTTTTGGAAAGTGAATTTAAAGACAGAATTTTTGGAAAGAGATTTTAAAGAGAAGAAGTTTTTGGAAAGATTTTTGGAGAGAGTTTTTCTAGGAAAGAGACCTAGGAAACATTTTTGGAAAGTGGACTTTGAAGAGAGCGTTTTGGAAAGAAGTTGAAAAAGGGAGTTTGGAAAAAATAGCTTTTTTGGAGGGAGTTTTTTAAAACAATTTTTGAAAAAAGAGTTTTAGGGAAGTTTGTTGAAAAAGAGATTTTTAGGAAGAGATTTTTTTGAAAAGAGAGCTTTTTGGAAAGCATAAGAACATCTCACTTTCCTAAAGCGATTCTAATCATAAGAAGGCTAGAACCACTTTAAGAAAGTGGTTTTGAAAACAACAAAGATTTTGAAAATATGGAACATATTGGTCACTTTAAATGTAACACTTTCCTAAAGCAATCCTAGCTATGGAAAAGCTAGAATCACCCTAGGATTGTGATTTTGAAAACATATTTTGAAAAAGAGATTTTGATGCAATTTTGAAAACAACTTTTGGAAAAATGCAAGAATCATGATATGTACAATGCAAGTTTGGGGTAGTGAACATACAAGGTTAAGGCTTCACCACATAATCAAGGGGGCCGAACCCACGTGGTCTCCGATTAGCCTAAAGAAAAGCCCCCGACACGGTGACCCTCCGATAGTCTAATCCTACACATGAATCGGGAGTCTCATTGTTTCAAGCATGCAAAGAAAGGGGGGGAAAGAGATGGGGGATTAAAATAGAGAAAACCCAAGTGGATTAGGAGAGAGAAGAGAGAGGGGAAAAGTGCAAAAATTTAAAGAGAAAGCCTACCGTATGTCTTGTTTATTTTGCGCGCCTTGCTTGTCTTTGGTCTTCGCTCTTCGTCTTGATCTTTGTCTTCAATCTTCAAGAGTTGTCTTCAAACTTTAGATTGCAGCTCTTCAAGTCTTCAAAGGAGGGTTGAAGGCTAGTGTATGAGTGTATAGGGGTGTGTATGAGTGTATAGAAGGCTAGGGTTTAGTGTATGGTGGCTAGGGTTTGGGAAAACCTAGGGAAGCTAGGGTTTAGGGAGTGCACGAGCTCTGTATATCGAATTATATGATTTTTAGATTGAGTTTGCGGACCTCTTTCACGTTGGAAGAGGCTTTGTATTTATAGAGGTTGGACAACACTGGCGCCTGTTGCAGTGGCGTCAGGCCAAACTTTTCACTGGCGCCACTAGGAGTGGCGCCAGCCATTTAGGAAATGTTTAAGGTCGGTAAGCAATGTATCTTTGACTAGATTTGGGCGCCTGTACTAGTGACCACCATGCAATTTTTAGCCTTGCTTCACTAGGAATGACTCTGGAAAGTCCGGGAAGGAGTTTGGAAGACCGGGAATGACCCGGAAGGCTGGAAAAGAGTAGGAACACTTAAAATAGTGTCCCGGAGGTTTTTGACTTGAAAAATGAAGACAAGATGTGTCGGAAGGGTTGACCGGGCCTTTAGGGGCAAAACGGTCAATCGGATCGGGAAGCTGCCGGGACGAACTCAGACTGTCCTGGAAGAAGACTCGAGATTTGGAAACATTATTCAGAATGTTCCCAAAGGTTGCCGGTTTGATACCCAGAGCCGGTGTGGTCGAAAAGGTGATCCGCCCACCAGGGGCAAAATGGTCATTTTGAACTGGGTTAGCCAGAACTGACTCGGAATGATCCGAAAAGGTAGAGGAAGGTCGAGAATACTATAAGAAATATTCTTGGAAGGTTACCGATTTGATACCCAGAGCCGGTGTGGTTCCCGGGGCGTTTGGATGCCTAGGGGCAGAATGGTCAACTTGACCGAAAAGTCTCGGAAAAGGCTCAAGGGGCAATTTGGTCATTTTTTATCGAAGTGGGCTAGAGGCACTGGTGTTGACTTGGGTTTTGAGTGTTTCCACCACTCTGACGGCAGTCGTCGTGACACAGGGGTTTGTTGGCAATTTCCTATGTCGACCTGTTTACAAGTATTTTCGCTACTCAGACAGTTGTGATGTTTGAGAGTATTTTCGCTACTCAGATCGTCTCGAGGAATAAACTGTCTCAAGAGAGGGATTGGAAAGGGGACTTATCGTCTTCGAAAAAACGTGCCTGATTTAGGACCATCTCAAGGAATAAACTGTCTCGAGAGAGGGATTGGAAAGCGGTCTTATCATCTTCGAAAAGACATGCCTGATTTGGAATCGTCTCGAGGAATAAACTGTCTCGAGAGAAGGATTGGAAAGGAGACTTATCGTCTTCGAAAAGACGTGCCTGATTTAGGACCATCTCAAGGAATAAACTGTCTCGAGAGAGGGATTGGAAAGGGGTCTTATCATCTTCGAAAAGACGTGCCTGATTTGGGATCGTCTCGAGGAATAAACTGTCTCGAGAGAGGGATTGGAAAGGGGTCTTATCGTCTCCGAAAAGACGTGCCTGATTTGGAACCGTCTCGAGGAATAAACTGTCTCGAGAGAGGGATTGGAAAGGGGTCTTATCGTCTCCGAAAAGACGTGCCTGATTTGGAACCGTCTCGAGAAATAAACTGTCTTGAGAAAGGGATTGGAAAGGAGACTTATCATCTCCGAAAAGACATGTCTGATTTGGAATCTTCTCGAGGAATAAACTGTCTCGAAAGAGGGATTGGAAAAGGGACTTATCGCCTTCGAAAAGACGTGCCTGAATTGGAACCGTCTCGAGGAATAAACTGTCTCGAGAGAGGGATTGGAGTTGGAGTTGGAAAGAACAATGCCTCCAAGGGCATTTCGGTCATTTTGCCTCTATTTGGGCCTGGCGGGCTCGCGAAGCGATGGACATACGGGATTTGGACTTAGAAAGTTGGTTTCGGTTGGAATATGCCCACAATGACTTGAACACAAGTCTGGACGGAGTGTAGATTGCCGAGCGGTCAAAAATGGGGTGCTTACACAGGGCTCTCTTAACACTTTAAAGGCTATGTGCTGTTTTCGAGTTCTATCCGAGGAGCACGAGAAACTCATTGAAGAGTACACCACGCTGAAGTAGGAGTGGATTGAATCAAAGAAAGCCCACCTGATAGCTGCAAAGGAGGCTGAAAAGGCGAAGACTGCCCTGAACCAGGTCACTACCGATCTGAGTAAAAAGAGTGCCGACTTATCGAAACTAAAGGATGATAATGTTGTGCTCTTGATGAACTTGTACAGGGCGATGGCTGAAGTCAAAGGACTGCAAGCCGATCTTGCAAAGGCTAAAGCTGAGGTCGAAACCAATTATAAGTAAGGCGCAGAGGATAATGCTCAAGATTTTGCTCAGTAAATGGTTGATCTCTCTAAGTCGATCTTTGTCGAAGGCTGGGAAGAGGCTCTAAAAGAAATGAAGGTTGAGAGCTCCTCCCTCATCTAGAAGAATATTCTGAATTACTTCGAGACTACCATGGGGGTGATGTTGAGGATATTTCCAAGACAGCTGAAGGCACAGACATCCTAGTAGACTCGGCTACCGATATATCCAAGACGGCTGAGGTTGATGCTACAGATATGTCATTTGTTGTTCCCGCGACTGAGCCTGCTGTTACTGATTTGGCTAATCCTGCTACGAAACCTACTGAAGATATTATGCCTTAACTTTTAGGATTTTCTTTGGTTTTCTATTGGAACACTTGTATCTTTTTACTACAAAACCTGCAGTTCCATTTTTCTTTTGAATGAATCTAGATTTCACTGTTTCAATTGATTCTAGTATTGATGTTTTTTGCTTCCTTCAATTTAGTAAGACCAGATAGTTTTAACCTTTGGTTTTTGTTTTGTTTGGCCTTCATTGGCTGACCTGTCCAACTTAGACAAGACCAAATTTTTACACTTGATTTTTATGGCCTTCGTTGGCTGACTTACCCAACTTGGACAGAACCAAGTTTTACACTTGGTTTTTGTGGCCTTCATTAGCCTACCTGCCCAACTTGGATAGGACCAAGTTTTTACATTTGGTTTTTGTGACATTTGTTGGTCAACCTACCTAACTTGGACAAGACCAAGGTTTACACTTGATTTTTGTGGCCTTCATTGACCAACCTGCCCAACTTGGACATGACCAAGTTTTTACACTTGGTTTTTGTAACCTTCATTGGCTAACTTGCCCAACTTAGACAGAATCAAGTTTTTACACTTGGTTTTATTGACCTTCATTGGCCGACATACCTAGCTTAGACAGGACCAAGTTTTTATACTTGGTTTTTGTTTTCCTTTTGTGCTTGCTCTTTGGAATGTCATCAGATATGTATATCTGTTAAATGAATTCCATTTTTATTGATAATGTGTAGCTTTTGAAGGAAAAACAAAGTATTTTTTATAGGTCATTACATCCTTTGAGAATAAGAAGACTTATAATGGTAAAATTTCTTGAGATTATTCAGGTTCCATGGTCGGGGTAGTTGTCGCATTTTTTTTACAGTTTCTAGTTTGTATGTCCCTACGCCAACCTGGGACGCAACTCTGTAGAGACTTTCCAAGTTAGGGCCAAGCTTCCCATTTGATGGATTCTTCATTACCCCTAGTGCCTTCGTTAGCATTAAGTCTCCAGGAGCAAAAGCTCTTGGCTAGACCCGCTTGTTATAAGTTCGGCTTAACTGTTGATGATATTCGGTAAATTTGAATAGGGCAACCTCTCTTTTTGCTTCAATAAGGTCGAGGTCCTTTGCCAAGTCTGATCGTTAAGGCCGGTGTCGAATACTGCTGATCTAATGGTTGGAAGTCTGACCTCCAAGGGTATTACTACCTCCACTCTGTATGCCATTGAGAAAGGGGTTTCCCTAGTAGATCTTCTTAGAGTGGTTCTGAAGACCATAAGACACTGAGCAGTTCTTTCACCTATCTTCCCTTAGTTTTTTTTAGCCTCTTTTTTTATCCCATTCAGCATAGTCTTATTTAACATTTCGGCTTGCCCGTTGCACTGCGGATAGGTCGACATTGAATAGTAATTTCTAATCCCAAGCTCACTGCAGAATCCTCTGAATATGTTGCCGTCGAACTAGGTGACGTTATCTGAAACCAGTGCACAGGGTACCTCGAATCTTGTAGTAATGCTCCTTCATGCAAACCTTTTAACATCAACTTCTCTGATAGTTGACAAAGGCTTTGCTTTCACCCATTTTGTGAAGTAGTCTATTGCCACTATGAGAAACCTCTTATTCCTTGGAGCTCTTGGAGCTCGGGGCAGCGATCCGACTATGTCTAACCTCCATTGTGCAAAAGACTAGGGGCTGGTGATAGTTGTGAAGTCCTCGGCAGGCTAGTAAATTATTAACGAGAACTTCTGGCACTTCTCACATTTCAGCACGTATTGAGCAGCATCTTTTTACAGATAGGGCCACCAGTAGCCCTGTGAAATAGCTCGGTGGGCGATGGATCTTTCGCCAACATGACGTCCACAAATCCCTTCATGAATTTCAACAAAGATGCCCTATACTTTGTCCGGGTGAACACAATATAGATAGGGGCCAGTAAAAGATCTTCTGTAGAATTCCTTGGTAGGTGATAACCAGTATTTTAATGATTTGTGCTTGGCATTTCTGGTCTCGTTCTTATCCTCTAATAGCTCATCCTTGTCAAGACAAGAGATGATCGGGTCCATCCAGGATGGTCCTAACTGTTCAATAGTCAGAGCTTGCGCTTCCTCTTGAAATCTGCTCGGGCTAGACAGTGTCTCCACATTAATTGTTTTATTCGATCCTAACTTTAGGGCTGCCACGAGCGTTGCCAAGGCATCAACATGAGCATTGTTATCACGACTGATCTAATAGAGTTTGTATTTGCTGAATTT
Source organism: Euryodendron excelsum (assembly GCA_033060915.1). NCBI lineage: Eukaryota > Viridiplantae > Streptophyta > Magnoliopsida > Ericales > Pentaphylacaceae > Euryodendron > Euryodendron excelsum. The sequence goes on along the minus strand of CM065381.1, from coordinate 19,477,921 downwards.
GTTTAGCAGCTTTATTGCTTTTGCCAGGTACTGCACCATATTGTCATTTTTTACCGTGTATTCGCTCATAATCTAGTTAACCACCAGTTGGGAGTCTGAGTAGATGACTATTTTAGAAATCTTAAGCTCTATAGCTCGGCGCAGATCGGTGAACAGAGCCTTATATTTTGACTTGTTGTTTGAGGCAGTGAATTCCAGCTTTATGGCCTGCTCTAATTCCATGTTGTCTGGCGTGATTAGGACTATGCCCAATCCTGCCCCCTGTCATTGGTTGCTCCATCGACTAAGAGTTTCCAATAATTAGCAATCTTCCATAGTTCCAAGGGGAGGTTGCAATTTGGTTTATAAGCATCAGGTGTTTGATTGGCTTCTTGTGGCAATTTAATAAAAAATTTAGTACTAAAGTCAGCAAGTGCCTGACCTTTTACTGTCGATTTAGGTTGGAACTTGATGTCAAACTCTCTCAGCTCTACTGCCCATTTTGCTAGTCTGGATGAGAATTATGCTCTTCGAAAGAGTGGCTTAAGTTGGTGATCCATAAGGGGGTTGATGGTACGGGCCTTGAAGTAGCGTACCAACTTGCGTGACGCCTTTACTAATGCTAAAGACAGTTTTTCCAATGGTAGATATCTGCTATCTACCCCCAGAAGAGTTTTGCTAATGTAGTAGACTGGCCTCTGTTGCCTGTCTTATTGACGGAGTAAGACGACGCTCACTGCATGCTCTGATAATACTAGGTAGATGAAGAACTCTTCATGCTTGAGCGTCGTAGAAAGTAGCAGTGGCTAGGCCAGATATTTCTTTAAGTTGGTAAGAGCCTAGTCACAGTCAGAGCTCCAGCTGAATCGCTCTTGTTTTTTCAAAAGTTAAAAAAATGGCCAACACTTATTTGAAGATTGGCTAATGATCCGGTTGAAAGCCGCTGCTATTTCGGTCAACTTTTGAACTTCTTTGATGTTTCTCGGGGCCTGGATGTTTTGGATGACACTAATCTGATGCGGATCTGCTTCAATCTTCTGATACGTGACTAAAAATCCAAAAAACTTCCCAGTGCTTACCTATAATACACATTTAGAGACATTCAGCCTCATCTTGTAATTTTTAAGGTTGTCAAATATTCCCTTTAGATTGCCTAGGTGGAATCCACCGACCTTACTTTTGACCACCATATCATCAATGTATACTTTTACAGTGCTACCGATTTGTTCTTTGAACATTTTGGTAACCAATCTCTGGTAGGTAGCAACGGTGTTCTTCAGACCAAAGGGCATGACCTTGTAACAGCAGATGCCCCTTAGGGTGATGGAGGCAGTTTTCTTTTGATCGTCTTCATGGAGTGGGAACTGGTGGTATTTGCAATAGGTGTCTAGGAAGTTTATCCTTTCAAATTCAGCTGTTGCATCTACAAGCTGGTCAATCTTGAGAAGAGGAAAATGATCTTTAGGGCATGCTTTTATTGAGGTCGGTGAAGTCGACACAAACTCTCCACTTGCCGTTCTTTTTCTTTATCACCACTATGTTGGAGAGCCAGCGTGGGTAGTAGATTTCCCTTATTGCCCCCGCTTCAAAGAGCCTATCGATCTCTTCGATCATTGCATCAACATATTGAGTAGCTGCCCTCCTTCCCTTCTAGACCAGAAGTCAGCTTTGTGGATCTACGTTAAGTCTGTGGTAAGCTACTTTTGGGTCGATTCCTAACATATCGTAAAGTGTCCAAATGAAGATTTTAATATACTATATCAGCAAATTAATCAACGTTTTCTCTTTAGTTTTGGACAAAAAAGTGCCGAGCATAAAGTACTTCTCCTCGTTATGCCAATCTATATGAACTTTTTTAAGGTCCTCAAAGCCCTTGTTCTTTGGTAATAGTCCAACATTGTCGATTGTGAGCGTATCCTCGTGGAGCTCTATCATTTGAACCTTACCCGCCTTTCCTTTCGTGGCGTATGCTGTCAGGAAACACTGATTAGCTATCACCTGGTCTCCTCTTATCTCTGCAACTCCCTATGGGGTCCGGAAGTGAATCAGCGGATGGTAGGTAAACGGTATGGCCTTCATGAAGAGCAACCATGTTCAACCCATGATTACGTTGTAGGGGGAGGGCACATTGACCATTAGGAACTTTGTCTGGATAGACCCTCCCGTAGTTATCGGAATCGTTACCTTTTCCAATGGCCAGACCGAGTCTGAGCTGAATCCAATTAAGGTGTGCAGCCTTCTAGAACTCGGCCTGATATTTGTGAGGATCTACTACTGTCAATTCTGCTAACCCATAGAGGACATTAATAACCCGGGCTGGTTCTGTTTTGGCTTCTTTCTACAATATGGCTTCTTGTTTTGTCTGCTCAACCTCCTATTTTGTCTTCTCTCAGTCAATGTACTGGTCAAGATAACCAGCCTTTGCCAATTTCTCCAATTGATTCTTGAGATTTTGGCAGTTTTTCGTCTGATGCCCTTTTTCCCTGTGGTAAGAGTAGAACTTCCTCTAGTTTCAAGCAGTGGGGTCTCCTCCCAACTTTGGAGGCCACTTGAAGAAGGGCTTATCCCGTTTCTGAGGCAGAATCTTGTAAATCGGGTCCTTGAAGATTGTGTTGACCATTTTTTTTTTGCTCCAATTGTTGCTATTCTCCTCACGCCTGGGATTCTTGCTTTCATGTCCATCTTTCTTTTTAGTTTTCTCCCCAATCTTTTCATGTATCGGCTGAGTAATATCTTCCTCCACCCGTGCATACTGTTTGATTCTTAGCATCAAGTCCTATATTCGGGTGTCTGGTTTCTTCATGAGGGATTGCTTTAGTCGATGTTCTCAGGGCATGCCGATCTTGAACTGTGTAATAGCTAACTGCTCATTGCAATCTTCGATTTTGTTATAAGCCTCCCAGTAGCTCCTTGCATACACCCGTAATCCCTCATCATCCTTCTTCTGTAAGGTCAGCAAGTAGTCTACCTCTTTAGGCTGCTTGCTGTTTGTTATGAATCGGTTGGTGAATAGCTCGGCAAGTTGTCTCCAATTTGAAACTGATCTGGAGGGCGGCTTGTCGAACCATCGTAAGGCCACCTCTCCTAGGCTTGATGGAAAAAGTTAGCACATAAAGGACTTATCCTCACTCTATAGTGCCATCATCTGTTTGTAGTGCTGAACATGAGTAATAGGATCTATCTTCCCATCATAAGGAGTAAATTTTGGTGGGGTGACTTTCGTGGGAGGTCGGCGAGCCTTAATCTCTTCTATAAAAGGGGTAGAAGCAATCTGGTTGAGGGCCCTTCTAGCAATATGATGGGTTGTTCGTCCCTTATAGTGCTTATCTCTGTTGTCTAGCCGCTCATTCAACCACTTGTCCCAATTTTTCTATTCCAGATTAGGCATTGCCGGGTCTCTAGCAAGTGTCTGATTTCTCAGATGCTACCAAACTTCCCATTGGTTCGTGTAATGCCCAGTACTGGAAACATGGCTCCTAGTCAAACATGCAGCATGAGGGCTTATGTTTCTTAAATTTGCTCTCTTTCTTCTATGCCGATCTGGGGATCGGTTGGGTACTCGTCTATCTCTTTTGGCAATCGCCTCCCTCATAACTTCAACCGTTGACTTGAGGTGGGCGATCTCTTTATCCTGTTACCGGAGTTCCCGCTCGGCTACTCAAGGCGATAAATTGCTGGGTACACATCCATTGGAGGGTGATAGATTCAAGTTCCTGCGATAGTTCTTTCGGCGATTCAAATTTCTAACATACTGCGGAGCTTGTCGTAGACCCTCCTGTATTCTCCGCTAGTTGTCTCAAGGGACTTGTATCTCCGATCTGATCAAACGTTCTCCTGGAGTTTGTACTGAATCATCGTAATGACTTGATCGGTAAGTGCCGTCATGATTATGAACATCATGGCTGTCTTCTAGCTCCTTGTTGGTGGGATCGACTCCTCCTCTGAGAAAGTTAGTACTCATCATTGTGTAGACCTTCACACAGATGACGTCAATTGTAGGTGAGATTTTTAGAAAAGGCTGGTTGAACTCTTAAACCAATTTGAAGAGCACGAACAACCTGTAAGAGAAGAAGACAGTAAGAATGTGCTAACCTTTTTTGGGCCGGAAACACTCCGATAATTAAGTTAATAAGCTTAATTATAATAAATCGAATAAAGTGTTGAGAACTAGAACTCAAGTGAACGTACATCGCCCCCTTAGTACTTGGGATATTTATAGGTTTCGGAATGCCATGCTCCCCCTAGGAATGGGAATCAGTTTCTTTCTAAGAGTCTCCCACTTTGGGTCAGTTTAGTATATTGGACTCATCTTTTGATTGCCTTAATCCATTTAGGAATAGAATTCTTATCTGTTTGGTCCCATTAATCCTTATAGCTCTTGGATCAGAACTCTTAGCCCATCCCATTTTGGAATTCTCTCTGGAGGTCGGTATGGGCCCGACATGATAGGTCGGCAACAATAGGCCGACCTCATTGGACTGGTCCCTTCTTGGGTTGGTCCTTTTTATCTTGAACTTGGCTCTCATTGGACCCACAATAACCCTCAACGCAAATTACAACTTATATTCAAGCCAAATTTAAATAACTCAGTGCTTAACTCGGTCACAGGCCTTATACAACGTATATGTTGTCATAAGTCAACTTGAGTGGGTAAGATTCTAACTTCTTTTTGCTCATAGCTTGAGTTCGAGTCGTTATAGTTTTTCGTTAATTTTAAACTTATTTTTTAACACCCAAAACAAATAAATATTATTTTTATTTTAATATAAATAGGATGAAATCTGACGCAAATGACAATGAGATATTGAAGATGGGGAACCATTACTGTTTGGGTCATTCGATTCTTTATCGTTTGGTTTGTATAATTTCCTTATAATAACGCACATGCAACACTTAAAATAAGCCGTACGAGTTTTCCAAGTATGGATCTGACGGTCAGAAAGTCATCAGTCAACCACGTAATGATTGGGCAGTCCATCACGTCACCAGCTGATTAAATATTTCGGTCTCCGCTCCAACAAGAATGTTCGTCATAGTAAAATTGCAAACACGTGAGAGAATCTCTAGTATGCTTCTCACGTAGGGGCAATCATGCGTGTCCGTTGTTGAAAGATTCCACGTGGCACCTATCCAAAGCAGAATAAAAAATTGAATAGTTAGCTAGCACCCGGTTTCAACATTGGATAAAACTGGAAATTTTGCTAGGAGAGGATCAGGATAAGAATTATTGAATTGTAGAAGGTCAAAATAAAAAATTTTAAATATTGGAAGACCAGCACAATACACTATTTTTTTTTTTATAAATACTCCAATCTATAGGCTCTCGATAAAATTTTGAGAGTCAATATATGCTATTTTCTCATAAATACTTAAAATATATAGGCTACTACACATTATATTTATTTATTTATATTATAAAGTAAATATCTAAAAGTTTGATAAAGCCTGTTTATTAAAACTTATCACAATTGTAGTTTTTCAAAACACCAACACCTTAACGTTAGTTTATGAAATTAATGGAGTTAGTAAAAATTATGAGTGCACACATTGTGTGTGTTACTACTTCTAGTCTACAAAAAAAAAAATAAAAAAGCAAACCCTTACCAATTACCAATGCTTTTATTGGGTTCTATTCAAGTTCTCCATATCGTGATAACAATACATTAAGGCTGCCTTTAAATCAAGAATTCGGTAAGAGAAAAGAAAAAATCAGAAAAAAGAGAATAAAATAAAAGGACATTTTTTTTTTATATTTTCTCACATTTTTTTTTATTTTTCTTGATAAATCTGATTTTCAAATACTGTATAAAGACAAAATCCTAATTTTGCCCATGTTTTATAGTGCACCCTTCACATATTTGGCAGTTTACACATTGGAAAGATAAAATTTTAATGACACTTGATATTATGGTACCCAAAAAATTGATCTTGTAATAACCATGCCATGAATCTTGTGAAATTGACTTGAATAGCTCCGTCTAGATGTTAGACTTCTACTATGACTCTTCAACATTGTTGATAAAGACCAACATTTTGTGTCCACACCAACTGGACCATAAATATATATATATATATATTTATATATATGTTGCCGTGACTAAGAGGTTAGAAAAGTCTGTAGGAATATATATAGTTTGGTCCAAGCATTCGTAGGGTGCGCATTTGCCAACTTTTATGCCAATGATAGCCTATGCACTTGTCATTGGGTAGATAATAAGATTAATTACACTTTACCTTTTATGATTTGAACCAAAAATATATGACCTTTTTATGATTTTAAAGTGAACACATGACCCCCTTGTGATTTAGACTTATCTGCAAATAGATGAAAATTATTAGATTTAATAGAAATTTTATCATAGGGGTATTTTTATCATTTTATCTCTCTAAATTAAAACATTAAAAAGATGATTTGGTGAAATAACTAAAAAAAATCTTGATAGACACTTTTATTTTGTCATAAAAGGGCCAAATCATCTTTTTGATGTTCTAATTTGAAGAGATAAAATGACAAAAATGCTACTATGATAGAATTTCTGTTAAATCTAATAGTTTTTATCCATTTGCAGATAAGTCTAAATCACAGGGGGTCATGTGTTTACTTTGAAACCACGAGGGGTAATGTATTTTTAGCTCAAACCATAAAAAGTTAAAGTGTAATTATTTCTAAATAATAATATGCAACTCTTAGTGGGTTAGAAGTTAGAACTAAATTCTTGTCTCACAAAAAAATAATTTTCTTTCATAATTTTTGTACAAAATTGCACCACAATGATAAGGCAGGAAAAATTTTGTACATTTTGGTGAGTTTTGTTGTAAACTAATAGACACAACTCAGTCACATTATTCTGTATAATTTTGTTGTATATATATCGTTGTCTCTATATAATTTTAAAACAATGCTACAGCCATTGCCTTTATTTATTAGATTTTTATTACGAATAGACACAAATAAGTAAATTTCACATGTATTGGATAATATAAACCCTATCACCTTGTGTCTATCCGTAATAAAAATAATTGGTGCCTCTAGCATTACTCTAAAAAAATTGTGATGATTCATCCATCTACAGATGAAAGAGAATAGCCTTGGGATTAATACTCCTCAGCTATAAATAATACATATGGGAGCAATGCTGGTCCTTAATAGAGTTAATTACAAATGCACTTTTCTTCATAATTCTTCCTATTTTAATTACTTTCCATGTAAGTACTCATATTCATGTAGTAATAATCAAAGTAACAATAAAAACATATACGCTTATTATTATCATTATATCTATATAATTATGTATTTTATAAAGTAATATTATACAAATAAAAATTTTATACAAAATGTGCAGTAGTTTATAGCCTTTTCATATTCAAACTAAAACACTCATTATTATAAATTATATTTTAAAAAATATTATTGTCACATTATTTTATTTTAGTGAGATTGTAACAAATTTTTGAAAGTACAGAATTTTTCATATTTATATTAAGTGTGCGTACATATGTAATCTTTTTTTGTTTTTGATAACATGTATATATATATATATATATATGTATGTATTCTTACTATAACATAGCTCGGCTCAAAGCAACTGTGCCATATTACTATAATCTCATGTACAAACAGCTACAGAAAGAAGTCCCTAAGTACAGTGAGAGAGACGTATATTGCAGAGTTGTAGAGAGAGAGAGAGAGAGAGATCAACAGACAAACAAAACAAAAACCTCAACTTTCTCTCACGTCCTTTCTGTCTTAGAATAGTCTTTCCTTCACAAACTCTCTCTCATCACAATATTTTCATTTTCTCGTCTTACTCTGAACGTGTGCAAACAGGGCTCCTCTCTCTGCATCAAAAACCAGGTTCTTCTTCAACTTCTCACATCAAAAACTCTGTTTTCTTCTCTCTTCGTCTCTACCGATATATCTGTAGATATACCTGTAAACATTTTAGATCACTGTTTCGAGTTCATATTGAATGGATTTCATTGAGTTGTACGCTTGGTATCTGATTTTTCTATTGTTTTTTAAGCTCCTAATTTCAGCTCCTGTGTTGATACGGTCGTCATGCAATCTCTTTCTAATATTCCTAAAAACTACTTTGTTTTTTCTATTGAGTGACTCAAAGCTGTGATTTTTGATCTGGGTTTCGATTTTTTAAAATTTTTTTTTGTCCTTTTTGGTAGTTTAACATGATATGTTTTGTTGATACAATTAGCTATTAAGGATCTGCTAAGGGATTAAATTTATAAATTAGGGTTTCTATTCTGGTGATTTGTGAATTGTTTCCTCAGATTCTGCAAAGATTTTGCTTTGGCTTGCTAATAATTGCGTCATTCTCAAGAATTGCGAATTGACAAAGTACATAAATATTAGCTCCTGGAATCTAATTGTTTGGTTTGTTTGATCCCATTTGACCTCTGTTTCCGATTTTCTGGATGTAAAAGTCCTGGCTCCTCTGATTGGTTATTTAGTCATTCCTGTCGATATGTATGTATATAATATTTGTGTGTTTGGAGTTCTTTTGTCTTATTGTGACTTCATTTGAATACTTAAGTTAGCTGTTTAGGAAGCCTTCGATTTCTTCATAATAGGTATTAATTTAATAGGATGCCATTGAAAATTTATTCTTGGGTTTCATTCAACAGCCACGTTCGGAGTTCATTTGAGGGAGGTGTTTGATCCATGCTCGATCTCTACTAACATCTGATACCAATCCCAATTACTAAGTTGGAAAGCAAATTTGTTGAACTGAGGATCGAGGAAAACCGGGATGTGAGAGTTGTTTGGTGGAGTCCATGAAAAGGTTTCGAGATGGGGTCTATTAACATAGAAAAGAAATGGGTGTTTCCTCTTGTTATAAGCTCCCTCATTTGCATTTTCCTTTTCGCAACCTCGTTCAACATGGGCCTAGTTTCTTCATTGTGCAACATCAATTCAATCTTCTCAATTTTCCCGTCTCATAATAACAGTAGCCCCCTTTATGCTGAAAACAAGGTTATCCCAACTCCACCTCCTCCTCCCGGGCCATCTATACCTCGTTTTGCTTATCTGATTTCCGGGTCCAGAGGTGATTTGGAAAAGATTTGGAGAACTCTTCGAACGCTGTATCATCCGTTGAACCACTACGTTCTCCATCTAGACCTAGAATCGCCTGCAGAGGAGAGATTGGAGCTTGCTTCCCGTGTGGAGAAAGATCCAATTTTTGCTAAGGTTGGGAATGTTTACATGATTACCAAAGCTAATATGGTTACTTATAGAGGACCCACCATGATTGCCAATACTCTTCATGCATGTGCCATTCTTCTAAAGAGAAGTAAGGATTGGGATTGGTTTATTAACCTCAGTGCTTCGGATTATCCTCTTGTGACACAAGATGGTAAGAGTCTCTCAATTTTAGAGTTTGTTTCTCCATTATGAGCATTATTAGTTGAGAGGTACTTTATATTTCTTCAAAGCTGTTTGATTTATTTAGGTGTTTGTGTTCAGATCTTCTCTACACTTTTTCTAGATTAAACCGAGAACTGAATTTCATCGAACACACAAGCCATCTGGATTGGAAGGAGTAATCTCTCTCTCTCTCTCTCTCTCTCTCTCTCTCTCTCTCAACTAACTGTATGATATGAAACTGCCAATTTTAAACGGTAATACATTTGGTTCTGTTTGCAGGAATCAGAGAGCAATGCCTTTGATTGTAGATCCCGGGCTTTACCAGTCAACAAAGCAAGATATATTTTGGGTCACACCGCGGAGAACTTTGCCAACAGCCTTTAAATTGTTTACTGGTTAGTATTTTTACCTCAGATTATTTTAATCTTCAGTTAGTTTAATAGCAATGGACATTGATTTTTGGTTCTTTAGTATATAATCTACGTAACCACATCAAAATGGATTGAACCTATGAAACTTCAGATTAAAATTATCTGTAATTTATTTATTTTAAATTTAACTAATCATATCATTTGATTTGTTTTCCCATAGCTGCCAGTTAAACATGTTGACTTATGTATTCCTAGTGTTCTCTATGGCAAGTCTAGCTCTGTTTGGGACAAAGTAGTAAGTGTTGATATTGTTAGGTTTCTGTCACTCTCATAGTTGACTTCATCGTAAACATGAAGAAGTTAATCAATGAAATCATGCCATCGAAGAAAATTCTATCTTCGGCCACCCTAAGATGGAATAAGGCCATGAATTTAGGTTGTAGTTGAAACAGGACAATATACCTATCATGACTATGAGGTATAATTGCATTAGAACATGCATTCACAAAAGAAACAATTGGTCTTTACGCACATCACCGGCTTTTATTTCCACGCATTGGAGTCTGATTTATTTTTGAAAATTGTCGGACACAATTATACACGTAATTTGTTTCAGGTTCAGCATGGATGGTTCTCTCACGTTCATTCGTGGAATATGTTATATGGGGTTGGGAAAACCTTCCAAGAGTCCTACTTATGTACTACACAAATTTTCTCTCTTCTCCCGAAGGCTACTTTCAGACAGTCATATGCAATGCGCCGGAGTTTGTTCATACTGCCATCAACCATGATATGCATTACATCTCTTGGGACAACCCCCCTAAGCAGCACCCGCACACCCTTTCGATTAACGACACAGACAAAATGATTGCTAGTGGTGCTGCCTTTGCGCGTAAATTTCAGCAAGATGACCCCGTTTTGGATAAGATAGACAAGGAATTACTTCACAGGAAAAATGGGAGCTTTACACCCGGTGGTTGGTGTGCCGGTAAACCTGCATGTTCGAAGGTTGGGAACCCTACCAAGCTTAAACCAGGCCCAGGAGCTCGAAGGCTTCGCCGTCTTGTAGGTAGGCTCCTTTTGTCAGCTAAAGTTAATGAAAACCAGTGTAATCAGAATACATAGAAGCATTGTTGCTTGTGGATGGAGAAAGGCTACATGAAAAGTTGTGGTCCAATCCACAAGCCCAAGTATTGATAGGTATGTTGAAAGAGAGTTTTTTTTTTTTTTTTTTCCCTTTCAATATAGATCGTCGTGGCATAAACTTAGAATTTCTTCGCATAGTTTTTTGTCATTTCTTTTCTTTTCGATGATCCGGAGAATTTTTAGGCTTTATTTCAGTTTCTGATTCTCTATTTTGGTTGTGCTTATATATAAAGGATTGATTTTGGCAAAAATCAGATGAGCAAACCGTAACTTTCTTAAAGTTGATTGTAGTTGAGTGGTAACCTTGGCTGCAAGCAGAAAATCTTTACTGAACATTAAGACATATTCTCAGAGGAAATGTATTACACTTTCTGTTTCTAGCAATTGAAGGCTTGAACCCTTCCATTAAAATGATCAAAACACAGTTGTTGCCGTTTGTATGAAGCATCAGATCAAGGTTTCTTGGGCAAAATGACTTTCTCTGTGTCTCTGTGTGTGTGTGTGTGAGAGAGAGTGAGTGAGAGAGAGAGAGAGAGAGAGAGAGAGAGGAGTGAGGTTAACATGGTGATAGTGGCACTTCCATGGTCATGAGTTCAACTTTTCCTTACCCAGGGCTTTGGCTCTCCAATGTACTAGAGAGAGAGAGATAGATTCAATTTCCACTACAAGGTGTCCTTTAACTACACTACTCTCTTGAGCTCGTACAGAGTTACCATCTACATGAACCATACAAATTTTGTGCATTACATGAATGAAGTCTAGTCACAATGGAGCGTGAGGGATTGAACTTAAGGCTGTATGTTTAGCATGTTGATTAGCTAAACTCTGGATCACCCCTTGTAGTTTTGAGTCCACACCTTGGCACTGCAGTAACTTGCTAAGTTTTGCAATCTGAGCATCACGGATTGCATGAATAAAGGTTGGTTACAATGGAGCACAATGGATCGAACTTGAGACTTTACGTTTAGCATGTCGATCAGCTAAACATTGGACCACCCCTTATAGTTTTTGAGTTCACGCCCTGGCACTGCAGTAACTTGCTAAGTTTTGCAATCTGAGCATCATAGATTGCATGAATGAAGACTGGTTTGGTTACAATGGAGCGTGAGGGATTGAACTTGAGACTTAATATTTAGCATGTTGATTAGTTAGAGGCTTCATGTTTAGCATATTGATCAGCTAACCCTTGAACCGCCCCTTGTAGTTTTTGAGTCCACACCTTAACACTGTAGTAACTTGTTAAGTTTTGCAATCTTAACATCACGGATTCAAAACACGGAATAGCCTCACAATGCATTCCACAAACACATGGCCAAAAAGAGTGCAGCTACTGTCAAAGCAGGGGAGTTTTTTGGCCAAAAGAAGCGTTGACAAAAGCCTTTGGACCTTTCATAAGGAACATTAAACTTAGAGACTTGCGACAATTCCCTCCTTTTTCTCTCCTACATTTTTCCCCAGCCAAACGGAGCATAACAGTTGTAGGATACAAAACATGGCAACAGCAAAGAGTAACCCACAACTCTTCCAGGGAAAACCACAAGTAAAAAATAACAAATTTGGAAGACTACTTATATAATTTGAAATGATTCTGAACTGTATCATTACAAGATATACAAGAATACTGACTTTCACCCTTCTTTCTTCCATATAAATATTTACCTACAGTACATTTTTTTTTTCATAACAATGATCATTCTGAGTCTTCATGTTAAATTGTATCCTCTTATATTCTAATAACAAAATTTGTTTGTAGCTATGCACTTTCTACGCAGCAGCTCTCAGCCATCCTAACTCTTGGAAAGCAAGCCTCCGGCTTGTATGCTGCTTGATTGTCATTTTCCTCCCAAAGATTATTTTTTTTCTTTCCCCTTTCTTGGTTCTGATGGAATCCTGAATGCTTCTAAAGGATATTGACCAAATTAAACCATCTCCAAAAGTTTGATATTTCCCATCGAATTTGCAGCAACTAAGGTGGATGACTGACCCCGCCAACAAACCGATGAGATGAACTGTGCAGTGTCATCTAGGTCATCACCAGAAAGTGGATCTGTGCTACTGAACTTAAATGACAACGCGGGCATTGGGAAAGCTTTATGGTAGATGAAAACCTGCACCACAAAACAAATAGAAGTGATTACCATATGCACCAAAAGTATCAAAACAATATGTTGTTTCGAAGACATAAAGTCCGGATAGAGGAATTTGAGTTCACCCCCACACACACCCACCACCCAAACCACCCCCCCCCCCCCCCCCCCCCCCCCCCCCCCCCCCCCCCCCCAAAAAAACCACACACACACACACACACAACACAAACAAAAAAAGGCTTTCTCAATCACCAAGCAGCCCGATAGATATCAACTCCCTACACTGATAAGGGAGAAAAACCCAAATGAGAATATTTAGACAACTAGAACAATTCTTTTAATATCTTTCAATTTTTAGGTCCTGCAGTCAACCAAAGCAGGTGAGCTGAGCAATATCAGTCTATTTACAGAGGCTATAGAGGGGAATATTTGGGCACCTCTTCCAAGGGCAATTTACAAGGGACAAGAAGAGATAAATCTTGATCCCTTTTAACAAACCAAGTCATGCCACAATTTGAAGGAGACCAGATAAATGAATCACCTGATGATTCACGGATCTTGGTTAGGTCATAGTCGTCATACGACCACAATTTTAAAAGAGAGCTTGTGACAACTCCTAAATTATGTTTTGTTTATACCAACAATACCAAGTTCATATACACGTCGATGCAGATTCCAGAAGATATTTAACAATGGTGATACACATTTCGTAGGCTAAATATTGATATTTCCTTAAAGCCTATATGCAGTGGATAAAGTGCAAAGCTCTTTATGCAGTCCATGAATTTGATGCATATGGCTTCATAGATAGGGGTCCATATCAGATCCTTCAGATGTGGAAAAATTCCAGGTTCTAAATCCTAGGAATGGGGAATGGACAAATCATAATCCTACCATCCTAGGTACCCATCTACAACAGATATCTATGCTTAAACCACATATAAACACTATACTGCTCGACAGAATGGGTAGCCTAAATGGAAAAATGATCTACGAAATCCAACATAATCAACAGGATATCTTGTTCTAAGCATGATTGGCTTCGCGACATGAAATGACAAACCAGATGTAAACTGCCACTTCGGTTTGACCACAAACATTTAGAAGATCCCTCGTAGAAGTCCAAACAAAAGATTATGGCATGTTTGGTATCTATTCATTGTTCTTGTTTTCATTTGCGGCTTTCAGTTTCGAGTTTTCAGTATCAAAACAATAGACAGACTGAAAAAAGATCTTCATATTGTTTTCATTTGCTTATGCACCTCAAGTTTGAATACTCGGAAAACAATTTCAAATTCTTTTTCGAAATGGGTTTTTTAAAGACAACTAGCTGACCTTCTATTCACTCAAATTGCACAAATTTTTTAATATGGCAACAGAAAAGGATTGTTGCATCCTTCCTCGGGTCTTCTTAAGAGGAAAGAGAGGACGAAAATACAGTCCACAAAACAGAGAGGTGTCTAACAAGTTATTCTCCTGCAATCTCTAGATGGAACCTGTAACTCCTCCAAAAAAGCATGCGATCCTGCTTGAATCACACTAGTAGTTATGCCCAGTAAGATTGCCTACCAAGCTGGTTTCACTGATCCACGAGCCTAATCATTGCAGTCTGGGATTGTGCTGCAAAGCAAACTGCGTTCCTCACGTCAGTTAATGACTCATTCAAGCTCAACTTGTGAAGATCATCAAACCCTGCCCACACTTAAAGGTCTGTGCCCCTTTTGCTAATGAGTCTAGCTTGAGCAATCTTAGGTTTCACTTAGAACTTCTTGTAAGCATGAGAGGAAGCGTTACCATAAGCAATTCACTTTCCATTTTGAAGGTAAAGGCCTAATCAGGTAATAAAGGAAAAGATGAGTAGCACTAATGGAAAACCTTTAAACAGAGAAGAAACATGAAGTTGAGCCACTTTTCATGGATTAAAAAAGCTGATGCTTCTCTCTTGCAAGTAAGAAGTTTACTTTTCTCTATAGGTGTCAGATGACCAAAGGACTATGATATCTATATTGCCTCAAATTTTTAATGTATGAACAAGTTAACCACATAAGTTTAGCAGTCTCGCACTCTTAGCTGAGCCAAGTCAACAAGTTCAAACCAATTGTGTGTGGACGAGTTCAAACCAACTTGTGTTAGCTTTAACCTAGCTCAAAGCATGCTTTAGAACAATTTAGTTTCCGTCAGGTATGCTCAAGCAGCTTACTGCAGGCTACTTTTGATCCAACTCTAGCAACCATTAGAAGGCCTCTTTTGAAGTTACCAACTAGCTTAGCCAGAAATATTTCTTGTTGGTATGTCAGACCTGGGATCTGTTGAGCGGAAGAAAAGATTCAACCACTTGTAGTGATTGAATTATAAACACTTAAAGATGCAAAACACAATCAAGAATCACTCTTTTATTCAACTCTAAATTTTAGAGAGAACTCTCCCTCTTTATTCCTCTCTCTAATTCACTTCTCCTTCTTCTTCTTGAATTAATACAATGCCACAAATGCCACTCCCTATTTATAGATACAAACCATAGTGTGAATAGAGAATGTGAAAGGAATAAATTTCTTCTTCCATGATAAGTACTCTTCAACCATGGTGGTTCCTTCTAGATGATCAAGTTTACAATTCTATTTTTACTTTTCAACATCCCCCCTTAAACTTGACTTTCTTACATTTGTCATTCCGAGCATTGTCTTCAGTCTTGCAAAGTTATTATACTTAAATAATTTTCTGAAAATATTAGCTATCTAATCATAAGTCCTGCAAGAAATCAACTCCACTTCTTTGTTCTTGACATACTCTCTGATGAAATGATACCGAGTATCAATATGCTTGCTTCTCTCGTGAAAGATTGGATTTTTCGCAAGAGCAATCGTTGATCGATTGTCAATGTAGACCTCTGTGAGATCATCTTGTGAAAATCCCAAGTATTTCAAAATATTTCTGATCCAGATCCCATGACAAACAGCTGAGCTAGCAGTAACATACTCAACTTCGTATGACGATAGCATTACAATGGGTTACTTCTTTGATCACCATGTAAATGTTGTAGCTTCCATAAAATATGTGAATCTAATTGTGCTCTTTTTTTCATCAAGATCTCTCCTCCAATCGCTATCTGAATAGCCAATAAGTCTGTAATCTCTAGTTGATGAATAAAACATTCCATCACTGATAGTACCCTTGACATAACAAAGTATCATCTTTGTTGCATTTAGATGGGACCGGTCAGGAATCTCCATATACCTGCTGACTAGTCCAGCTCCATATAGTATATCTGGTCTGGTACAAGTCAAGTACCTCAAACTTCCAACCAGACTTTTGAAATAGGTAGGATCATCATCTCTTTGCTCGTTCTTTCTCAACTCCAATTCTGTTTCAACCGGAGTTGTCACAGAGTTGCAGTCTTCCATTCAAAACTTCTTCAGGATCTCTTTCGCATAGTAGCTTTGGGAGATGAAGATTTCCTTTTCACTTTGCACAACTTCTATGCTAAGAAAATGAGCCATTTGGCCTATATCTATCATGTCAAACTCTTTAACCATACTCTTTTTGAAAGCATCAAACATTGCTGGATTATTACCTGTGAAGATCAAATCATCAGCATATAAGCAAGTAATCAGCATGTTGTTGTCTGTCTCCATCTTCATATATAGGGCATGCTCATATGGACATTTCTCAAAACCATTCGCCTAGAAATAATCATCGATCCTCATATTCCAGACAAGTGGAGCTTGCTTCAACCCATAGAGTGCCTTCCTTGTACACTTTATCTTCTTGGCCTTTCTTCATGTATCCAAGTGGCTGATCAATATAAATCTCTTCTTCAAGAGAGCCATTCAAAAATGTTGATTTCACGTCTAGTTGGTAAATCTTTCATCTATTTTGTGCAGCTAGTGAAATTAACAATCTAATGTTCTCAAGTCGGGTAACTGGGGCAAAGATTTCACCATAGTCGATCCCTTCCTTCTGCTTGTAGCCTTTAACGACAAGTCTTGCTTCATATCTCTGGATTTCTCCTTGAGCATTCCTCTTGGTTTTGTAGACCCAGTCTTTCGACCTTTCGAGAGAGTAGTTAACTCCCAAATTCTATTCTTCTCAATGGATTGAATCTCCTCATCCATTGATCTTCTCCATTTGTCCTCTTCGTTAACTTCCTTAAAGCTAATTGGATCACTGATAAACAACAAACAGTGTAGAGTGACATACTCTTCTATCAGTTCTGTATTTTCATACAACTCAGCTAGAGTACGAGCTCCTCTAAGCCTCATATTTGAAAATTCATGCTCGATTGGTGATAGAGCTTCATTCCTCCGTGGTGAGTTGAAACCATGTAGAGGTGTGTGATGATCTCTAGGTACTTGTGGCTCGATAGCCACTTTTCTTGCTTGTGCAAGTTATTCTTCCTCAAGTGTCAATTCTACATCTCCGGAGACTTCAGTCTGATTCTAATTCCATGATTCATTTTATTCAAAAATGATATCCCTGCTGAAAATGACTTTCTTGGTGGTGGGATTGTACAGACGATATCCCATCGTTCTATCGCCATATCCAACAAGGAGACACTTCTCTCCTTTGTCGTCCAACTTTGTCCTTATCTCCGGAATCTTGGTGTAGACTATAGAGCCAAACACTTTGAGATGATTCACGCTAGGCTTGTGAGTACTTCAAGCTTCGTGTGGTGTCTTTGTAGCAAGACTCTTTGTAGGACACCTATTGAGGAGATAGACTGCACACAACACCGCTTCTGCCCATAATCTTTTGGGCATATTTTTATCCTTCAACATACTTCTGGCCATGTTAAAGATAGTGCAGTTCTTCCTCTCAGCTACGTTGTTTAGTTGGAGAGTGTAG
Organism: Euryodendron excelsum; assembly: GCA_033060915.1. Lineage (NCBI taxonomy): Eukaryota > Viridiplantae > Streptophyta > Magnoliopsida > Ericales > Pentaphylacaceae > Euryodendron > Euryodendron excelsum. Next base: position 19,460,114 of record CM065381.1, on the reverse strand, counting down.
GCTGGTGTGAACTGATTTTGAATTCTTTGTTGTCTAAGAAATTCTTGAAAAACTTTTACCGTATACTCTCCTCCTTGATATGATCGGAGTAACTTGATGTGGTAGCCACTCTGCTTCTCCACAAGAGTTTTGAACTCTTTAAATTTGTCGAACGCTTCTGACTTCCTTTTCAGGAACTAGGCCTAAGTTTTCCTGCTATAGTCATCGATGAAGGTGAGCAAGTATCGATTTTGTCCATTTAAAACTCGTTTTAAAGGACCACATACGTCTGTGTGCACTAGCTGGAGCGGCATGGTAGATTTCCAATCCACCTGCTTTCCAAAGATATTTCTGTTTGTTTGCTCAAAACACAACTCTTACATATCTCATTCGGATAGTAAATGTTGGATAAGCTGTACACCATCTTCTTGCTTTCCAACTGCTTCAAGCTTTCAAAATTTAGGTATCTATACCTCAAATGTCATAGCCAATCTGTGTTGTTGATGATCACACTCAGACACTTTGGTGTGTCGTGATGGATGGCGAGAGAGAACATCTGATTCTTTGCCATAGTGACTTGAATGACCAACTTCCCTCGAGTATCTGAGATCAACATCTGCTTGTTTCTAAGGCTAATCTGGTAACCTTTCTCTACTACCTGTCCTAGGCTTAAGATATTGGTCTTCATGTTTGGCACATAGTAGACATTGGAGATGAAAGCGTGGTCTCCAGCCTTCCGCTTGATCAGAACATCACCTTTCCCTAGGACTGGAACTTTAGAAAGATCGCTAAATGATATCTCACCTTGAACTTTCTCATCAAGTTCAGTGAACAGGTTTTTTTTGCCAATCATGTGGTTGCTGGCTCCAGAGTCGAGGTACCAAACATCTTGGTCCTGAATTAAGCTGTGTGCCATCAGCATAAACGATTCTCCGACAACTGGTTCAACTTCTGCAAGCTTAGCCTCCTCGCTAGCCTTCTTTGTCGGTAGTCTGGACCAACACTCGTTGCTATAGTGCCCAAACTTATGGCAATTATAGCACTCGATGTTTCTCTTATCAATGGTTTGACGGTTATTGTAATTGCCTCTTCTTCCACGTCCTCTTCCTCTCAGGACATTGTTCTGTTGTCTACGTCCTCCTCTAGCGGATGTTTGTCCGCCCTTATCTCTACTTTTGGATTTAGAATATCCAGATCCGCGAGGTCCTCGACCTCGCCCTCGTCCTCGATGTGACATCTCTCCTTGCTCGTATCTCCCATCAGTTAAAGATAGTTTTGACTGTAGGGCCTGCTCCAGTGCTTTATCGTTACTTCTTCTGTTAACCTTCTGTTCATGAGCTTGTAGTGAACCCACAAGCTCTTCTACTGACATAGTCTCCAGATCTTTGGTTTCTTTTACAATAACGGCTATGTAGTCAAATTTTGAATCCAAAGATCGCAAAATTTTTTCACATATTCTCATATCTGTGAGAATCTTTCCATTCCTCTTTAGCTGGTTCGCAACTACCATTACGCGAGTATAATACTCGACAATGGACCAGTAAACTTCATTTGTAGGAATTCAAATTTATCGTGCAGGGTTTGAAGGCGAATCATCTTTACTTTGTTAGCACCCTTGTATGTTCGGTGGAGAGTCTCCCAGACTTCTTTAGACGTCTTGGCGGAGGCGATAATTTCGAACGTGACCTCATCAAGGCCTTGGTAAATGATGGACTTGGCCTTGCAGTCCTTCTTTCGGTCAGCGCGGAGGATTATTCTCTGAGCATCCGATATGGATGTCTCGGCTTCTTTGGATTGGGCTTCCTCATACCCATCTTCCACGATGTCCATGACATCTTAAGCGCCTAGTCGAGCTTTCATTTGGATGCACCAGTTGTCGTAATTCTCCTTTGTGAGCTTCGGGATGAGCGCCTGCATAGTCCTGTTCGCCATTTGGTTTTGAATATCTTAAACAGTACTTCCGAGTTTGAATTTGGAAGGTCGCCGAAAATTAGATGGAGAGACGGCCGGAGGATGACCGGAGTGACGGTCGAATACGAAGAAGAGGAAGAGAACCTTAGGAGTTTTGGAAGATCCCTCAAAGGACAACCACAGAACATATTTTCTCTTGATTCTGATACCACTGTTGGGCAAAGGAAAAGATTCAACCACTTGTAGTGATTGAATTATAAATACTTAAAGGTGCAAAATCCAACCAAGAATCACTATTTTATTCAATTCTAAATTTTAGAGAGAACTCTCCCTCTTTATTTCTCTCTCTAACTCACTTCTCCTCCTTCTTCTTGAATTGATATAATACCACAAATGGCACTTCCTATTTATAGATACAAGCTATAGTGTGAATGAAGAATGTGAAAGGAACAAATTCCTTCTTCCATGGTCAATACTCTTTAACCATGTTAGTTCCTTCTAGATAGTCAAGTTTACAATTCCATTTTTATTTTTCAACAGGATCTAGGGCAGTAGAGGGTTACCGCCATTGTGTAGGTTATCACGATTGGACCAAGAAAGGTGCAGCATTTCCTTTACTGAACTTGGTCTTAAATTCAGCTTTAGGTTCTAATATCATATAGATACTCAATAGATAAACTTCTATTGACCAACTTCAACAAACGGGAAACACAGAAAACGGTTTTTATCTCACCACACACTATTGAAGTAGTTTCAATAAGCTAAGCTATAAGTAAGTTCCTGTTTGCAAAATCAATAAAAGTGATAGGTGATATATGAAGTACCTCATTTGTTTCTGAGCCTGTAGCAATGTATCCCTCAGAAACAGATAACCCTACAAAGTTCTGAAACAAGGTAACATGCATCAGCAGTAAAAGATATGTGAAGGATGGACAGATTTTCAGAAGGAATTCATATATGCAATAGCTGTAGTTGACCGGAACATACAGGGATGAATGAAGAATTTTATCAAGTTTGCCAGTTTATCGTTAGCAATGTGTAAATGCCACAGGACAGATACAATACTCAGCAGAATGATAACATTATTTGCCATTTGCAATGATCTTCACTAAAGGTCAAATTGAATTGTTAAATATAAAAAAATTCAAAATTCGTCAAAGACTTCTTGATAACCATAAGGTCAAGATACAACAATTTGAGTAGCAAGTTTAGCATGAGCTCTTCCAAAAATTGGAAATGATGCATCCGCCAGTGACATAAATGATAATCATGGATCATATCAAACACTAGATCCTCATCTTTTAGACATTGCACCCAACAATGACTGAACCCAGATGTAATATCATACTGGATCAGTAAGACTCAATATATAACCAAACTTAGGTCAACAATTTACTCACTCTTGAAAAATTAATTATATTATACAGTTGCAATAATTCTTCTGATTGACTGGTTTTATTTTACTGGCTTTTTTTACAAGTGAAATGAAGACTCATGGCTCAATTTTCAAATATTTCCTTCCATTTTTTTATGGATATTTAAAAATTGGATGAGTTAAGCACAACTTTTCTTTTCTTTGAACCTGAAGGGAAGAAACTAGAGAAATCTAAACAATTAAACGTGAGAGAGAGAGAGAGGGAGAGAGAGAGAGAGACTGAAGGCCAATATCATTCAGATCTCAAATACACTCCAAATTGGTCAGAACCCAAGTCTAAGCATAGCATCAGCAAAAGCTAATACCCAAGCAATTTAAATATCACAACATGCATTTCAAACCTAGGAATACTTCCTTTCGGTTCTTCCCTAATTTTCTTTTAACTGAACTGTTACAGTTCCACAAGAAAACCACCAGCAATTTGAACTACCTCATCACATTACAATTATTTCACACATATAAGCCTACCCCAGTAGTTTGCATTTTAGCTCGTGGTATATTACATTTCCTTTCCAGTTTCACATAAGGCTCGAATTTGGGTAACATTTGTTCTCAACTCTGAGACATAGCATATAAATCTTTCTGACAGATAAGACTTTGCCTATTAATTTTACATCCTAATTTACAAACCATCTTTTTCTTTGTTTATTGGGATGATTCTAAAACCACAAAAGTTGCCAAAAAAAGTGTATGAGACCCAATTATGGCGAATCTGATGAATTACAAAATTCTAACTACCACCTTTTCTTTTAATAAGCAAACTTCTAACAACCGTCTTAGGATGATCACAATTTTTTTTTCTTTTTTTCCTCAAAGTTTGTGTGCATTCACCTATGGGTGCAAGACAAGCAAAGCAAACGAAAGAATCAACAAATTTTGCTGGAACTAATACCTTAAGACACCAATCTATTACAATCCCTCATACCTTAAGAACATCGTATGCTTACCACTTATTGCTAGTTATTTTGTACTAATGCTAGTCAAATTGCCTACATAAACACATTGAACATTCAGGTAACGGCACGATGGAATATGATAGCACTTGCAGCCCATGTCATGAAAAAAGAAAAATTCACCTTCATATTCGAGTGGCCTGTGAATGATTGAAGAGGACAGTCAAGAACCCGGGATGTGCATGTTGACAAATCCCAAAGCTTCAGTGTGTTATCCGTTGATGCAGAAACAAGATTTGTTGAATCTATGAACTTCACATAGCTCACAGTTTTGTTGTGTCCAATCAATGTGTAAAGTGGCACTTTCAAGTTGCGAAGATCATAGTAATAAATCCTATGATCTGCTGAACCAAATGCAAGAGAACGACCAGAATCAACGGGAAACTGAACACAACAGACATTTGCCTTCGTTTTGATGGTACCAACACTTACTCCCTGCAGTAGCAACCCATGTAAGAGAAACAACTTATTACACATCCAGAATTAAATCTACAAAGCAATGGGACTCCAGTACGTTTAGTTTCAAAGCTGACATCCACCAAGTGCAAAAATATAATTGCCTGATTGATATTCCAGAGCTTAAGAGAACAATCATCGCTCCCGCTGGCCAACATTGTTGGATCTGCTAATGAGAAGTCGACAGACCACACGCGCCTTTCATGCTCTCTCATTTCCATAAATACTTGGCTTCTTGTAACATCCCATACCTGAAGATGTTTAGATAAACCAAACCACTTGTTGCCATCATAAGTTATAGAAAGGTTCTAGGTGAATGAGATATAAGGCTTGACATACCTGCACCACACCTTCAAAGTTGCTTGAAGCAATCTGGCTTTTGATATAACTATTCCAACATATACTGCTAAGCTTTGACCTACCAGCCAATTCAACAACAGGATAATAGATCCCACGATCTTCATTTATAACAGTGTCATATTCAAATACTTTGATCTTCTTGTTTACCCCAGCCGTTGCGAAAAATTCTCCATCTCGATCGAAACTCAGAGAACATACTAGGTTGGAAGAATTTAAAAGATCCCCTTGCTTCAAGTCTGCCTTAACTTTTAATTTACTGAAAGACAGATACTTGCACAACCCCTCAAGGAATGAATTTATCCATCCACTTTGTCTTGACTCGCTATACCGATCTTTCAAGGGAAAATTATTCACGGAACTTCTTTCAGTTGCAACAATGGACCCTCTACCATCGCCATATATTGGTGAATGTCGATTTAACAGTTTCCCTGATGGCTTTATAGCCCTGCGTCTTGTCAAAAAATAAGCTGACTCCAGTTTCTTAAAGTTCTTCATCAATCGAGGACTTTTCGAGAGAATACTTCCATGATTTTCAGCAGGTGCCTCTGAGTTCTGACCTTCAAGTAGATGACCACCAGATTCCTCAGCATCATGACTCTGAAGCCCTGGTTTGTATCTTTTTCTAGACCCTGAGCAACCAGAATCTTCATTTTCAATAACTTCCGTCAAAGGGAGACCAGAAGCAGAATCCTTTCCCAATTCTGGACACGAGCCTGCTTTTCTTGAAAGAATTGATTGCTGCTTCATAACTTCTTCTATATCAGAAGATAGAAAGGAAATAATGTCTTGCAAATTATCTGCAACTTCCTGTTTTTGTTGTTGTAGCAGCAAAAGAAATTCCAGCAACAACTCTTGCTCCTCTATTCTCTCCCGAAGCTCTATTGCTGCTTCACGTTCCTCTATGTTGTCTCTTGGTTCATTCAGAAATTCACTTTGCAACAACTCACTGTTATACATGGTAAGATAAAAGAACTGTTAAGAACAACTGTTTTATGGAGGCCAAAATCACAAAAGATACAACATGCTTATTAATGTAACACTGAAAGTAAAACAGTGCAAGATTTGTATTTTAAATTTTCTTATAGCAGTTGGCACTTCAATCCCCAGATGTCTCAATGTTTTCATGTTTCCCTGCCCACTATAATTTATAAGTTCTCAATAGAACTTTTGTTATTATCTAACTGGAAGCATTATTTTACAGGATGGAACACTTAGGTTACAATTACTAGTAAGATCACAAAATATATATCCAAAATGTTGCAACTCAATATTGCATACCATTTCTTCATACATCAACACCAGTGACAGTGATTCACAAACAGAAGAGACTAGTATAGACCAGAAGGCACATCATTGTGGTCAATGGTCCATGAGTTAGTAAATAAAGTGAGTGGAGGGGTAAGACTTCTCATAACTTCATAAGAAATCATTTGGCATGCCCACCGGCTGAGCAAGTCCCTTAAGGCCACAGAGCGCATTTTTTTCATTTCCTGCCCAGACTTGCAAATTACAAACTGGCATAATGTTTGGTCGGGCAGCAGAACGGACCACCAACAGCAGAGTTTCCCCACCATGAATACTAAGACAACTGTAGCTCCTAACCAACTCCCATTGACCCAGAATCTGGAAGGACAAACTTTGATACTGCACTGGACTTGGAAAAACAGGTTGATGTTTGAGAGGGTACCATGATATCATTCAACTAAGCCTTCCTAACAAGTATCAACCCAATTCTGCTTACTCATGAAATTACGCCACGATACCAGCATTAACTTATTTCTTGAAGTATACAATTCAAACATCTAAATAGGTGAAAATCTGCACAACTGGAAACTCGCAGACCACACACATTACATAGTCAAACCAGTGGACAGGTTTTTTCAGGGGTGGGGGGATCGTTTGTTGGGATTAAGAGGGGGAAGGAGTTAAAGCCATATTGGGGAGCAGCATTGTATGAAATGCATCCTCTGTGTGGGACAACAAAAAGAAAAAAAAGGCTTCACAGACTTGATAATGTTCTATCATTCACAGACTTGACAATGATTCATCATCCCAATTACATTCCATATGCAGTTAATCAGTTATTAATGCATCAATTATCACTTGCTGCAATGGTAAAAGCCTTGCAGGTTGGAGTTCAAGAATAGTCACTTTAAATTATGCAAATGATGATCTCAAAGGGTTTGAAGTATACATGCACTCCATGCCCCTAGCACCCCACATCAGGGAGGCCAAATTAGGTAATGGTTTTCTTCTTACATAGTTACAAACACATTGCATATTCTATGTAGGTCATAATTATCCTTAACACAAAAAGAACTTTAAAAACATGGTTCTCCAAAGTACAGATATGACCCATCTTCTGGCTCCAAGCCGCTAATGAATGAACAAAAAACGAGATCAACATTAAGACCCCTAGGATGGACTTGGCCTCTAACAAGTGCAGCTCTGATGTCTTATATCGGAACTACTAGTTGAGTTATGCGTGAAGTCAGCTAGGAAAGAACTCAGAATAGCTCATACAAATATTCCAGTATTGATTGACCAAAATGTAAGACATCCACAGGGATTCTACAAATAACAATTAAAAGTGTCCTACATCCTACACCATATATCCAATCCTCAATGCAGAAAATGCCTACTACCGTATTAAGCAAATATGGTAAGAGAAGAAACTCAAAAGCAAGTTGGAATGAAATACATAAAAGGGTATCTCGTTAGAAGGTACCTCACTTTTGGCCGACTACTTGGGTCAGGATGCAGTAACCATAAGCAAAATGAAGCTTCTTTGGGCCACTTCAGTAGCAACTGAGGAGGAAGAACACGGTGCCTTAGACTAGACATAGTTGAGCTCTTTTCTTCTGCCGAGCTAAACGTGCAGAATAACTGCTCATAAATAAAACATTCACACTAGCTAAGAGGGAAGGGAAAATATAACAGCAGCTCTATGTATATAGTTTCAATATTACAAAATAAAGAGAAGACCAAAAAAAGGTACAGCCCTGGATATCTGATCCAGTTTAGAGTAATTGTAAATGAAGAACAGCATCGAGATTACAGACCTCAAAAAGGAGGACACCTAACCGATAAATATCGGAAGCACAAGAACTTGGAGCACCGCCAAACTCTTCTGGACTAGAGTACCAATTGGTTTCCATAAGCAATATCTGTTTCATGGGAAAGGGATGCTTCTCTTCTTCTGCTTGTTCAACATTAATGCCTACATCTAATGAATTATGAGTTGTGTAGGCTGAACTCGACTGCAAACCACTTGTTTCAGATACCATGTGGGAGGCATTTGTTGGATTTATCTCAGGTTGAGAATTTTCTGCTCCAAACTGACTTCTCTCTCTACGTGAGTCAAGAGGCAAAGGTGAAGATGATCCCTTGAACTCTGCTGTTTGACTGTTTGATCCATCCTCTAAGGAATCTGAACCTGAATCCGAACAAGATGCAGACTCAATAAAGGAGACATGGTTGAAAGAGGACATGACAAAGCAGGAAGGCCGCACATTATGAACAACAATTCCTTGTGAATGTGCTAGGTTAACAATATCTACTATTTGCGTAAATATGTGTAAGCACTCAATGGCATCAACTGACCGTTCTGTGTTATCCAACCATTGTCTCAAGCTAACATCACTCCATTCTATGGCACGAACAACCGGGTCCACCGCTATTTCACCCTCACAAACTCCAGAAAGACCACCGGGGGTTTTACGGAGATCTTTGTGAGCCAACACAACCCTATCTCTATCCTTTCTCCCTGGAATAAACCCAGAATCATGTGAAACATCACCTGAGGACCTGATTCTGCAGGCACGAAACAGTCGTGGGTTTCTATCCGATACTGCAGAAGTATTGAATCCCCTAGAACTATCAGACTTTTGCCAACCAGACTCAGACGAACCATCCATTGTCATCCACCTATCGCTGCATGAAGGACGGCAAATACACAACCTAGCAATGGAGGAATTCTTGGACTAGTTCTACAACATTCCCGCACTTCCTCCACCACCATCATTTTGAATAAATAATCACATCTCAGTGATACACAGAATGAAGACCCATCGACCTATCAATTCCAGAAGCTCACTTCGTAGAGAAACAATTTCCTGCTGCGCATAAAACGCATATAGATGAGAACTGGGCACACAGTTGTAAACATAAATCAAATAAACACACCCATCAACAGAAACCCATCTAAGAAAATCCCGTAAATTATTAAAAAGACAAAAAATTGGAGACTCTAACTGACCCATATGACGTTCTCAAGACGCACTCAGGCTGAGAACGTCATATGTACACAAACATATAGACACCAACAGATACATCCATAATTAGACACACAAATGCATACATACCCACATATGTATACTCACAGGCAAGCGCAAATATAGAGATAAAAGAGGGCGAAGGGTTTTAGAAGGGGAAGAGGTACCAATACCACCATGACAGGAGTTTCTTCTGTTCCTGCTATACCAATCAACAAACAGAGCCACACATCAAAACTTTAGTGGGCTTTCCCCACCAAGGAAGCCCCTCAGCCTCATAAATTCCCAGGATTTTCTTTCTCCAACAGGAAACTAAAAAAAAAAAGAAAAAGAAAAAAAGAAAAAATCATTCCACAAAAAACATAGACCGTTTGTAATGTTTTCAAAGCTCAAATACTTTAAATATTCTTTTCGAAACCCTATGGGCCCCCCGTTATCTACAACCCACATGTTCCCGCTCTTATTCCAGGTGATGTACGTGGCAAAACGACGTCCTCTAACCACCTCTGAAAGCACAGGCAAAATGGTAAATTTGAACAACCAGTGGAGTCGTGGACCATGAGATACAAATTCAAAAAAGATTATCAACACGCGACAAATAGGATCATCAACTATTTTTCATATTTTATTTCCTTCAAGTTCCAAATTCCAATGAGCCAGCGTTGTTGCATAGATTGAAACAAGTTAAACGATAATTAATTAACTAATCAAACTACTAATATTAAACTAATCCAATACCGAAAAAGCATATATTAAATTAATCTAATGATACTTACGCAGGCAAAACTGCGGTCAAATAATATTAAAATAGTATTTATGAATTGTCATTATGAGAATGATTAGAGGTAGTATTTACCTTCCTATCTTCGTCAAGATCGATCCACAGCCTCTTCGTCCAACGCAAAAACCCTAAAATTGCACGTTCAAACGAGGGCAAAACTATCATGTTTTCAGATGGAGTAAAGGAAAAGAAGAGTACATTTCTAGCTTCAGGAAAGGATGGAATGCTGCTGCGCTTTCAAGGCTGAAAATGGGGGGAAAATGAAAAAAGGAAAGAATGAAGAAGCGATTGTTCGAATCGCTAAACGGTTTTGTGAATTCGTCGATCAAATTCAGTATTGATCATTTGCCAATAACAGAGAGAGTTGGAGAACAATAGCTATCTCAAACATTCACCATTTCTCAAATCACTATGTATATATAAAAAAACGACTCGGTTCTCAGTTCGTGATTCGCATTAAACCCTAGAATTCTGAATTCGAAGAGAGAGAGAGAGAGAGCGCGAGAGTTCTTGAGAGCTTGCCGTCATTAATTACATTAGAAGTTTAAACCCTAAAAATTAGAGATCTGTAATAATGCACAACAGAGAGCACAGTTGTGATAATATCTACCAAGTAACACGTGGCTGTGAGGCAAAGTTGGACGTAGGTTCGGTAAGCATATGTAGCCGAAGCGAACGCCAAACCAAAGCTGAGAAGAGTTTTTTACAAGAAAGTATCCAATACAACGGTTATATTTTATCATTTTCTGACTTGGTAAATGGTATAATAAGTCAATCAAGAAGAGTACTCCTATCACCCATCTGTGACCATCGGTCACCGGTGATGATAGTATTTTTTAGTCAATCAAATAGATTCACATAAAATTTTTGTCACGAGATGTTAACTAGCTCCTCGGTTTTAGAAAATTAAGATAAAATTGGTGTATTTTATTAATTGATGACACAAGTTTGTATAATCATTAGTTTCATTAGATCCAGTACTTGTCAAATTCAAATTGAACCAATTTTCATCAGTTCTAGATTTTTTTTACCAACAAAATCAACTATTTCATAAAATCGAATCAAACCAACCTGAATCGTTTGGGTTGGTTTGAGTTAGTTAGAATCAAGTATATTATTTTATGTAAAATTCAATTTATTCCCTTAATAATTTCAGAAATATAGGCTCAATTTTGTCCTTAATCTTTAAAAAATATACAAAACAAATCAATAATATTGACGTATAACAACTAATAACTTAACGCCATATATAAAATATTTAAATAAAAATTTTATAACATATCTATTCTCGAGTCAATTATTGGTCCATTTGGGTCTCAAACTCGAGAAGCGAACCAAATAATGGCTAACACTCATAATTTGTGCACCCTTAATGACTGCCAGGGCTTTCTTCGTATTTACTGGGTCTTTGTTACACTTGGCTGAGAATCCTTTTGGTCGTGGTATCCGATTTTTGTTCCTTTTCTTGGAAATCATCGAGATCATGTTTGGTTAGATGATTTCAAAAACTGTTTTCAATAACATCCCAATTTTAGCTGAAAAAAAATTGTTTTTTTCTAAGTTTACAAAACAATTTTCGTACAAAAATATGAACCATATGAAATGATGGTTCTCGAAACTTCCATTTTTTTTTGTTTTCCAAAACACAAAATCGAAACAAAAAGAAATCCGAAAATTTTAATCTGTTACCAAATGAGGACTCCATCCATGGAGTGATAATTTGCTCCATTGTTCAGTTTTAACGAAAAATTATTCAATACTTTTGAAACACTACGTCATCCTCACTCTACCACTCACACAGTGATAAAATCCTCTGTTAAGTAGAGTCAGATTTGACCCCACCTAACAGATGGAGGACCCATCTCATTACGACGTTCTAGGAACACTGAATAATTTCTTAGCTTCAAGACCACCATGATTATGGTTAATATCATTGAACTCTTGATTCTGAAACACATCGAACTCAAAACACTGAACACACTGAAAACATTGTTACATGGGTGGAGTTGGGTGATTTTGTGGTGACCTTTGAATGGCAACCTAAAAAAGAAAAAACCTTTCTAATTGGTCTTAAAAGCCTTCCAACCTAATTCCAACAATGCACTTCTGGGCCTTCCAACCTACAATAAACACCCAATTCGCATCATTATGCTCGGTAAAAGGAATGGGGGAAGCTAAAATCCAATATATTGATGTTCTTTCAAGAACACATGAACTTATTACAAAATCCTAAAAGGGTTCAAAAGTTCTAAAATTAGATGACAAATTCTAACAAGTACAAACACAAACACTACTTCAAGCGGTGATATACCTCTATATGGGTCACAGCCACAACAAAAGGGAGATAGATACAAGGACAATATGTAATCGCTGCCTCGCCATCTCCATTGCAGTGAAATCAACTATGGATTCATACATCCCATAAAACAAAGATTGTGTTGCCTGAGCTTACTCTACAGCTTATGGCTAATAATTTCTACAAGAACAGCCCATCAATACAGGAATTGTAGTAAGAGAGTAGAAAATACAGTGACAGATTGCTCAGAGAGAGAGAGAGAGAGCTTTCCTGGACAAATATAAGATTAACTAACATTTTCCCACCTACTATCCTTTGTCGGCCTTGTGGAACCACCCCTGTACAAAAAAGCACCCCAAACTCGTTTCGCAAGAGGACCACTGCTGAACTTTCTCTAGTGAATTTCTCTTGCTTTATCTTAATTGAGATTTACTTAACCCGGCTCAACGACCGGAAACAAATAATGAATTGGTTGATAATTGGTTCCCTTCAATTTGAACTTTTCTAACTTTTGCCTTGTCGTGGCGTGCTCGCCTTACTGCCTCTTGGACTTGGCGATCGTGGTCCTTCAGCATCTGATCCATCTTGCCTGATGGAACTATTAGCGGCCCAGAGTAGTGAATTTTGTTGCCCTTTGACCCATAACCAAGCTGGAGAAATATACAAAAAATCACAAGATCCTCATAAAATAAGAATTAACGGCAAAAAATCCAAAAAAATCAAAGTGAGCTTCATAATTCAGGATTGTTTCTACAACCCACTTCTCACAGCCGAATGGTGTGTGTGAATGGTGTGTGGCTGTGGAGTTACCATCTGTATTATTACTTACAAGAATTGGATCTTTGCTACTGCTTCTCCCATCTTCATTCTGATGAGGACCAGCTGCACTCTGCATGTGACTCTTTTGATCCTGATTTATCAAGGATTCAGAGACCTCCTTGAAGGACCCTGGGAATCTGCCTATCAGTTTTGGAACTTCCTGTTGAGAAGGACCAGATTTCTCTCTGCGATCTTCCGACAATAAACTTCTCCTTGCTGCTACCAAGCTGGACATTGTTGATAAGTCGGCCCCAGTTGAAATCTTTGGAGCCTCTTCCATGTTTTTCCCAGCCTTTGACCATGCAGCCCGGTGAGTCAGTGGCCCAGAATGCGATGCTCTCTTAGGAAGATGTCCATGGGGATCGATGCTTGATTCTTCTACAGGTTGAGATGGCCTAGGCGGCTCAATTGGAAAGCCAGAAGCAACGTCTTCCTGATTAGGGTTGAACTTCTCACTCCGGCTCTTGGAAGTGGAATGACCTTGTCGTTTCTGTGAACAAAAGGCGCCATTATATAAATACAGCAGTAAAATAAAACACAAAGAAACAAAGTCACAACTAATAAGTATATAAACAAACAGCGCATACAAGCACGCAGGCACATGAGTCTGAGAATTAGACACCTGTGGCATTTTTTAGCAGTAATGATTAAATGAGGATCTAAAAGTATCCATATACATATGCATGAATGAGCAAACATGTTGGTCAGAAAGTTGGGCATATTTGTGGCCCCTTTGCCTTATGATATTTATTGCAAGACGAAATGCATATACATTATGATAAAAACTTACCTGCATTGACAAGGCTAATTCAGCATTGGCATCGGGTGCTGGAACGGCTCGGGACTCTCTAGCTCCTCTCCTTTCAGGATCATGTCTGTGGCCCTTGTTTCCTGCTGCTGCTTGTCTACAGTTTCCAACAATAAAAACTTCAACAGTAAATAAACTTCTCTCACCAGCCATCTCTTTTGTAGTTAACGATCATGAAGGGGAAAAAAAAAAAAGACCATTAGCATGTACTAGAAAAATGAATGGTTTATTTTAATTTTCTCATTCACAGGACAAAGCCCAAAAAATAACCAAAATCCAACAATCAGACTAACAAACAGCTGATTACATTTTGTGAGTGTAATAGGCTATTTTATGTTAGTGTCTTAACTGTCAAAGACTCAAACCCAACTAGCCAAAAAGCACTCTTGGGGACATGATTAATTTTGACATAATGCAGAGATCTACAGTGATCACTATACCAATGTTACATATAGTCTATACTGGTTTGGAATGTCATAGATGGCTTAAATGTATAACATGAATTAATTAAGCTTAAATCACAAGATGCACCTTCGAGCTTCTTCATCCCGTACTTTTGCATCAAACTCTTTGCTGGGAGGATACTTCGGCAAGCTTGAAGGATCACAAGGAAATGGTTTTGTTGTAAAGAACTGGAGAAAATAGGCCAAGATATGTCAAAGAGTCCACAAGAAGAAACAAACTACTTCTCCAATGGGAAACATATACGGCAAGGGGAAAAAATTGCTGCAATTTGCTAATATGAACCGGAAAGGAGAACAATAACGACTACATGCATAAAAAGATAATTCAACTATATCAGACAAAGGATCTAGAGTGCTAGACAAAGAAATGGCTTTACACTTCATAGTATACCATAATTATTTCTAGAGTTTACCATGTTTTGGGGGACCAAACCAAAAGAATGGAATTGAAGATCCCGAAAATCAATTTCACTAACCACATTTGCATACTGACGCCTATCCTATTACTTGACTCCAAAGTCAGATGACAAAGATTATTAAACTCAAATATGTGATACAACAACTCAACAGTGGGCCATTGCCGCGTGCAATGGTGAAAGCTTGGGGCCTTGGGCCATACCAAATGTGCGAACACAGATTTTTTACTTTGAAGGCAGCCATTTTTTGCACAATTAAAGGTTAGATATGTACCTAATATACCCTCCCAGCACCCTTCATTATTGGAACTAGCACTCGGTAATGTTTTTTTTTTTACGTGATATGCCAAGCAAAACAATAATGGGGTGGAAAAAGTCAAAAAAATGTCTCAAAAACCAAACTGAACAGAAATTGTCACATGGATATCTAGATCTGCATGATCGTAGCCCAAACGTATATACGGATAGAGTGAGGTGATTACAGAAAACATTGCAGTCTACACAGCACACAGGCTAAAATTATGCTGAAGGCCTTATAAATTTGTACAGAAAAACTTCACTTTAATTATTGGTCCATGTCGATATATGTCACTGTTACCACAACAACCAACTCAAACATATTCCAAAGTGCTAAAATGCAGCACTGATGCATTCACTTGGAAGTTTAGGTATAAATTCAAGCTTTAGAAAGGAAAATCTAAATGCCAAAATCTGAACTACATAGGCACATTGTAAGTACTTCTTTAATATGATTCATATATTAATTTAAGCAATGGTTCAGGCATTTGAAATAACAATTTTCATTTAACTAGCTACCTACTTTAGTTGAATAATATGGGGGTATGAGATCAAAGATGTTAAGTTCTCCCTTATGGGTATAAAATGATAACAATGAAAATTTTTTGCCTTTTTTGGGGATAAGTATAATGATTATGTTTTGAGCTGATAATAAGAATCAGTTCAAAACTTCCATAAAATATCAGGAAAAGTATACAAATCGTAACAAAATCCACCCGCGGGGGGGGGGGGGGGGGGGGGGGGGGGGGGAAAATAAAACCATCTTGAAAATAAAACTTCACAACAGAATTTTGGCTGAAGGTACAGAATACATCAAAGCAATAGTGTTAGTTTCTAGTAACATCTACATTGATAGTTGTACACATTTTGTCCAAAAAAAAATATAGTGATAGTTTTGCAACTACAATCTTTTGTTCTTTTGGTAGTTATTTAGCATTAAAAGGTTCAGTCAAAGTTCCCAATTAGTACTCAAGCAACATTCTGACATCAAGTGGTAGCTCTTTAAGACTATAAGCCAAAAGAGGATGAAATATTTCGCAGCATGATGGGAGCCCAAGGCACGGGTGTGTATGTATTCTTTCGTGGCATAAAAATGCAACCAAACTTCTAGCGCGCTCATTTATCAACAGACTCGTAATTACCACATGTGTCTCCAAGAGGTTTCCGTGTAGGTGCATTCATATGCAGTGTTAACTTGATTTTCCATCTTAAACTTATGACTTTCATCTACCATATCAAGTTCAGTTCTCTACCTGAGCCGCTGAATTTCAAAGGACTACAATGAGAGGAAGGGAAAGAGATACTGGGATCGAAGCTATAGGGTAAGAGGAAGATAGATCATCGCTCAGCTAGAAAAGGAAGGTATTCTTCTAGACAATTCCAGAAGATACAATTTTTAAAGAACTTGATAGTTCGTACTTCATACCTCACTCTTTAGAGCAGAAGTGGCAGATCCACGATCACCAGGATCTATGGAAAGTAGGGTCTCCATAAGCCCTAATGCTGGTGCAGGGAAGTCCTTAAATGTTTCTGCAACACAGCGTCTATAAGGCTGTTGGGGCTTGAAAATGGTAGCATGAGGCAACTTTGACTTTCTCCAGTATTCCTCAGAGGGTGAGCCACAAAGCTTGAAAATTTTATGCAACTGCTCAACCTACAAAACAGAAAATACAAACTTACAAACAACATTCATTTCATATAAATGAAAACAAAAAAAAACAAAAAAAAAGAGGAAGATAATTATAAACAAAAAGGAGCAGACAAGTAAATGCATCCATTATATCAAGATAACAAGAAATCATTTCACATTTTATATATTGGAAAAAAGTGAGAACAAAAAGACTTACTATCTATATTAAAAATCTCTATTCCCAAATAAATTGGAAGATTTAGGAATTAGGATTCATAAAATTAAGAAGCCTAAAGGAGGAGGTATTAAAATATATAAATCCAAATTGTTTTGATCTTAATCATTGGCCCTCAAGTTATTTTTCTCAGATTTCCGCCAAGATTCATGTGCTTCAAGTGTTTTCAGCATTAGACAAGCGTATCCCCTAAGTGTCCGAAGTGTGCCCGGTTTTTTAAAAAAATTAGAAAAAAATGGTACATGTTTGGAAGGGTGTCTGACACATGACACGCATCTGGACAGGGCACCTTCTTATTAGTGTCCACCCCTAAATTTTATTTATGACTAGAATAATAGGTAGAGTCAGAGAATTCAAATATGCTATAGCTTGGGAGATTAACTGCTGAAAATGGTCTTAACCTATGTTACCTGGAACCTGGATCGTTCCGGTACGTAAAACTGAAACGGAAATGGGAACAAGAACGGGATACGCCACATATTCTAATATATGGTACGCTAGGGATAGAAGAAGAATTTTCTTTTAGAAGAATTTTCTTTAATAATCAAACATTTAATAAAACATTATTTATGTTTTTTCAAATTATAAGAGTACTATGACCCATTTTTTTTGTATATTGTCATGCCAAAATTCTATTCTTCCTATATTTTTGTTTATTATAGTTGAGTTTTTTCCTCCGTTAGGTGACCTCTAAAGTTATAAATAGGAAAAAAGTTTGGGATTGCTTTGGATCACTAAATTCACCGTTTTGGAACCCTAGAGTATCATATTTTGGAATGCCACTCCAAAAACGTAGTTTGCTAGGGTACTAGAATATTATGGTAGCTCTTAACAATTCCACTCCTGGTAACAGTGGAGTAAACAGACTGAATTCATGAATGTTTACAGTTTTTTTCATATGGGTATCCTTTTGGAAACTAACTTTCCTAGGAAGTTGTTGGATTGGAAAGGTATATTCCCAAATTAAGCTTTTCTTCTTGCCTCCAAGTTTCAGTATTCGGCTCAATTCAAGTGATAAAATAGTTTCAACATCTCATTCCATACATTCTCAATCAAAAAAATTAGTCTACCTAATATTCAGCCCCAAGTCACTGGATTTTTCAAGAAAGAACAGCATGGTGCCTCAACTTTCCTTCTAAGGCCTTCTTGAGAAGTAATTAGAGCTTTTCTAGCATGGTCCACTTGGTAGTTTGCAACTCTGACGTAGGATGAGTGTAGGGAATACTCTCCTACTAGTAGTGAACCCAAACTTAATATGACGCATCAAAGGAAAGGACTATTTACAGTACCCGTGAACAGTAACAAGGATTTGTGTTCTTTTAGGCACTAGGGTTGAAGGATTGAAGAGAAGATTGCTTAGGCTTAGGGAATAATGTTTAATGGTATGAAAAAAGGTAGTAAAATAAATCTGGTTTTGCAGTTTAAAGGCTTAAAATGCTGAAAATGAAGAAGAACAAAGAGAAGAGGAAAAAAAATTCTAGGCATCACACCTGCGGTTAAAATTGCATTACATAATTCAGAAGAAAGCTTCAAAAGTATCACAAAATTCTATAAAACATATTCTCTATTGAATTAGGAGTATCCCATGGCTTTATATAGACTTTATAGAACTCCTCCTAATAGGATTTTGACTTCCTATTTAGAAACTTGTGACTTCCAAAACCTATCTAAACCAAATAAGACCCATAAATTAAAACTCAATTAATAACTTGACCCATATGACGACCCATGGGTGACCCATACAGCCCAACCATGCATGTGTTCATGGAGCACCAGGTGGACCATCTATTCATTTACTCTACATTTACATTCTTTTTTTTATTTTCCACCTAGGTGATTGGTGATGGGTTTAAACCGTGGCATCTGCCCCACAATATTTCCCCCGTGTCCATTCACGCTCTCTGTGGTTTTGCAGGTAGACAAGTATTGCAGAAACTCTCCTATCCACACTACAGATAATTTTATACTTTCGGACCCTAAAATTTGGTTTGGGGAAGAAAGAATTTTAGGTTGATCCCGAGTATTAATTTTTATCAAGGTGTTTCTGATTCTTACCTTTTGGTATTTTCAACTCTACTATCAACACATCAAGTGGCAATGGCTTCTAATATCTGAACCCAAGATCTCCCATCGTTTTTTTTTCTACTATTGTAAATTCCCTTGCAAATATCTCTTTCATTCTTGGAGCCAGAGAAAAGAACAAAAAAAATTTGTCATTAACCAGCAGATTGTTAGCCACACAGCAAACCACGCTGCACACACATGCATCACGCAAATCTGCCTTGAGCATTGAGTTCTCCATGAAAACAATATAGCTTTTGCTAGAGTCTCAATATCCAATTTTTAAGTGACGAAATGGACCTGAATCATGGGTCAGATCATTCAGGAATAGAGGCCATGTCCAAACTCAGTATGTAAGTACTGTGGTAACAGTCATGGAATTGGCTTCAAATATAGCATTAACTAATTAAAAACGTATACATAGCATGTGAGATATTAATCTATATCCCACATACTCAAACCATGAATAAAGCAAAATCACTGGCCATTGGATGCATAATAAAAATTAGACAAATCATTGGTAGAGAACGATATATTATGTTCACAAATTAACATCATCAAGCAGATGTTAGGACAAAGGTCAGAGGACAATTCAGGAGCACGTTCTATGTTAATTTCAGTTCATAAACAGAAGGATGGATTGTAATCCTCTAATCAACTCAAATGGGAAATGACTCGTATCAGTTCACTCATATTCCTTAATGTAAAATAAGCTTTTCATCTTATTCATATGTCACAAAATAGACCCACGTAAGACTGTTTTTATTAAGAAATTGTGCTCTTTCCCAAAAATTTTGCCATCATTGTTCAAAACCGAATTGTAATTGAAGCTAGAGCATATAAACTCTTGTGACTATTTCAAATCAAGGGTACTTCACTCATGGGAAGATTAACAAATGAACTGCACTGTCTTGAATTGATATAAACAGGTTGTAAAGAGTATCAACAGTACATCTTCCAGTGAAAGAAGATACCTCCGTTCTTCCTGGCATAATAGGCTTGCCGGCATATAATTCTGCAAGGATGCAACCAGTACTCCATAAATCCACAGCAGTCCCGTAATAAGTAGCACCAAGAAGAAGCTCCGGTGGACGGTACCAGAGAGTCACAACACGGCTCGTCAATGGTTGACTTTGATGAGGATCATAAAAACTTGCCAGGCCAAAGTCAGCAATCTTCAAAATGCCATTATTGTCAATTAGAAGGTTGGAACCTTTTATGTCACGATGGAGAACACCATGGCTATGACAATGATCAAGTCCACGCAAAAGTTGCTGCACATAACATTTAACCTGAAAACGAGAAAACAAATGCTGAGATTTTTCCAAGTAAATGATAAACATAACCCTTAAAGGACCTTGAAGTTTATAGGATATTAGTATCAGTCTGTAGTCTGTGCTGGATACAACAGTACAAGATATGTGAAATCATGTGATGCTACTGTTGGAAGGCTTTAGAGATGTCACTTATAGTTACTGCAGTATGGGAGAATGTTTGACTCTGAACAGTAGCAAACATAGCGGTTACAGCTAAAAACAAAAAACTAGCCATAAGTACCTGTGGTTCGGTAAACTTAAGACCAGGGTGTGAAGCAAGCCCTGCTAGGTCATGCTCCATGTATTCAAAAACAAGGTACAAGCTGCAAGACATCCTTGATGTAACTAGACCTTCCAATTTTATAATATTTGGATGATCAAGCCTACGCAGAATGTGAATTTCCCTCACCATGAAACGGACACTCTCAGGCTCCAGGTTATCAAACCTCACTTTCTTCAAAGCAACAACTTTCCCCTGATCGAGATCACGAGCCCGATAAACATTACTGTAAGTACCCTGGCCAATCTGCAAAATAGAAGGCCATTAAACAACAAAATCAAACCGACCAAAAGATAGTATCAACTTCACAAAATGCACATCATACTTCTTTTTTTTGGTAAAGTCAAAATGCACGATGTCATACTTATTTAGAACAGTTTATTTTTATTTCCACTAGTGATATGCATTATCTCCTTTTCTTAGAAATCATGAATGAAAATGATAGACAAAAACAAGCAAGTACCCCAACAAGCAGCTACATTTCAGTGAACAGATTCCATTAAACAAGCTAGATATAAGCTATTGAATTCTTCAAGAGCCCTGAATGATGTACAACTTAATGCCAAAAGAAAAAAGGGGAGAGAGGCTTCTTCAATAAGGGTTTTTGGTGTTCAATACGTCCCAATTTAAAATAAAATTGATTTAGTGATGGGGATAAAACGGTGAATTGTTATGAGGCAGCAAATAATATACTTGATTTCCATCAGAGCTTGAGGTAGCTAGAGTTGAATCTTTTACTGAGTTAATCATTGGGCTCATAAAGGTAGGCCCTAAAGGGTGAAAAGAGTAGCGATTAAGGTTTGGTTGCAGTTTAGATGAAATCCTAACTAATCAAAGGAAAAAAACAAACAAGGAGAACATTCTAGGAGTCCCAACTAGAGCTCCTTACACTTCACCCCTTAAGGTTAGGCCGCATCATATAGTCATGAAAGCTCCAGATGTATTCTCAAAATTCAGCTCTTCATTCATTGAGTTGAAAGAGTAGGTAGATATTGGTAGGCTATTGGATGTTTCTTACTTTTACTGCAACTAGGATTTCAAAATAGGAAATTTACAATTTGCCCACTAAGAACATTCCAAACATCATAAAGATTGCATTTAAATACCAACTGACAATTTTTTTTACAAAAATAAAACCAATAAACAACTATTACAACCATGTCCAAAAATGTTAAAATATAAAAATGCCCTCAATTCCTAAAACTTGGTAAAACGTAAATCAAACCGATCAGCATGCTCACATAGAATAAACGCACATACAAACTCAAATTCAACCCCAAAGTTGATCACAAAAGGTACGAACTCCTAAGAGTGCTTCATGAGAAACTTTTGATGCACTTTTCTGGTTATCATGCTCCAAATAAGTTCAGCAAGTCAAAGGGTTAGCATTAATTGGAAGGCTGGACCATTGTGCCCTTGGTAGAGTATTTGGAGCAAATAGCAAACATTCTTCTGCAGGGGTATGCCAATTGTAGAGCTGAAACATTTATTCTTGAGTCTAGGTTTCAAAAAAGAGAGTTCGCTCCTTAGATTCTTTTTTATGGATTTTTCATGAGACATAAGGTTCCTGGGGGTTTTTTTTTTTTTTGATAAGTAAATATTGCCTCTGGAGTCTGCACAGAGGAAGATTAGGTTCCTGCGCGTAATGGGTTACACTCATTTGGCACTTCAGTGAATTCTGCTACCCAACAGAAAAAAATTCCAACCAAAAAAAAAAAAGATGATGAAGAAGAAAAAGAAGGGTGTATCTGTACAACAAAAAATTTCCGTGGCACGTTCATAGATATTATATGAAGTGATTTCATCCAAAGAATGACAAAATAAGCAGAGAGTTAGAGATAACAAAAAGAAGCCACAACTCAGGATTTTGTAATCCAACTATAATTACTTAGGGCCTATAATTATTTTAGCTAAGAGTTACCCTATTGCTTTTGCAAGAAAGGTTGAGGTTGCAAGTTAAATTTAACTATCATTTCCAGTTCCCTACAAATAGAAGGCTGTAAAGTCACATTCTTTAGACCTCAAGAGGTTTAAGGAAAAGGAGATTGATCCACGTTGTATGACAGATGGTAATTTAGAAGATGGATTCATTGAGAAACGTAGGAGCAATGACAACCTTGAAGTATACAGAGAGGGGTATGAAATTGGAGGGTTTATGATATTCTTACCTTTTTTGGTATCAAGTACAGTCAAATAAGGCATGTAGTGCTTCTGTGCTTTGGAACATTTCATTGAACTTCAGAACGAGTGAGATTAGCAAGGCATCTAGGTTGTTACATGGGTCTCTCCCTTTTTAACTGCTTGGGATTTTTTACACTTATTTCCAGCTCAAAATAGTGCGGATAACGGACACTGAGCATTCTAACAAAGATTATGGAGTGAATGATGTAGATTAACTGAGTCTTTCAATGGTATTACATTGACTAATTTGTTAACTATTTGTTACTTATCCTAATTTCATTACTGGCATCATATTAAAAGGAATGGCAATATTTTTTGCAAGGAAATTTTGGATTTTAAGTGGGATCACAATATCTATAAGTTTACCCAAAAAAATATAGGGAACTAAGAACCAGTTAAACAATAGAACAACGGCACTCCAACGATGAAGAACGAGTCAGGATACTCAAAGTATGTCCATCTTATGAATGGTTTTATGGTGTGAAAATGTTATGTAAAGTATGTGGATTTAGGATTCTAAGAAGAAAGGTTGTAGGGTTCGAAGACAAAGAAGAACTAATACAGGATTTATTTTATACTCTCAGATTCCAAGAATTTCCAATAACTTATGGTTTGAGGATCTGGGCAGCAGCCATTTTATGGTTTTGGGGTTAACTCAAAGGCCAAAAAGTAGGAGAAGAGGTTAGGGTTTTAATGTCATAATACGGGGAGTTTTGAGGCTGAAATTTGGGTTATTCTGAGGCTATGAGTAGTACCCCGACAAATAGTACCTTTGCCCTCTGTAGTAGGGTTTGTTGTTAAGAGTTAAGTCTTAGTGTAGGGATTGATTTCACTTGCTAAAAATATGATTTTAGGGTTGAAACAGAAAATTTTAAGGTCTGGTTGCATAGTATAAGTTGTTTGGAAAGAAAGAAAAGGAAGTCTAGGAAACTTACTTAAAATTCTTAGGCTTCACCTTCGGAAGGGTTACGCTTCATCACATAACATGCAATATCAAATTCTTCAAATTGTAGTCTCATTGCATAGAGAAATTACAAATAGGAATATATAGGCTTTGTCCTATATTCCTATGACTCAGCTCAACTCAACAAGCCTTTGTCTTTAGCCTTTATTTGTATAAATCTTGCTTGTTCATGAGGTCCACTACCACCCCCTCTATTCTCTGTTGTATCTTTTTCAGCCTGATGAATCATTATTAAATGTATTTTAAAAAGAACAAAAATCATTCTAGATATTTGCATAATGGACATACTAGATGGACATAGTGTCCTAGTTCATTGACTTTCACTAAAATATTTTTTTCTTTTATCGTTAGGCAATTTTCAATGTAGTATTCACTCATATTAGATTGAATCTCTAGAAAGGTGTTTGAAACTTTCCTTAAGAAGTGTTACCAGAAGTCATATGAGCCATAAACTAAAGATATATATACTCTTCACCGTTTCTAGTGTACAATTTCCTAAAAAGCCCTTGTTGTGGTAGGTCTTGCACCATCAAATTCATAGTGTGGAAGATACCGACTAGCTTAGCTAGTAAGCCATGTTGGTGGCTATACCACAAGAGTGAATTCCATCCGCCAATTCCAAAATAAATATATATATATATATGCCTACACATATAGCATGCTCTAGCACAAACTTAATGACTTACTTTTGTCTTGAGACTATGCTGGCCAACAATATTTCTTCTTCTTTTTCTTTATGAGTACGATTCCCTGCAATACAGAGACCTCCACAAATGATAAAAACCCCTATCCTATACAAGATTTCACTATAGCTTGCAAAAAATCTAATCCAAGCTGCTGACATTTCACACCTAACCTATACAAAAGAATTAACTGGAAATTTGGGTGATATGGACCTATTCAGCGTTATCATGTTAGACGTTATCCCATTTCACTATAGCTCAATATTACAAGTGTGAGAAAATTTTGCAAATTTTTTTTAAAAAAAAAACTCACTTAAATTTGAGGGCGGGCACAACTCCGCACACAAGGCTAAGGCTGCATACATCTTACCCTCCCTAGACCCCGCAATGGCGGGAGCTTTGTGCACCAGGCTGCCCTTTTTTCAAACCTATAAAATTCTATCTTAAGTGCTAATTGTTTGAAGCAGAAGATTACAAAATCATCTATAGTCATGATGATTTTAGGAAATTCAATTGGGTGAGCAAGGGCAATATAATAGCACATCATATATTATACTATCAAACAGACCTTATTCATCTCTAATGAGCTAACATTTTTTTTTATGACTCCATCTTTAATGAGCACAGTGTTCATTAATTTCGTTCAAGAAGTTACATTTTCTCATGAGGTAAGAGGTATTGAGAAAAACTGACGTCCACAATTTGAACTTTAATTATTTGATACAGAAATTCTGAGCTGACGGGCTTGCAAAGAGGACAACCAAAAGATAATCACTACTTTGTTAACAAATAACAAATATGTCCATTTTCTTAATATATAATCGATGTAATTTTGGGACCAAGATGAGGAAAAGGTACATACTTTGTCCAACTTCTCAAAAGAATCTGCCCGCCGTGGAACCCATCCCCTGATAGCTTCAGCACCCACTGCTGCCAACCACGGGGGCCATCCCGCTGCAACCTGCTCCCCTTGCATAGCTTTCGGGATGTTTCCCATCCCAGAATGGTGTGCTGAAAAGACATACTCAGCCTTCTCCCTCTTCCTCTCGAAAGTGTCACCCTGCAACCGAACTAAACCATTTGCCTGTTTATCAATCAACATTGCCCTCCCATCACTACTATCCGATCGATCCTTAACCCTATACCCTTCTTCTCTCCTCGATGAAGTTACCCTTGGTACCCGCAAGTCCGATGAGGTCTTATTCGATAACCTCTCCCTCGGACTCTCCCTACTGTCTTCAATAGCAGAGGGCTTACAACAAATAGAACCCATTATACAATGAAACAATATAAAGCCACCAAAACCCACCTTCAAGATGAAAACATTTCACCAATGAGACGCTTTATTTCCACAAATTCCTCCTCTTCCATGTCCATCACAACCAAACTCGATCAAAGAATCATTTCCCACAAGATTCAACTCAACCCAATCATACATTACCAACTTACAATAAAGAATTAAAGATATTCACTCATTCAGAAACCAAGAAACTCCATTACATACAGCTAGTCGAAAGATTGAAAACCCAACAAATCATCGGAAATTTTACAGAACTGGGAGGAGTTTCATTGCATGTTACCTTTGTAATTCATTGAGCAAGGGCAGTAGAAGACTCTGCTCTATCTAAATGGCGCGAAATGAAAACCCTCGGGAAGGAGTGCTCTAGGGCTTCGGTGTTGGATCGTGGAAGGTATGGATCTAGGGCACTGATAGTACAGAAAGAGAGAGATACGGATTGTGTGAGAGAGAGAGAGAGAGAGAGAGAGATTTTTTAACTTCTGATGTAAAAAGTGTCTCTACATTTTCTTATGGTGTGTTTATATATTCTGACCGCGGGGGTCAGCTTTTACTAAGTGTAGACTGGAGAGAGAGAGAGAGAGAGAGAGAGAGAGAGAGAGGCCCAATGCATTGCGACATTATTCTTCCCATATAAAAACAATACCACGCGCACCTATGCGGATGTGGTGGTTTAAGTAGCCTAATACTATGGGACTGTGAAATGCCTAAAAACACCTTCCTTAATCTTTATCATGGTTTATCAAATTTTTCTTTAATTGACATTACAATGGTTTTCTCATTTTTTAAAATTATGGTAAAATAACTGTTGACTCAAAGTTGATTACCATGCTAATTTTGATGATAAAAAAATTATATCTCGTGATTTTAATTAAGTATGCAAATCATATTATAATTATTTTGATAACAATAAAATGATTGAGTTTATAGGTTGAGTACCCAACAAGAAAATTACTTAAGTAATCTTATTTTTTAAAATACTGAAGGTGCTCAAGATGTTCAACAAAGTATTGGAGAAAATGATGCAAAACTTTAGGAGCTTACCATTAAGATTTGAAGATTGATTGAAGAATCATACAAGAGAAATTATAGAGATAATTTCATTTTGAAGAGGCTGATGCTTGGAAGACGTATTTTCAAGACTTAGATGTATCAAATGATCAATTGGAATAAGTCTTAAAGAATATGAAGCCTAAGAAACAAAATTGAAAAAAGTTAATATTCTATGAAGAAAGTGTTGACACCCAAAATTTGGTGTTGATACTTTTGGACAGATTGCAAATGATCAACAAATCCGAACGCAGAGTTGTTAACACCCAAGTTAGGTGTCGACACCTATAGAAGAAGTTTTAATCAAAGGTTGAAAACAATCATTGATGAAAAGAAGACAATCTTTGGAAGCATATCTTGGTAGATTGAATAACTTGAAGATTAATATAGGAATCTTATGGATTAATTCTATTTCGAAGATATTTAAGGATTTATACGGATTCAATAACTCATTCTGAGATTTAAGCATTTAAGGAAGACCATTTAAAAGGTTTCAAGATCACTTGGAATCAATCTTTGAAGACTGAGGTGCAAGTTAAAGTGCTGACACGTCAAAAGAATTCAAACATAAGTGTCGACACCTTTCAATATGGTCGACATATTACTTAAAGATTCTCAGAAGATGCTAGAAACTCTGGTTGACACATTGCAATATAGTCGACACCTTTCTGAAGACCCTCGATCCTTAAAAGAGAAGTTCAAATCTATTGTTGTCACATTTGAATATGATTGACACCTTACTTAATGCCCAAGATTCTCATATCATGTTCAAAGCTCTTGTCGTCGCATTAGGATATGGTTAACAAGTTAAAAGAGTTATATCTTCATAGACCAAACTCAATCTCTTGTGGACACATGAATATCTTGTCGAGACATTGGTATTATGTTATATGAAAGAGAAGCAGTGAAAGTGTTGACACCAAGGAAGACTCTTGTCAACACAATTGAAGTAGTGCACAACTCGAAGAACCCAAGTCTTTAGAAAAGTCAATACATTTGAGTATGTTTGACACCTTAGAAGTAAGATTTCAAAATCTTGAAAGAAGTGCTGACACCTGCATTGACACTTACATCGACACCTTCAGACAATATTATGCTATGTGAAAAAGATGCAACAGAAGTGTTGACACCAATAAAGGCTCTTGTCAACACAATTGAAATAGTGTGCAATTCGAAGAAGTCAAGTCTTTAGAAGGGTCAACACATTTAAGCATGGTTGATACCTTAGAAGTAAGTTTTGAATGAAGTATTGACACCTGCATTGACACTTAAATCGACACCTTCAGACAGTGTGCAAGTAAAGAAATGTAGCCTATGGTATTATCAACACATTGTGTTATGGTTGACACATTTGAAAGTTAGAATTGAAAGTTTTAAAGAAAGTACAGACACCTATCTCGACACTTTCAAAATAGTATTGAACCATATTTAATAGTGTTAACACCTTGAAGAAATTGTGTCAACACTTATTTACAACAGTTAGAAATTTAAATATTCTGACAAGTCAATTTCACATTAAATGTAAGCACAACTATCTCCAATAGTTGGAATTAATGAAAGGCTATATATATGATCTCCAACTCATTTATAAGTGTTAAGATAAAGAGATTAAATACTAAAAATGAAGATCAATCATTTACATTCATTGTTCTATTTCTATTCATTGAGAGCTTATTATTTGAGCTGAAACTTGCTTTATCCGCTTTTTAAAGAGTTCAACCTTTATATTGAATCATTTTATTATACTTGAATAAGGTTGCAAACGTTGTAAATTTGACTGTAGCTTAGAAAAAAAACACTTGTAAGAATGAGTGTTCTTTGTAGAATCACTTGTGTTTAAGAGTTTAGGAAGAATTCTTGTAAAAAAGTGAGTTAGGCATTTGAGCAACTAGCAAACTGTGTTAGGGACTTTACATAGTGGAGAATACATTTAAGAAAATCAAGGAAGAGAGGACGTACGCTAGGCGTTGTGACTGAACCTCTGTAAAATTATGTATCTCTTATTCTTATGCTCTGTTTTTCATTCACTGCATCATAATAACCTGTTTGTATATATATATTGCATTGTGTTGTTGTTGTTGGGAACTACGAAATTTCTCACGACCTGGCTATAATGTATATGCATACTATTGTCGTGCCCAGATTTTTCGCACTCGAGGAATACTCACCCAAGTAGGAAAAATGTTGTACTCTCTCGTTAGAACTCACCCTCCTAGAAGAATGAGTGCGACTAGGTTTGAATTGAAAACAGGTTTGAATAAAGGGCTTTTGAAAAAGATTCGGAGTCGCCACCTAACTTGATTAAGGTGAGTTAGGTCACCTAAAAACTAAGCATAATCCGAAGACTACACTTAGGGTTTTGGAAAACGATTTTGGGAAAAACCACCTCAAGAGAGGGTTTTTAAGAAAAGTAGGTTGTTTGGCAACCTTTGGAAAACATTTAGCCCTTTTTAGAAAAATAACTCCTTTTTGGTCTTTGAAAATAGTGATCTAAGTTCGGAGGTTGGTTACGTGTAGGGAAGACGCACTAAGCTATCACCCTACCCCGCCCTTTCGGTACCTACATGTCAATCTACCCTAGATTCACCTATGAGAGTCTTCAATTAACTATAGTTCAACCCCATTCACTTTTAGAAAAACAATGTTTGAAAAATATGATGCATGATATGCAAACAATAGAAAAGAATTGAAAAATAGATTTAAAAAGAGATTGCTTTGATTTGAAAATAGATTTGAAAAGATGGAATTGAAATTGGAAATTTTGGAAATTTGAAAATAGAAATTTTGAAATTGGAATTTTAAAAATAGATTGGAATTTGAAATTTGGAAAGAATTTTGAAACCACACCCATGAGGGTGGAATTGAAAGTTTGAAAAGTATTGTGACCGCACCTATGAAGGTTGCCTACGTATCCCTTTGGGGGAATCAGGTCAGTCGTAGTTCGGACCGGAGTCCGATTGAAAATAGAAGAGTGGATTGAAGAAAAAACTTGAATTTGATTTGAAATTAGAAGAGGAGATTGGAAATTGGAATTGAGAGGATTGGACTTGCTTTGGAAAGATTGATTTTGGAAAGGCTTGGTTTTGGGAAGAAGGAGGTTTAGGAAACCTAAACTTAGGAAAGGTAGGAGACCTAGGAAAGATTTGAGATTAAGAAAGATTAGATTGGGATGTTAGATTTGGAAGATTTTGAAATATTTGAAAACTTGAAATTTAGGAAAAATTCAGATTAGGAAAATTTCAAATTGGGAAAGTGTCATTTTTGGAAAGTTTTGGAATTAGGAAAATTTTAGGTTTAGGAAAGCTTTGAAATTAGGAAAGTTTCATTTTTGGAAAGTTTTGGAATTAGGAAAGGTTAGAATTAGGAAAGTTTTGAATTAAGAAAGTTTTGAATTTTGGAATGTTTGAAAAAGGGAAGTTTTGAATTTGGAAAGTTTTGAAAACAAGAAAGTTTTGAAAATAAGAAAGTTTTGTTTTAGGAAAGGTTTGAAAAAGGAAAGTTTTCAATTTAGGAAATGTTTGAATTAAGAAAGTTTCAACTTAAGAAAGTCCTAAATTAAGAAAGTTTTGAGTTTAGAAAAGTCTTAGATTTGAAAAGATTTTGAAGTTTAAGAGAGTTTAGAATTTAGAAAGACTTGGGTTTAGAAAGATTTAAGTCAAGAAAGTTTCAAATTTAGAAAGTTTTGAATTTGGAAAGATTTGAAATTGGAAAGATTAGAATTTTAGAAAGATTTGAAATTTGGAAAGTTTAGAATTTAGAAAGTTTTAGAGTTTAGAAAGATTTAAGATTTTAGAAAATTTTAGAGTTTAGAAAGATTTAAGATTTTAGAAAATTTTAGAGTTTTTAGAAAATCTTGAAAATTAAGAAAGGTTTGAATTTAGGAAAGGTTTAAAAGCTTGAATTTAGAAAGTTAAGATTTGGAAAAGGGGTTGAATTAGGAAAGGGTTGAATTAGGAAAGATTTGAAAGTTGAGTTTTAAAATTTAGGAAAGATTTTTATGTTCAAGTTTTGGGAACTTAAGGTTTAGGAAAGTGGAAGTTTAGGAAAAATTTAGATTTTGAAATTTAAGGAAAGATTTAAAGTTTAGGTTTAGGGAACTTATGGTTTAGGAAGGAATTGAATTAAGAAAGGTTTAGATTAGGAAGGGATTGGATTTGGTTTCTAAAAAGAGAAGGTTTGATTTTGTTTCCAAAAACGGAGGATAAGATCTAGTTTCCTAAACGGAGAGATTTGATTTGGTTTCCTAAAGGGAAGATAGGATTTGGCAAGGATTTGGAAAGGGAGATTCTAGAAATCCTAGATTTGAAAAATCATAGTTTTGACGTAGAAAATAGGTTTTGGAAACATGTATAGTTTGGATGTAGAAAATAAAAGATTTTGGAAACCTAGGTTTAGGGCAAAGTTCGAAAATCATGTTTTTAGAAAGAAAACTAGGGTTTTCTAATTGTGGGCTCTAAGGCTTGACTTGGGCTCTAAGAAAAGAGTTTTTGGAAAACGCATTTTTGGAAACGAAGGTTTTCTAGAAGGGAATCCTAGGGAGGAATTTTCGGAAAGTGAATTTGAAGAGGGAGTTTTTGGAAAAAGATTTTAAAGAGAAGGAGTTTTAGAAAGTGTGTTTTTGGAAACGTAGATTTTGGAAGGTAGATCCTAGGGGGAAATTTCTAGAAGGGAGATTTTAGAAAAGAGAGTTTTTGGAAAGATTTTTAAAGAGCGTTTTTAGAAGGTGGATTTTGGGGAGAGGATTTTGGAAAGGAGTTGAAAAAGGGAGTTTGAAAAATAGATTCTGGAAGGAGTTTTTGAAAACAATTTTGAAGAGGAAAGTTTTAGGAAAGTATGTTGGAAAAGAGATTTTTAGGAGGAATGAATTTTTGAAAAGAAAGTTTTTTGGAAAGTATGAAAACATCTCACTTTCCTAAAGCGATTCTAGTCATAAGAGGACTAGAACCACTTTTAAGAAAGTGGTTTTAAAAACAAGGTTTGAAAATATAGACCAAAAGGTCACTTTTAATATAACACTTTCCTAAAGCAACCCTAGTCATGGAAAAGCCAGAATCACCCTAGAATTGTGGTTTTGAAAACAAGTTTTTGAAAAAGAGATTTTGATGCAATTTTGAAAACAAGTTTGAAAACGAGTTTTGGAAGATGCAAGACTATGATATGCACAATGCAATTTGGGGTCGTGAACATACAAGGTTAAGGCTTCACCACATAATCAAGGGGGCTGGACCCACGTGGTCTTTGGTTAGACTAGAAGAAAGCCCCCGACACGGTGACTCTCCCATAGTCCAATCCTACACATGGACCGGGAATCCCCTTATTTCAAGCATGCAAAGAAAGGGGGGGAAAGAGATGGGGGATTAAAATAGAGAAAACCCAAGTGGGTTGGAGAGAGAAGAGAGAGGGGGAAGTGTAGAAAATTAAATAGGGAGCCTACCTTGTATCTTGTTTATTTTGCGCGCCGTGCAGTCTTCGGTCTTCGGTCTTCGGTTTTGATCTTCACCTTCAGTCTTCAAGGATTGTCTTCAAGCTTTGGATGGCTGCTCTTCAAGTCTTCAGAGAGTGGTTGAATGCTAGTGTATGAGTGTATGGGGGAGTTTATGAGTGTATAGGAGGCTAGGGTTTATGTACGGTGGCTAGGGTTTGGGAAAACCTAGGGAGGCTAGGGTTTAAGAGGTGCTCGAGCTCTGTATATCGAAATATGAGATTCTTAGGTTAAGTTTGCAGACCCTTTTCACGTTGGATGAGGCTCTGTATTTATAGAGGGAAGACAAACCTAGCGCCTGTTGCAGTGGCGCCAGGCCAAATTCTACACTGGTGCCACTAGGAGTGGCGCCAGGCCATTTTTTGGCTTGGCGCCACTAGTAGTGGCGCCAGCCATTTAGGAAACAATTAAGGTCGGCAAGCAACATATCTTTGACTAGATTTGGGCGCCTGTACTAGTGACTACCATGTAAACTTTAGCCTGGCTTCACTAAGAGTGACTCCAGAAAGTCCGGGAATGATTTGAAGGAGCCGGGAGTGACCCGGAAGGCCGGAAAGGAGCAGGAACACTTAAAATAGTGTCCTGGAGGTATTTGACTTGAAAATTGAGGATAAGATGTGTCGGAAAGGTTGACCGAGGCTTTAGGGGCAAAACAGTCAACCGGACCGGAAAACTGTCGGGCCAGACTCGGATTGTCCTGGAACAAGGCTTGGGATCTGGAAACATTATTTAGAATGTTCCCAGAGGTTTCCGGTTTGATTCCCAGAGCCGGCATGGTCGGAAAAGGAGACCGGCCCACTAGGGGCAAAACGGTTATTTTGTACCGAGTTTGCCGGAACTGACTCGGAATGATTCGGAAAGGTAAGGGGAGGTTGAGAACACTATAAAAAGTATTCTCAGGTCATTACCGGTTTGATACCCAAAGCCGGTGTGGTCAAAGAAGGAGACCGGCCCTCTAGGGGTAAAACGGTCATTTTGTGCCGGGTTCGCCTAAACTGACTCGGAATGGTCCGAAAAGGTAAAGGAAGGTTGAGAACACTATAAAAGGTATTCTCGGGACACTACCGGTTTGATACCCAGAGCCGGTGTGGTTCCTGGGGCGTTCGGATGCCTAGGGGCAAAATGGTCATATTGACCGGAAAGTCTCGGAAAAGGTCCTAAGGGTAGTTTGGTCCTTTTCCACCGAAGTGGGCTAACAACCACTGGTGTTGACCTAGGTTTTGAGTGTTTCCGCCACTCAAACGGTGTGACTATTTCCGCTACTCGGACGGGGTTGATGATTTGTGAGTATTTCCGCTACTCGGACGGGATTGATGATTTCTGAGTATTTCCGCTACTCGGACGGTTCTGTGAGTATTTCCGCTACTCTAACGGCTTTGTGAGTATTTCCGCTACTCTAACGATTTTATGAGTAGTTTTGCTACTCGGACCGTCTCGAGGAATAAACTGTCTCGAGAGAGGGATTGGAAAGGGGTCTTATCGTCTCCGAAGAGACGTGCCTGGATTGGAACCGTCTCGAGGAATAAACTGTCTCGAGAGAGGGATTGGAAAAGGGTCTTACCATCTTCGAAGAGACGTGCCTGGGTTTTGAGTGTTTCCATCACTCTAACAGTGTGAGTATTTCCGCTACTCTAACGGTTTGGTGAGTACTTCCGCTACTCTAACGGTTCTGTGAGTATTTCTGCTACTCTAACGGTTTTGTGAGTAGTTTCGCTACTCAGACCGTCTCGAGGAATAAACTGTCTCGAGAGAGAGATTGGAATTGGAATAAGAAAGGACAATGCCCCTAAGGGCATTTTGATCATTTTGCCTCTATTTGGGTCTGACAGGCCCGCGAAGCGATGGAAAGACGAAATTTGGACTAGAGGATTGGTTTCGATTGGAATATGTCCATAATGACTTGAAAACAAGTCTGGACGGAGTGTAGAGTGCCGAGCGGTCAAAAATGGGGTGCTTACAACTATCAGAAATTATGATTTGATTAATATAGCCTAATCTATGTGATTAGAATCATACCTTCGAGATCTCTCTAGTTTGATCCCGAATAACAAATATCAGCAACAAGCACGAAACAACTGCTCGAACTCAACCTTCGGACTTCTGTTGTATTCCTCGTGCACGCCTTGCTCTACAGAGAGTGGGTTCGCCGTTGTTAGGGTTTCTCTTTCTCACAAAAACGTGTATTTCTTGATTATGAGCAAAAGTGTAACTCTAGCAACTCTTAGAGCGCATATAAATAGAGGCTACAACAAGGATTATAGGATTAGTATAACTAGGGATTCCTACGCAAATAAGAATTTATAATCCAACCAGAATTAATCATTATTTACGTAAATTATAATTTATATCACTAATGAATTATAATTGCATTCCCTGTTATACTAGGAATTATATTTTGAGCTCCATATTATTAAATGCTTATTTATCTCCCCACGTTAAGATTACAGATACCCGTCTATTAAATTAAATTACTGACAATTAAATTTAATGGATTTATATAATTCCTTAAGACCTTCCACTTAACTTATTTAATATGTCAGATTCATAATCCACCTGCAGAGTTTGATATAATCAAAACTTAAAAACTTTCTTAAGGTGGTATCATCAATCCCTATACCGGGACGTGGATTCTATCAATAATTAATTTTCACCATACACGTAATGCTATTGTCCAACTCACTGAGTTTATTGACCCATAAAAAATCTCACTCTTCTACGATTCAAAGCAATAAACACTATATGCACGTGTCTATTTATTATATTAGGATTAAGAGCATAAGTTTTTATAATAATCATGAGGTATTAATTGTTTTATATAGTTAGTATAAAAACAATTACCCCAACACGATTCTATTCAATACACACAAAGTGTATTAGTGTAAGGAGTTGAAACTATACTATTCCCCATAGTCAAGACAAACCTATTAAAAGCTTATACTACAGTACTGTCGCGCCCCGATTTTTGGGGTGTCCAAGGTCATTTCGGCTCGGAGACCCTAAAGTAAGGAACTCTGCCATTAGAACTCGTTCCCCTAGAAGGACGAGTGCGACTAGGTTTGAAAATTGATTTAACTAAGGGCTTTTTAGAAAAATAGGAGTCGCCACCTAACTTGATTAAGGTGAGTTAGGGCACCTAAAACTAATTGTTAATCCGAAGATTAAACTTAGGGTTTTTGAAAACCCCCTTAAGAGAGGGTTTTTAAGAAAATAGGTTGTTTGGCAATCTTTTGAAATGTTTAAGCCCTTTTTGAAAATAACTCCATTTTTGGTCTTTCGAAAGCAGAAATCTAAAGTTCGGGGGTTGGTTACGTGTAGGGAAGATATCCTAAGATCATCACCCTACCCTGCCATTTCGGTACCTACATGTCTAATCACCATTTGTTCACTCACTAGAATAATCGGTTACCATTGTCCACTTAATATCCACTTTAGAACTTTAAAAAAGGGATTTTAGTCATCACTTTTTGGATGAATGATGCATGATGCAAGTTTTGGAAGAAGTTTGAAAATAATGGAGGTTTTGGAAGAGTTTGAAGTAGAAACTTTGAATTGATTGAAATTTTTGAAAAAGGGTTGGGGTTGAAATAAAAGTTATGACCGCACCATTTTAGGTTGCCTACGTATCTCATTTGGCGAGAATCAGGTCAATCGTAGTTCGGGCAAGAGCCCGATGGAAAATAGGCACGATAGGGCATTTGGAAGGTTTGAAAACACATTGAGGTCTTTGAGAAAGTTTAAGACACTTTGAGGTCTTTGGAAGTTAGAGACTCTTTGTGGTCTTGAAAGTTTTGGCTTGAAATTGAATGGTGGTGTGCTTTGAAAATTTTTGGATCAATTTGAGAGAGTTTTGGAAAATGTTTTCGAATAACTCAAGAGAGTTTGAGAGTGTTTTTGAAAACCTTGGAGGTATGATTTTGGAATGTTTTGATGAATTTGTTTTTGAAAGTGGAGTTTGGAATCCCAATATGGACAACCCTAGGGGTTGTTCTTGATTTGTCACTTGGCCTTGGATTCCTTAACCATGAGAGGGCTAGGGACATCTTAGGTTTGTGACCCTTAGAAAACATTTTTGGAAATGTCTTGAAGATGGAGTGTAGGAGCATTCGAAGAATGTATGGAGTTGGTTTTTTTAAATCAAGAGAGTAAGAAGTTTTGGAAAAATGAGAATGGTTTTCAATTGAAACATCACTTAGAAAAGGATTCAAGAGTTGGAACCTTAAAGGGTACTAACCTAGGTGGGGCAACTAGGGTCAAGTTAACCTTGGGTTAGATAACTAGGGTCAAGTTAACCTAGGGTTTGTCAACTAGGGTCAAGTTAACCTAGGGTTAGGGAGCTAGGGTCAAGTTAACTTAGGGTTTGTCAACTAGGGTCAAGTTAACCTAGGGTTGGTCAACTAGGGTCAAGTTAACCTAGGGTTTGGTAACTAGGGTCAAGTTAACCTTGGGTTAGCTAATTAGGGTCAAGTTAACCTAGGGTTTGGTAACTAGGGTCAAGTTAACCTTGGGTTAGATAACTAGGGTCAAGTTAATCTAGGGTTGGTCAACTAGGGTCAAGTTAACCTAGGGTTAGATTGGAAAATGGTTTTGAAAGTTGGTTTGATGCATTCTTGGAAAGAGTTTTGAAAACAAAACATGATATGTAATAGACTTTAGTTGGCAATCTTTATAAAGATCATTTCCACGAAAATTTTAACTCTAGTCAAGAGTGGGGTTTGTATGGTTGGTGATTGGAAACTATTCCAAGGAAGGTTTCCTCATGGCCATTATAACCACCATCTTGACAAGAATACAATGGTTCAAAAATCAACATAATGATGGTAATTTTTAGAGCACCATTTTTATGCAAAGGTGGAGAGAACGCATTTTTGAAATCATCTTTAGGGGAGGATTTTGAAAACCATTTTTCAAGAGAACCATTCCATCAAAAGAGGGTTCATATGGCCAATAAAAAGGGAGACCACTCAAGAGAGGGTTCCATGGGGCCATTCCAACCATTAACTTAGGGAGAATGGAAACCTTGAAAATTAGAGGGTTGGAAAGCAACTTTTATGCAATGATGTAAAAGAATGAATTAGGGGGTTGTGAGGGATTTTCTAAGGCATGACTCCTAAGGTCTCACCCTTAACTTCAAGGGGCCAACTCTTGGAACAATTTTTGAAGGATATGTAGAACTTGGAAATGTCATAAAATTAGGAATAATGCAAACATTTTGGAGTATGACAATAAACATAAAATGAAGCCAAGCATACAAGACATGATCAAAATAATAATATGCAAGGGTCATGATTCACATACAAGGCTTTTAGGCTTCACCATACAAACAAGAGGCTCTTAGGCCATACCATCTTAAAGTAGGCTAGTGAGAGGTCCCCCTACACGGTGGCTCTCATTTGCTTTCCTCTAGGCATGATCTAGGAGCCCTCTTGGCTCAAGCATGCAAGAAAGGGGGGTTGAAAATGGGGATTAAAATAGAGAATAGCCTAAGTAGGCTAGGAGGGAGAAGAGAAGAGTGGGGAAGAGCACAAATATAAAAGGGATACCACATTTTGCCTTCAACACTATTGTAATCTTCAATGGATGTCTTGATTGGAGCTTGAGTGATTTCAAGAAGGCTTGAGAGGCTTGAGAGACTTGAGTGGAGTGTATAAGTGTGTATGAGGCTTTGTATATGGAGTGTATAGGCTTAGAAGAGGTAGAATCTAGCCTAAGTGTTGAAAGGGGGGAATATATATAGAGATTCGAGTTTCTGGAGTGATTTCAGCAGAGTTTCGTATCAATTTCGAACTTGGAATATGCAAGGGGGAAGGCCTCTATTTATAGGCAATCTGGAACAGACCGTGTGCATGTGCTACATGCGCATGGCCAAATTTTGGCCGTGCGCATGTCCCACATGCGCAGGTACTGTTCCATTGCCAGAATAACACGTGGCACCCTATGTACTGGTTAAATCTCGACCGTTGATCGAAAGTCGGTCGATCTAATCAAAATTTGAGCGCATGTAGCATACGCTTCATCACCGGGCAAGTTCGTCCAAAATTTGCCTTGATAATTGAGTTAATCAGGAAGGTGAAATCGGTCGCACTGGGGATGTTTTCCTAGCACTTCCAATGAACTTTCATGTTTTCAAAGAGTTTGAATTATGTTCAGAAGTGTGGGATATCATTTTGGGAAGCGTGCCAAAAAGGACACTTTTGTGGAGCGTCTGTGATACGCTCCGTGTGTGTTTGAAAGTGGCTGTTTTCGTTTGATGTGATCGAGGCCTTCGAGAAGCGATCTATTCAATCAGACCGTTCCGATGGAAAGTGCTCTGGAAATACTTTCTGGAATTTCCAAATTTATGCATTTCTCAAGTTGTTTGACGGTGCGTTTTAATCAGGGAATCGGAGAAAAAGTCAACCTTGGCGGAGCGTCTACGAGACGCTCCAGGGGTTGCTGAAAGTTACAGTTTTCGCACCGTACGATGGAGGGCTTCGAGAATTGATCCATACAATCAAACCGTATCGATGGAAAGATCTACGGACGAGCTTTTGTGAATTCCCTGATTTACGCATTTCTCAAGTCAGTTGACGGTGCGTTATAACCAGGGAATCGGGAAAAAAGACAATTTAAGCGGAGCGTCTGCGAGACGCTCCAAGAAACTTTTATCGCGTCGTGTGAGTTTAGTGTCGTAGGGTGTTCCTGAGTTTAAATAAGGGTGCGTAGTGAAACCCTCGCTCGAAATCCCAAGGCCGGTGCTGTTTCGGGGCATTTTTGGGCTTCTAGGGACAAAACGGTCATTTTGACTGGAGTTGGCTAGAAATGGTCAATGGTCTGATGCATTGTGTTAGGCGTGTAAGGCTATTCGGGAATGGTTTTGAAGGAGTTTGTCACCGTTCAGCGGGGTTCATGCCGTGCTGAGCCGTTTAGGGGCAAAATGGTCATTTTGACCAGAGTGAGCCGGAATAGGACCGGATTTGGACCAAATGGCGTGCAGGGGACGCCTGATGGTTTGACAACATTTTGGGAGGACGGGCTTATTGTTTTGAGGGATTTTGAACTTTCCCAAAACGTGCATGGAGGCCCAAGGGGCAGATTTGGTCATTTTTCACCGAGTCAGGCTAGCAGGCGCCGGTGTTGACCTAGGTGTTAGTTCCCGAGACCGCCCGGTCTCGAAAAACTACCTGTGTGGTGTTGGTCTCCAAGAACGCTCATTCTTAGAGAGCTACCTGTAGGGGTGGTGTTGGTTCCTAAGAACGCCTGGTACTAGAAAGCTACCTGGAAGAGTGGTGTTGGTCTTTGAGGACGCCTGGCCCCAGAGAACTACCAAATGACGAACATTTTACGTTGGCGGGCTAGCAGGCGCCAAAAGTGAACCGTCTAGAATTTGATAAGGTGTTGGTCCCCGAGATCACCCAATCTCGGGAAGCTACCTGGATGGCGCTGGTTTCCGGGACCGCCCGGTCCTTAAAACTGCCTGGAATAATGGTGCTTATGGCTCCAGCGGGTCCTTGTGGACCCGAGAAGCGACCAGTTGGTTGGATTGGAGATTAAAAGACTCATCTTGAGCTTGCATGTGTTGTGACGTTGGAAATCGGTCTCGGTCGGGCCGGAGATTGCCTAGCGGGCAAAAATGGGGTGCTTACAAGTACTACTGATGGTATGTCCATTTCCATCTAAGACTGTGAATGATAAGCTTATATTTCACAAGAACTGATGATCTGATTTTCCGTGTATAAGCCGTAGTCTACACATCAAATCATCTAGTATATAGAATAAGAGACACACATGCATAATCATTAAATAAATAATCCAATGCAAATATTGCTCACATAGATTCTCATCAAAATGGAATAACTAATTTATTAATAAATACTAAAACTATTACACAAAACATGTCTTTTAGTATAAATTCCCAACAATTGTTTCATTGGTTTATTCTTTATTAATTTGTGATTTTTGTTTTAAAGTTTTAAAATCCCGATTCACTCCCCTTTTTGGTTGCTATTTCAGACCAACAATAACCACCTTATCCAATAATTCAAATTTATGGTCAAATCAGATGATTTTTTTCCATTGTATTTAATTGAACTTTCTCCATTATTCATATAATTACATATAAAGAAACTGAAATTGAGTTATTTATTTTAACACACTTTCCATTTTGTAATTAATTTTCATGCCCATATTTTTTCAATTTTTATTGAAGGAAAAAATGTACTATTTTTACAATTGCATATTTAGGTGAATGCTAGGAACAATCGCCCCACGTTTATCTCATCTTGAAATAAATTAAATTAAATTATAAAATCTCAATATCAAGAAGTGAGAGAAAGAAGAAAAAAATTTAAGTACATTTTTATTTATTTACTTTTTTAATTGCTAATGAAAGCCTTAAAACAAGAGTCACGTGTCATCATGAAGGAGCAAGTATGTGTAAGTGACAAACAAAACATGTGCAATTCCGTTCTCAATTATCATTAGGACTATTCAAAAAATCGGCCGATCCGACTAACTCGATATCAAATATATCCAAATCGATAACCTTATGGGTGGATAGCAGGTGAATTTCGACCAACTCGACTATATTCAGTTCGAGTGTTAGGCTTTTATTTCTCTAATCTAACACGAACAATCCGACCCAAAATGATATATATTTATTTTTTACACTAAAAATTGGGAGATTCACCCGGCCCAAATCTAACACAGCCCAAATCGAGCCAACCCGATCACTCATTGGGTCAAAAGATATTCCAAAAATTTGCAACCTGATCTTTTTTTTTCTAGTTCGGTACCCAACCTGAACCGACTCGACTCGTGAACATCCTTAATTACCATATATATGATTATCTCTCTAATCAAGTAGTCAATGCACATTAATATTCCTTTTAATATGTTCACTGTTATGACACTCATCACCATTAACCAAAAACCTACATGCAATAAATATATTGCAACACAACACTTTTAAGATAAAATGAACAAATTTTTATCATTAATATTTCATAAATTTTAATTAATATTTTTAAGTTTCTTATATCACATTGTAAAGACTTAATTCCTATCTCACATGAGTAATCTCACATTGTGAGAGAAAAAAAATTCAGTAGAAAGGTAACACCATTAATTTATTTCGTTGTAAATATTAACTTTCATGTATTTACGGGGTCTCTCACTATAAAACTTAAATTTTGAATGATATTAATTAGTATTATTCTCCTACTGAAATTTTGTCACATATCGTGATAGAAATGTGAATATGGTCATATAATAAATGTAAATTTAGTAATTAGTTCACAATGTAAGTTATATTATTATAGTCCACGTGAATGGCAGCCTGCATGGTGGGCTCGAGGAGAAAATTTTTCATGCTCCACCTCTCACATGAGAGGTGGGCCCCACTCCATTTAACAAGTGGGCCCCACCTCTCACGTGAGAGGTGGAGTAATGCTCCATGAAGCATGGAAAAATTTTTCGGGCTGGAGAGATGACTTTGGCTCAAAGTCAATGAAAAATAATCTAGTTGTGAGGTTGTACTGTGTATTTGGTTCTAATTCTAATTAAATGGTGATACATGGTGTATGAATAAATCAACAACTTGAGTTTGTAGAGTAGTGAAGATTGTAGAGTAGTGAAGAGACTCTCCAAACATCATGTCAGATTCTGTCAAGTGGTATTTTTTCTTAAAAGTCTTTTCACTACCCTACAAACTCAGATTGCAGACGTATTCACATATCACGTGTTACCATTTAATAGGGATTACTACTGAGTACTTAATATTACCTAACCACTAAACTTTTTTCTAAGGTGTAGACACTCGATAAAATTTTAAAGAGTTAATTATGACTTAGTATTACTTTACCCCCTTTCAACTAAGAAAGTAGACATCTTGGCTCTTTTAACTATTAAATTGTATTACTTCACTCTTTGCGTTAGGTTATCATTTGAGAAAGTAACAGAAACAGTCATGTGATTGAAAAATAAACCAAAATATTCACTAATATAAATGATTTTTTGAATAAAATTGTATTGAAAAATAATTTTTTTAGCTCAAAATTGCCTTAAAAAATGTCTATTCATATGAATACATAAACATAAAGAGTCATATATAAATATACGTACATATATGTATATATAGATATATATCGTAGTTTAAAAATATTTTGATTTATTTTTCAGTCACGTAACTATTTTTTGTTATTTTTTTAAACAGTAACCTCATAAAAGGGATGAAATTAAGGAGGTCAAAATGTCTAAATTTTTTAATTAAAAATTGTAAAATAATATTAAATCATTATTAATAGGGTGTTGGAGTGGTTAATGAAAACTACACAAGTGCTCCGAGGCGCGTGCGCTTGGAATTCCACTCTCTTTTTTAGTACATAGTATTGTCGCTTTCGCTCAGAGAAGGCCGTTGGACTTTCCTTAGCATGATAGGCCCCCCTTCTTAAATACAGTTAGGTGAGATAATTTCCATCCGAAGGCAAAAGCTCACTGTTTTGCTTCATGATACCGGTTAGGGCGGTAATACGAGCAGCCAGTTGCTACTCGGCTCACCACAACTCGTATTAACTCATTAAAATTTTATTTAAAATTAATTTAATATATAAATATTTTAAAATTTAATAAATTTTTTATCTATATACTAATAAAATTTGAGTTGCTTAAGCTCAATTCGTAATTAGTGTGATTAAATTCGTTTGAAATCAATTTAAAAATTATGATTGCTTAATTTTTTGAATAAAAAAATATTTTGCAAACACGTACTTAAATAAATTAAACTTTACACATTTTGAAACTCATTAAATTTTTAAATTAAGTTTGAACTTAGTAGTACTCGGCTCATTTATAACCCTTGAGTATATAATTAACTTAAACTCTTTATCTTTTATTTATTATTATCATTATTATTGTTATTATTTTTTTGATTGAGTGACCATGAGTCAATGACGTGGGTAGTCCTCGCTTTGCTCACGAAATCCCACATCTAAATGACAGGAGTTGAATTATTAGCGTTTAGCAAGAATAATCAGAGAATTTATTAGTCAGACTTGCTAATCTCCTTTCACATTATTTAGTGCGTCATGATATCTCATTCAATCCTCAACAAGCATCGTCATCGTTGCATAAAGATGAAAATGGGACTAATTTGAAGATACATTAAAAAATAAAATAAAAAACAAAAAAAAAAACCCAATAGTATACCCTGACAGCATAATGAAAAAGTAAAAGGAAAATTATAAAATTGAGAGATGTATGTAGATCACATATTTTATAATTTGGATTACCAGATGAAATATTTCTAGTAGTTCTAAGGGGACTTGCAATGTACAACTAACTAATCCATTATTTGCTTTGGTAAAGGCCACCTACATATGACCAGTGCACCCGAGGTACACGCAATCATATCCAACAGTAGCTGTTTATATCCTTTTAATAATGAACAGTTATCCATAGTATAGACGCATCAAAATTAATTGGGGTGCCCTCTTCCTTTGAGACAATGGAACGAGCCGGTATAACACTCTTCGCCTGTGTTATAAAAATCTGGAATGATACAACTAAGTCGTGTACTATTAGTTGAAAATAAAGAATTTATTACCGTGTCTCTTAATTATAAAATTACCAACGTTACGTTTTTCAATTGCATAATTCCTGTACAAAAATTTTAAAGAAATAATATTTAAAAAAAAATTTAGTGTGCCCCATCACT
The DNA here is from genome assembly GCA_033060915.1 of Euryodendron excelsum. Lineage (NCBI taxonomy): Eukaryota > Viridiplantae > Streptophyta > Magnoliopsida > Ericales > Pentaphylacaceae > Euryodendron > Euryodendron excelsum. Next base: position 19,415,997 of record CM065381.1, on the reverse strand, counting down.
ATTAAATCCAATGAGTCTTTTGATAAGTGAATCTATCGAACACACCTAGACCCACCTAGGGCCATTCGGACTTACTACTGGCGGGTAAATTTATGAAAGACTAGAAAATATATCCACCACTTTTAGATAAGATAGTCTAGAGGGACCGACAACAGTATAATGAGTTCTTCTTAAGAATGCTTATTGTAACAATGAGGATCTGGACATTGCACTAGGGACACTCATGCTTGCCTAAATCAATAGAGTATTCTTAACAATGAGAGGAGTGGATTGCTTGACCTTTCAAAAGAATAAAAATGGCTCTGACCAACAGGGTTAGTCTAATTGGTTTGGCTCTATATGCTCTCATCTAAACAATAGCTAAAGATCCTCATAACCATTCATAGACTTTTGATATTACTAAGGTGATAATTGAGTTGGTTTCAGCTGTTGAGTTTAAAACTCTACTCTTTTCTCAACGGTTGCATATTCGAACTTGCTTGTGGTAGTAATTACGTGAACCAAATGCTATTAAGAAGGGGCTGATGTTGCTTGTACTTTGGTGGAGTTGTGGTGATGAATTCATTTTTTTTGAATCAGTAGCTATGATTCAAACTAGACATTATACAACTGGTGAAAACTCCTATAATCACATCCAATGAAAATTACTACACCGGTCGCCCCTTCCAACCTATTCTCTCAGCAAAAAAAAAATTCATAGACATTTGAGCTTCGTGTATTTTAATAGTCCACATGGGAGTATAGCAAGGGCGTGCCAGGCTAATAGATATTCACTAAGACCTAATAGGCCCTATCGTTCGACGATTTCATTTTTATCTGGGGTTTGAGGCTCCGTAAATAGAAGTTTTCATTAGTTTCAATATGTTAATGGCACACATACTCTTCATGGGTGAAAATTTAAAGTAAAACACTCTTTTTATTTTTACTTTTCCTTTTTTGAGCAAGTGAAATTGTCGCAAAATGGGAGCCAATTTTGATTAAAATATTATTATGAAACCAAGGCAAGTCCTATAAAAAATTAATATTCTCACAAAATTTTTATAAAAATATATATAAAAACACTCTACCATAATTTAAAAAGACATGATAATGGTATTTTTAAAATTATGAATTAAAATAATAAGTATTTTAGTTTAGAGTGAAAAAGGCTACCAACAATCGTATCATTATATAAAAAAAATTGTACAAACAACGGCAAATGCCTAAATCATTTTGTATGAAAATTTAATTCGTAACGTAACCTAGCTAATAATAGCAGCCATTCCCAAACGGAGCCTGCCACGGTAACAGAATTTTGAAATTAACAATGCAATCATGCCTAGAATTGAGCAAAAATTAACAAGAGTGTAGTCGCCAACAATGCTGGTACGGGATTTTTGGATGGGAGTGGGATAATAAAGTGCCTCAGGCCAAGAGTATAGTTGTTTGAAACTGAATACAATAATGATAATAATAATAATATTAGCTTTGGGAAGGTAGTTGGTCTTGCAAATCATGTCTCAGGCAAGGAGAAAATTATTCCATGCTCCATGGAGCATTGCTTCATCTCTCACATGAGAGGTGAGGCCCACTTGTTAAGTGGAGTGGAGCTCACCTCTCATGTGAGAGATGAAGCATTGCCCCAAGAGCATGGAAAAATTTCTCCAGGCAAAGGCACTGTGGGGTCAAATCAATTGATGCAGCTGCATTTTTCCTAGCAGCACGGAACCAAGAGGGAAAAAGATGAGCATGATCCTTCTTATAACTCTTTTCTATTAAAGGATAATCAGGACTCATAGCAAAATCATTTTTTTTTCTAAATATTCATATTTTTCATTCTTCAACTATATGAAATTTATAATTATTTATAATCTCAAATAATTAAAGATAACTCCTAAAAATAATTTATCCCTAATAACTATTCAATCTTATTTATTTAAATAATGTTGACAGAGTTATATCTAAATGGGTAATACCATACTAGAAGTCTGCACTAACAATAAAAATGAAAATCATTAAATAGAAAGGGATCATTTCAAGGGGATCTGCCTCCTAACAACTACTTTGAGAGGATTGTACTTTCTAACATTTTAAATTCACAACCTTCAACCTCCATTAATCTACAGATATGCCAAGCAAGTAATATCTGATAACCTTGTTTCTAAAATTCAAGATCTTCAAAGTCTCGCATTAGAAAACAACATAAGTAAAAGCTGTTAAATAAAATGGTAACAACTTCACCTTCCTCACCTCCATCCTTAATTGATCCACAGATATATCAGGAAAATGGCTCTGATGCCACTTATATGAACTTTTTTAATTGGATAGAATCAAATGATAGAGTTCCATTAGAGGAGGATTAGGACTTGGTTCTATTAAAGGAGCCATGATTCGGTTCTATTAGAGGAGAACCAGGATTCAGAGCAAAAACATTTTTTTAGCAAACATTCATATTTTTCATTCTTCAGTCATACAGTATCTACAATTATGTATAATCTCAAATAACTAAAGCTAAATTCTAAACACAATTATTACCCCTAATAACTATTAAATCTTATTTGTTTAAATAATGCTGATGGAGTCCTACCTAAATAGGTCCATAACATCTACCATCATTGATGTCTCTAGTATCAGCTAAGCCCACTATCAGCCAATGGATACTAATTGATGTGTCTACCCTAACATTAGCTGGTGACATGAACATCGTGTACCCAAATATGACAAAAGGATGATAAACAGCATAAGCATGGTAGGGAGTCATCTCAACTAAACAATCACATCATCACATGTCAAAGACTATATATATAGGTATTTATGTAATCCCATTCACTCAATGAATCAACAAAGCCAAGATAAGTTGAATTCTATACGGTTGGATTCAAATAAGATTTAAACAATAGGCAGCATCAGATTGGATTTTGTTGCATTTGAAGGTGGTCAACATCTGAACAATATGGTTTTTTATGTGGAAAAGAAGGATAACCCGGGGTGAATTCGAAATTTAACAATTTTTTAGAGTCAAATTACAAGAAATTTAACTATCGTAAATCTCTAATTTTGAACTGTCTTTGACCAAAAAAAGAAAGAAAAGAAGGATCATCCTAAGATAAGTAATAGGCCAAGTCTCTTTTCAATTTGTGTTTGTTTGCAGGATAGAATCAATTCAACGGCGTAAGAGATTTGAACCCATTACAGGCACGTTGTTGGGGGAAATGGGTTGGGGCTTGGGAGCCTTTCCTATGGACTAGGTTGAGGCCCTTGAGGGTTTTACGGTGACTATAAGCCTTATTAATTGGGTTTGATTCAAGGTGCCATCCGCATTAAAATCTCATTGTTGAGAGGTTGGCCAATGAAGCAAGAGCTCCCACCCACCCGAACTCTCAATCGTGAACTTGAGTTATCTCCTTTCTCTAAAATAATAATAAAAAAATTCTCATTGATAAACAAGGCCTCCACTCAAACCTTCAGTCAAGACACCTCTAGCCCCTAAAAATAAATAAATAAATCTCACAAAAAAAATTTTCTTCGCTCCAAACCGTGGGGATTGTGAAATAGTGTAAATTGCTCTGGCCAAAGCACAATAGTTTAATAGATTATTATTATTTACAATAGGGTGGGATATGTTCTTTGAAAAAAAAATATATAAACGAATGGGCTGATAAATACAATTTTTTTAAAAATAATATGTATTTAAGGTATGAACTATGAACTAAATTGAATTAAAGATTACTTACCGAAAAACAAATGAATTAACAAGAGGTCCGATCGTATCCCGGGTGATTAGTGCATGATCAAACCTTGAAGTGGCCTGCGAACTGAAAAAAAAAAAAAAAAACAAATGGATTAAGACGACAAGCATTGTGAATTTCGCGCGCTCGTACATAAAACTGCAAGCAAACCATCCCCAGAACGATCCCAATTCTTGCGTCGGAGGGACGAGGAGCTCGAATTCTCATCACATAAGCCCTAGATTTGAACGATAAAGCCCCAGATTCCGAAATTGGATTTTCGGAAAAGGAGGACTCTTGTTAAGGTAGGCCAATTTCTCAATCTCTGTTGGGCATTGGATTGATCTTTGATTTATGCTCAGGTCATGCTGTTTGAGTATTGATCTGTCAGTTTGATTTGTGGATCGGCATTCGAAGTCCTGAGAAGTTTTGGATTTGAGTGTCGATTTGGATTTCAATTGGTGCTAGGACTAGAAAGTTTTGTGATTTCTGGTTTCTGATTTGACTCGCAAAAGAAGATATTTAGCAAAAAAGTTGGATTCACCAGAATACAGAGTTGCTTTATTTTACTTTTGTTTGGAGTTTGGTTTTGTTTGTCTTTCCATAGCAGATAGAGTTTGTTAGGAGTGGTCTTGGTGATTAGTTTTTGATTGCCGGAACTGAATTGCATTGTGGAGGTCATACTACTAAGAGTTTGAGAAACTTAAAAGGTTGGTCCAAATTTTTGGATTGATTCAGTGACGGGTTCGTTGTAAACAGGTTCAATTTGAAGGCTGTACAGTATCTTTGAATTAGGCTCCGGAAAGAATTGTGTGGTTCTGTTTCTCATATTCTTTAGGGAATCTGAAAAGTGGGTTAATTATTGGGACTAATCTCGCCATTGAGTTTGCTGAATTTCAAATAAATTTCAGGTGGTTCGGCATGTTCCATTTTTAGCTCCAGATAAGCACCGAAGTTCTTGTGAATGAAGGAGAATTCTGAGGGAGAAAGGAGATGAAGCCCATAATCGAGGGCTCGGAGTTACAATGAATGGAGGGTCATTGGGTCTACGTACAGGAAGTAATGGATCACTGCAACAGGCACAGAATGGTGTGTTTGTGCGCAAGCCATCAAAGATTTCTGGTTTGAGGGAGAAGGAAAGGTTTCTCCCTTTCATTTGCAGGTCTTTAGGTCGAAGAAAAGTTGGAATGCTGATTCTGGTTGTATTCACTCTTTTGGCTTTTTTGATAGGGTTCATTACATTGAATAAAGGTTAGTTTCTCTATCATTTTTTCCCCTTCTCGTTTCTCCTTTCATGTTTTAAATTTCCTTATATTTCAAAGGCACTAATAGGTTTGATTGATGGAAAAGATGTATCTTTCACTTTTCAACTTTTATTTTTTTTAGTTTTGCTACTATTTTTGTTGGTACTTACATACCAACTAGTACTTATGAAAATTTAAGTGGTTTGGTGACTTAGTTTGATGAATCTTACACAATTGGCTAGGGGTGGAGGCCAATTTTCTGCTCAATAGTGCTATATGTCTTTACTGTAATTACTTGAATACATTAAACCGGATGATTAGAATTACTATGTTTGTTTGATTTTAGACCTCTTTCTGAGTTAATGCATTAGATTAGATATTGCCTGTAGAGCGGACTGCGCCTACAGTCCCTCGAGTCTGTCGAAGCTTGGTTGCTTAACAGCTGACTTGCATCATGAAACTCACACTTCATTTAGTCCATTATGGTATTTCAAGCACAGTTCTCTATTGTTATTTTTTCCTAGTTGCTACAAATGGACTAACCACCTATGTGAATGATGGCTTGTTTTCTTTAGAAGTTGCAGCAGAAAGTGCTAGTTCGTACATCGCTCAGAGTAGTCAAATGATAAAATCTTCTGTGCTGAATCCTGTCACAATATGTGGTGAAAACAACAGCCAGCCTCCTCCTACTCCCCATTCTTCTGCTCATGCATTTGTTGCAGACTCTGCTTCTCTTCCGGGACATCCATGCAAACATTTTGCATTTCCCCCTCCCCCTCGTGGTTATAGAAGACGGATTGGACCACGCCGTAAGTCTGGGTCCCTTTTTTCTCAAATCATCATTTCCATGTTTGCACACAGCAGTTAACTTCCATGCATTATAGTTATTAAATAAGATTATTTTAAGTATAAAATGTGGCACCCTATCCTTCTAGTTGGTTTTGGTAACATAGACATCAACAGGTACACCCTGTCCTTCCATGTACACTGTTTAGTGAAAGAAGATGTTATGTGCATCTAATATATGTAATGCTTCAGTCTTGTTGATTGTGTTCTGTCATTTTCCTCAGCATGTCCCGTATGTTACATTCCGGTGGAGCAGGCTATAGCTAGAATGCCAAGCTCCCCATCGGTATCACCTGTGCTTCGTCATTTAACTTATTTTCGTGAGGAAAATCCTATCAAAACAGAACTACATGGAGGCTCTGAATTTGGCGGGTATCCTTCATTAAAGCAGAGGAATGATTCTTTTAATATAAAAAAGTCAATGACTGTACATTGCGGGTAGGTTTCTTTCTTTCAAGCAAGTTTTTTTTTTTTTTTTCTTTTCTGGAAAACCTTCTACGATGGCCTGTGACGGTATTTACTGATAAAAGGAATGATAGCATATCACAGTATTTGGACTTACTTTTAACATAAATTGAATTTCTCTCTTTGCTCACTGCTGATGCATATTCCTTTTTATCAGATTTGTCAAAGGATGTAGACCTGGTTATCAGACAGGGTTTGATATTGATGAACTTGACCTTAGAGAGTTAGAGCAATTCCATGATGTCATTGTTGCATCAGCGATATTTGGTACAAGCATTAAACCTCTTTTTAAGTTTCAGACTTCTCTTGTTTTACAATAGATTACACAAATTTCAGCTGTTACCTCTCCCCTTCCTGTTAGATGCCCCTTTAGAGATAGGGGCGAGGGTATGCTTGAATGGCTTGTATGAGATTTTGCTTTTTATTTATTTGTTTATTGTGGTTTTCTTTTTCTCGTGATTTTATTATTTCCAGGAAACTATGACATAGTACAACAGCCTAGGAACATAAGTGAATTTGCGAGGAAAAATGTACCCTTCTATATGTTTATTGATGAGGAGACAGAAACATTTATGAAGAATTCTAGTGTCTTGGACAGCAGCAAGAGGGTTGGATTATGGAGAATTGTTGTTGTCCATAACATTCCTTACACTGACCCAAGACGCAATGGAAAGGTCAGTTCACTTTGTTTGGTTGATTTACTTCTCATTTATTTTATTTTATTTTATTTTTTTTTATCTCTCTAGTCTGTATTAGAATGTCTTAAGGTGAGTTGCCCTTGATGAAAATCTCGAGCGCTTTTACGATCACTCCTGTTTATTTCTTTCATGGAAAGTAACTCAACTCAACAATGCCTTGTCCCAACGCTTTCATGGAGATGATATTATATATAAATAGCTGTGTAAACAACAACAATTAACAAAAACATGCATTAACATTAATAAGTTAAAATATGTAGACATTTGTAATTTCCAATTACTTTAATGGCCACCTTCTTCTTTGCCCTCCCTCTAGTGTCAAAAGTTCTATTGGCCTTATCTGTCATGGAGATCTCTTTGGACAGAGGACTCAGGGACCTTAGTAGAAAGAATAAAATGAAGTGATGAAGAAAAATATTAGCTGACAAGATTCATCAGGTTGGTATATTCTTGATTTTCCCTAATTTAGGTTTTTTTGTAAGTCTCTCCTTACTTTCTATGTAGGACGTTCGGAGTGAAGTTGATAAAATCGTTAAGTTCTTGGTTCTTAAATATTATTATGATTTATTCTAATTTTACTCTTGTTGTTTGTATAATAGTCAGATTGGGTTTCCTTTCTGATAGTTGCTTGCTGCATAACATATTATGTACAAATAAAGATTCAATAAGGGTGCCTAGGTACACAACTACGTATACACAAACTATACAAGAGCATAAGACTGACTCCAACTAAACTTTTTTCTTTCCTAAGGAATCCACAAATGATAAAAGAAAAACAAAAGAATTTTCCCAGGAAGCCAAAACAACAAAAATAACAACACCACTATTAATAAATAGAAATATAAGATAAAACAGAAATCAGGATTTTTTTTATTTTTTATTTTTGGTATTTGAACTTCTCTTGACAAAAAGGCATAAAGAGTTTTGGATTTTATATGACCCAGAATGTTCTTGTTGCAGGTCCCAAAGCTTCTATTACATAGGCTCTTTCCCAATGTTCGATATTCTGTATGGATTGATGGAAAGCTTCAGCTTGTCGTGGATCCATATCAAATTCTGGAGAGGTAAATCCTGTCCTATTTCTGTATTAGCCTTTCATGAACTTCTTGTAGCAAGTCTGATGTACTATGATAGGGAGGTCCTGTGATTTCTGTGTTATAATACGTTCAGTTTTGAATCTTTGATTGATGGGTTGAATTAGTAAACTGTCATAGTTCTATCGACTCAACCACATTTAGTTCAGCTTCTCAGTTTTGCCTGCAATCCTTGGATGATGCTGGGTGCTCTATTGCAACTATTAGAAATCAAAGTGTTTGTTCTGCTATCTGTACGCATGATGTGGTAGTAGTTCTTTATTGACAAACACAAGTAGTTATTTAAATTCTAAATCTGAAGGTACTTGGGAAATTGGGTGATAAAAATCTAGTTGAGTTACCTTTCATGCTTAAGCTTGCAATGATGGGATCATTGGACGTGAATCATAATTAGATCTACTTGATGTTGTGATCCTAAACCAGGGCATTTTTATGACAGCCAAAGTTCATTGGCCCCAGCAATACATTGATTTTTGTCTGGTATCATCCAAGTTCTTTAGTTTTGTTGCTGTGTTCGTTTTACACTAGTGCCCAGAAGATAGTTGGCATATGTATATATAGACTCTATGCTGGTCTAGTCTACACACCACACACCTCCATGAGATTATGTAAAAGATGTACCTTTCTTGGGTGTCTCTTTAGGTCAATTTTGACTGCTAAGGTTTGTTCCTATGTTCTATGATCTAAAGTGTGTAAATTCAGAATCATGGATTACTTGTCTTGGCCAAATTGGTATGTCTTCTATTGCCATATCTTTCATTGCTTGATGCAATCAGGAGTAGACAGCGAAAGATAAGGTTTCACATTGACGTGAAGAGAAGTGGTCATTATTATGCTGTTTCTGCATTATGCCCATGAATGCAACACCTAGATGTTGGCTATGTCAACTGTATGTATGCAATAAAAACTACCTTTTATTACAAACAGCGGTTGCAATATGCATGTTGGACTTGTGATGACTTTTCAATTATTTAGGTTCTTGTGGCGCCAAAATGCCACTTTTGCTATTTCAAGACACTACAGACGCTTTGATGTATTTGAAGAAGCTGAAGCTAATAAAGCTGCAGGGAAATATGGCAATGCCTCCATTAATTACCAGGTTGAGTTTTATAAAAAGGAGGGTTTAACACCATATTCTCAGGCTAAGCTTCCTATAACTAGTGGTAAGTACATGATGTGCGAGTCCGCATGTGTTTTCACTAGTTTTTCTATCTCAAAGTTTGAGTTTTCGCTTTATGTCTGACATTCTGCAGATGTTCCTGAAGGGTGTGTTATTATAAAGGAACACATTCCCATCACAAATCTGTTCACCTGTCTGTGGTTCAATGAAGTCGATCGTTTTACTTCCAGGGATCAGTTGAGCTTCTCTACTGTACGAGACAAAATAATGGCTGAAGTTGACTGGAGCATCGACATGTTTTTGGATTGTGAAAGGCGAAATTTTGTGGTACAGGTAGTAATTTACTGATTACAGTATGTGGGATTGAAAGATCTCTTTGATACGTATCCTTAACTGCTATGTTTTTACTTTATGAATGTAAGTTTTTCGAAAATTAGAATTATCTTTAGCTTATAAATGGTTCTATTTAAAAATCTATATATTCACGACACACTCTGCATGAAAGAATGAAAATTGAATTATATCTTTTGTTCTCCATAGCCTTTGAGGCAAAATTATGTTTCCTAGATTTTAGCAATCATGTTTTCACGTAGGATGACATGCAAAAGATTCAAAGAAAATAGTTTCTAAACACTTTGAATTTTGAAACGCATAGAAGCATATAGTTCTCATTTCAAATAACATGTAAAATGGAATGAATTGATAGAATTTTCTTGGGATGTCTAATCAGTAAAGAATAAGCAATTCACATGGCTTGCTGTGGAGATTTGCTTTTAACCTTTTTGAGATTAATAATAACTGCCACTTTCTTTGTGTTAATATCCTAGACACTGATAATCTAAATTTGACTTATAGGCATACCACAGAGATATATTGGAGCAACTGGCTCCTCCGGCTGCTGCCACAAGTTATCCTCCACCAGCATTGATTAGTGATAATATAGCTGATCAAAGGTCTCCGGCAAAGAAGAATCCTGTTAAACGTGGAAGAGATCGGAGATCTGGTTCAAGGCGTCACCGCAAAGTTGTCAGTGGTAGTAAAGGCAACAACATTTCAATTTGATTCTTTTTAAATTTTTGGGTACAGTATAATTTTTTTTCTTCTTTTATTTCAAATTATTCATCATGTTGAGCTAGGATGATTTTGAGAGGTGTATCATGGTTAAAAGAGAAAAATGGTTTCAATTTTGGTTTGGAAATTGTCAATATTTATCCATTTTTGTTGTAAATACTACAATTCCAAATAATTTTGGATAGAATTCTTGGCATTTTCTCTTTATTAACTGAACTGCTGTTTTGCCTGTCATCCAGACTGAGGAACCCTAATAATTTGGATGTCATTTTATTTTGGTTTTACACTGTGACCTGCATCTAAAATGTTGAGGAGGATCAAGAATTACATATTGAATTTGTCTTCTCTTTTTTTTTCAACACAATTTCCAAATAATCTTCTAATTATACTAGGGAGGTCTAATTGTCAGGCCAAACAATCCATTGTGGAAACAACTGTTGCCAATCTACCAATAACGCTTTGGACTTATAAGCTGGTTTATTTAAGTAGCTTATGGCTTTCTGGCTAAATTTTTTTGGGTTTGGGTAAAAATGTCAAAAGTGTAACTTATAAGCTCAAAAAATTTAGAAATTCAAATTTCAGTTGGAAAAAATAGTAAAGATGAAAAATACTAGTTAAATAAGCTAATCCAAATGATGATGAAGCACAAGACATTAAAGATTCAAAAACTTTGCCTAATTGCTCTTACAATCATCGTCTAAATTTATGACAACTAATTTTAAGGCTTTTCTAAAGTTGAAAGCAATGAACAAAATTAAAGCAAGTCCAAAAGCCACTAATTTTGCAAGAATGTGAGGTGCCTACTTTTCTAAATTCAAATATCGGTTTTTATATTTCCCTTTTGACCTTTGTCTTATTTTTTTAAAGCCATAGTTCTTTTTAATATTTTTGAGTTGTTTTAGTGACAAGAAAAAAAGAAAAAAATATCAGAAAGGACAGAGAAATCTATTTTGATTATTGCAGAAAATAAGGAGGAAAGGAAAATTTTTTCTCTTTTTTAATATCACTCTTATTCATCTTATTTTTGATGAAAAACTATTATACCTGATGTGCACTACACCACTGCCATCCCTACGTAATACTCCTTATTCTTGATTCTTGCAGCTACTAAAAATATCTTAACTCAAGAAAAATTTGTTTAAATAATATTAAAGATGGACCGAACTACTGATGTGGCAAGAATCACTACACGTGGAGGATAGCAAGGCTAGTTGGGTATGTACCGGATCACAGCCCGCTAATAGTGAACATTCCGCGTTGTTCATCCAAATTCCGACTAATATATTCAAAATTCTCGAACTGATCATAAACCCTTCTATATATACTTTCTCGCTATCTGCAGCGAATGCACTTTCAAACCCAAAAATTAATCTGAAGTGAAGTACAAGGTACGTATTCTTGTGTAAGAACAGATATGTATGTTTGTATGTATAGCATTTCTTTTAATTGCATATTACTGTGATAATTTAGTATTCTGATTGATTTGCCTTTAAACCCTAGCAGCCCATCTTGTATTAGGGATTTTGTGTCCGCCGTGGTTCTAATGCTTGTTGATGATGATTTATCCTTTTGGGTTGCTTTTTAATCGCCTCTTTTGCTGTCTACGTTATATGCATTCTGACTTCTGAGCTGTTTGTTAATTATTTTGATTGATTTCCTTTAAACCCTAGAAGCGCATTAGTTCTCTTGCATCGTGGATCAAATACTTGTCGATGATGATTTGTCCTTGTGGGTTTCTTTGCTGTTTTTTGGTTGGATCAAAGAAAATTGGTCATGGACGTGTCTTAGATTATGACATGTTTAGACTTTTATTGGTTGTTTGTGTTCAAGGCTATGTTATATGGACTCGCGTACGGGTGTCAAGTGCGTGTATGTTAATTTAATTCTCATGTCCAACAGTGGCGGCTCCCAGAATTTTTGTTGATGAGATCATTAAAGAACTTAAACAGTGCTTTTAAAACAATGGATAAAAAGATATTTTAATACAAATTTTTTATAAGAGAAATCTTAATACATTGGTGCTATTATTTTCGGCAAGAAAATACACTTATATGTACTTTAATAATTGCCTTCAACAAGCCTTCACAATAAACAAGGTTTCATATTTTACAATTGTTGTATCATAGCATAGTTTTCGATACTATTAGATAAGTTCTTCTTAGTATATTACATAAAACCATCATTCAAGCCAATCAAATACGATTAAGAAGTACTCCATAAATATTTCTAAGTCAAAATAAGTTCATCTAAGAAAAAGGGTAATAATCAGTGACTAATTATAAAAACTCGATCAATGAATTCTATCCGAAAAAGAAGTCCTCAAGCTAGTGGATAGTTAATATTAATGTTTTACCAATTACAATGTACTCTCCCATCTCTCCCTCCTCTAACATTACATACAAAAAGTATGAAAAATTTTGAAATATGGAGGTCAAAATATATCATGGTAACTTTTAACATCTATTTTCTCAATTTACTATTGAGAAATTATAGGTAATGCTATCCAACCATAAATTCATACAAAATGTTATGATTTAATAATGGTCATTCCCTTTAAAACAAAACACTCATAATGCCAATTTTTAATTAAAAAAATGCCATTATCAATCAATCTAGTAGAATTTGTCGGACAAAATTTTGAAAGTATACCATTTTTATAAATTAATAACACTACTAACTTATTTTTGATTGGGGAAAACTAAAAATATGTTTTTTTCTCAAAAAATATATGAAAACAAAGTTTAAGGAGAGAAATTGTGTGAACAGTAGCCGTAACATCACTTCTTTCTCTCCTAAGGCACATAAGACGAAATTGTGGGCTGCTGCTTTGGGTCAATGTGTGGGGTAATGCCCAATGTGGTCAAGGGATGTCATAATGGGGCTATACTATTTACATTTAAAAGATGTATAACGTTAAAAAAGAAAAATTTGTTCAAGATTTTGAAGGGCTGATGGGGTCAACTGACCCCATCAAGGTATACCTAGCGTGTCCAAGGACACTCAGACACGGCTAAATTTCATATTTTTTTAAATAGTTTATTTATTTATTTAAGGAAAAATGGGGTTTACAAACTAAAATATGACATTTTATAAATAAAGTGAAAGTTTTATGCATAGTTTTACAGTAAACTCAATTAATTATACATACTTGTTGGATGCATGTCCAACTAGTCATATTGGATAAATATCCTATCTAGTGTCGAGTGTCCGACACGGGTATTTTACAAATTTAGTACAGTCTAGGTAACATAGTTTCGAGGTTTCCATTTTGGCTTGATGAATTGATTTGTGTTTGCTCTCATAATATTGTTTTGTAATTGAACTTGACTTTAGATTGAACCTTCCATTGAGGCTTTCTTGTCACGTGTCATCATCAAGTTGTGAAATTCAGTGTCCTGTAAAAACTGTAGGAGAGATGCTGGGAAAGAGATAAGATTTGGGATTTAATTGACCTTAACCCACAAAACTAATTAGTATTTGTATGTTCTGAAATAGCGTCCTTAGTTCCTATTCGAAGGACGATGAATTATCAATTTCTGAGAGGAACTTTTATTTTGATAGAAGAGGTATATGTTTCTGGTTTAAGTATGAGCCTCCTAACTCAGATGGATGGTGGTATGATGCTTTACTAATTTTCTTTTATTCATTTTGTTATCCATTTTAATTTCCTTCAGATGGAAGGATTGATGTATTCTTGATGTGAGATGATAGTTTGCTTGGGAACTTAGTCACTGAAAGTCTTGAGATTGACACCTTCTGACAAATGCTTTACATTAGTTACTTTTCATTTTTGACGCGACAGTATGATAACAAGCATGGTTCGATTTTCTTTAAAATTACCTTCGTGGAAGATGTAAATTCTGCATCTGTAGTTTCGCTTTAGGTTCTGTTTATTATCTGCTTTCAATGTTTTGTGATTAATTGTCTTTCATGCTATTATAACATGATCTTCATTCACTTTTATGCATATGCTGCCTCCTTAATCCTCTATATTCTCCAGGGACGTGTGAAAATGAGTGAGCTGCCAATGCCGAATATTTCCTCTGCCTTGGCTTTGTCAGGTATGCAGACAAGCCAAGGATCAGCCATCACAGCATCTGGGCCAGATTCAAAGCCAAAGAAGAAAATCTGTTGTGCTTGCCCTGACACTAAGAAGCTGAGAGATGAATGCATCGTGGAGCATGGTGAAGCTGCATGTTCAAAATGGATTGAGTCTCACCTTAAATGTCTTCGTGCTGAAGGTTTTAATGTTTGAAAGTGGATCATAGCAAACTTGACAAAATAGAATATGACACTGTTATGTAGGACAACCTGTTTATTTAAGGGATTATACACACACGAGAGGATATCTATATCATTGAAAAATTTGGAATAAATCCAGGAAGGAAAACTTCTCTTCCAATTTACATGAAAGTTTTATATTTGTTTATTTATTTACTTTTAAACTCTGGGGTGGTTACCTTTTTGTTATAATCATAATGGTGAACCCAGGTTCATTCGTGAGTCATGATATAATTCATTCTAGTTCTTTAGAAGGTAATAATTGCAATTTTTATCATCAATTGGTGGATGTTCCTGCATATATGTTTTAGATGAACTAATAGGTTGAGGGATGTGGCCCTTTCTTTGTAAACCAATTGTGGATTCTGCTAATGCTTCCTGGCTACAAGTGGTTATGATCATCCTCTGTTGATTTAGAGGTTAGTATTATGCTGTGATTCTCTATTCATTTTAATAGAGCATAGTCATTTTATCATGATCACTTCCCCAAGATGTCTATCTAGAAGTAAATACCTGCAGTCTATCTTACACCAAAATGTTTCATCACATCGTGGGTTTGTGTTGAGTTATATTAGTAACTTCATGCTCTTTGTTTGTTTCACGAAGACATGTAAGTTTCCTTCTGATTATTGGGATGGTTCATGAATCGTGGTCAGGATGCTTCTAATGTGATTCAGAGTAGTTGCTTACTTGGTTTCAGATTACTGTACAAACTTATTGTACTATAAGTTTGGTAGTCCTCCTTCATGTTAAAGATTTCGTCCAGTCTAGTAACTCAAAAAATGAAAACGGTTTAGTCCAGGCTCAGTAAGTCCTGTTTCTCTGCTATCCTGAGCAGCCTCAAACTTTATCAATAATTTTTCCAGGAATGCATAATGCTTTGCTTTATAAACTGTTTGAGGACCAACAAAGTATTTCTCAGCACTGCTGTACGAAGCAAAGGTGAATAGGGGTGCAGCAGATGTGATGAAATGGAAGCACAATAATGGAAAGTTCTCAGCTAAGTCTTTTTACTCCTTGATTTCTGGAGGGGGGAAGAAATCTATTTCCTTCAACAGATATTTGGGGTGTTGGGGTTCCCACAAAGGTTGCTTTTTTTGTATGGACAACAACCTTGTATTCTATTCTTACCATTGACAATCTTGTTAAGAGAGGGTTCAAATTTCCAAACTGGTGTTGTATGTGTAGAAAGGCCGAAGAGTCGGTGGATCATTTGATGATTCATTGTGAGGTGGCTAAGGAGCTGTAGGCCATCCTTTTGTTAGTTTTTGGAGTGCACTGGGTTATGCCAAATACTATTCTCAAGCTTATGGATGGTTGGGACGAGGGGTGTAGAGTGAAAAGCAAGAAGAAAGTGTGGATAGTGGCTCCTTTATGTATCATGTGGTGCATATGGAGAGAAAGGAACCGGCGCATTTGAAGACATCTTCATGGAAGTACATAAGTTGAAATCATGTCTTTTGCATAGCTTATATTTTTGGTGTAAAGGGAATCTATGTGAATCCTCTCTCTCTCTTATAGAGTTTATAGATGAGCTTAACTTCTGTGTTGAGCATTTCTGATTGTTTTTGTATTTAGGATGCGCTCCTTTTAGCGCCTTTAATGACACTTTTACTCATCAAAAAAAAAAGAGCATGCTGAGGCAAATTGTTTGTCTGAACCTGATCTTGGCAGTAGGAATCCCACTACACCTGAAAGATCACTTGTACTAGTTTATTTGTAGATAATAAACTACAAGGTGAAATTATAATCCTGGGATATTCTAAATAATTTTTGGCCTTGCTCACTCCTAGGAACCAGAATCGGCTTTGCAAACCTGGTTATTCCAGTTCCAATGAAAGGAAGTGCATGAGAAACCTTGAAAACCAGGATTGAACTCTGTTTTTTGCGTCGTGAACAATGCAGAGATGTCCGATCATTCCGAAAAGTAAGAAGTAAAACTGGCCAGCAATATAAGGGAAATAGCTTTAGCTCTCTTTCTCTGTCACTCTTAGCTTAATTAATTATTTTCTTTTGGGTGGGTGGAGGGTTGAGGAACTAGCTCTCATTGGGGTTTTCGTGTGCTTCTGATGTGCTGGCCTTTTCAAGGTAGCACTAATTGTTCGATAAATAGTCTAGAGTCAAAATATTCTAGCCTGCTGATGAAATGTTGTTTGAGCCAGTATATGTTTATTTTGAAACTAGAAGACATGGCACCTTCCACTGGGGCCACACACATCAAAATACAATTTGGAACAGTAGAACTTAATGTGCATCATGATGATCGTAGTGTCACTGGTCCCTTTGCTAGTCAAATGGTTAAGATTGTGACCATTTTGCCTCCAAGAAAACATGACACCTGATAGACTGCAACTCTTGATACATTGATCTGTTGCTGATCTAACTCTGTTATGCCAATCTTTCAGGTTATGTTTATTTGGCTCCCATTTGACCAATTCTGCATAATGAATAATTAGAAAGAAATCAGGGGCATATCATATATTAATAGTTGTTCATTAAACCACACTGGGTCACGGAGTGACCATTACACAGCTAGGAGGAAACACATACACAATGGACACACATTTTACTCAACAATTGAGAAGCACAACACAGAAGAGAGACAAATTATTCACCGTGACCACATTATTATAAACTTTAAAATCCCATTAACATCACATTATTTTATTTTCTTAATAACCACATGTGCAATTCACACAAGCACAGCTGGGACCGCATGTGCACTGGCCGTCGTTCTCGGTGCCTGGAGCCTCCATGACAACAGTCTCAATGTAGCTGCAAAAACAAAACATCCATTACCATCATCATTTGTTAATACTGCCTTCCATATGAAATTTCAAATGTTACATATGCATCTTATTCTTCGTGGGTAGATCTGCTTTTCTTTAGAAAAAGTAGAAATTAGTGGATGAGTTGTTTTTATTGATGGATTTTGTATGCTTCTTTACGAGACCTGATTGACTAGTTGGATCCATTTGTACTGGATTCAAATCCTCAGCAAACATTAGGCAGGGCATGATGTTTTCATATATGATGCTTAAAGGGTTAGGTCTGGCAGTTCACTTGGCTTCTTTATCTATTTACATGTTTCTTCGTCATCTCTTTCATGTGTTGCAAAAGAGCTATAAGAATTTTTTGAAGTCCCTAGTTTAAGAAACATCCATTATCTGCATTTTGCATACCACTATACATTCATGATTTCATGTTGCCTTGCCAGAGTCTTCTAAAAGGTGTATTGATATCACCCCAGGCATCATCAGCCATCAGGTTAGATTATGTTGTCAACCTCATCTTAGTTTATATTTTTGGAAGGAATCTATTGCCAACAGTTTGGGTAATTGCAACTTCAATGATAATGCATATTATGATGATGATGATGACGATGATCTATGCAGGGATACCCAGGGCTGAATTTATTTATTTATTTAAATAGAAACTGATCAAGTTCCTGAGCTACAAAGGTACCTCTTCTCGGTCTCAACGATATCGATGCTGTTTCCTTTCTTCCTGCAATACAAAGCTAGTATGATATTACATTCAAATGCCAGATACATATTAAGAGTTAGGAAAAATATATCAATATCCATATGTATCCATAAGACAGGCATATTCCTTAAATCATTTGATTTGAATTTTTTTTTTTTGCCAACTTCTGTTTTCAAACAATATTGATGCTTGGCAGAAAAATTTCAGACTTGTTATAAGTACCTTATTTCTTGCCGTAAAACTCAGATTTAGGTCCCAATTTCAAAATATCATTTGAAAAAGGGGCAATCAATAATGTTATCAAGAAGATATCTTAACCAGAGGTGTAATAAATAAAGACGAAGGTTTAACTTAAAATCTTACAATAAAAACAAAATTAATTATCAAAAGAACTGATTAAAATGTGTCCACAGCTCGTGAAATTTAGGATGTGAGCAAGATAATGAAAACATGAATTCTATTGTATTTTTGTAACAACGTGCATGAAGATGAGCAAAAACACAATAACACACTTCATTACTGCATAGCTTCAATATAAGGTTGAAGTTGATAAACGTGAGTGAAGATGAGCAAAAACACAACACCATGCACAAGCATATTGTTTGTAAAGGACAGTGAATAAATAACAGAGAAACGTTACTTACACGCACTGGCTTTTGTCTGCGCAATCACAGTTGCCGCACTTGTCCGACATGGTAAGCGAAGAAGTTGGACGTAAATTTAGCAGAGAGAAATGGAGCTTATATAGAAGAGTTTATGTAGCTGAGTATAATGGTTATGTCTCCAATGCTCTATGCTTTGATCTCTATTTATAGATGGATGAAGGCAGTGGTGCAGTTCAATGGTCCACTGTGTGGCTGCAAGGCATGAGAGGAACACATGCCTCTACAAGAAAAGTCTGAAGGGAATCTAAATAATGGAGGGTTGGCCTCCCAACCTCCTCTCATGTCAACTTCATTTTTCTTTATTTGAACAGACCATTCTGGAGCTATATCTTCTCTAAAATTGATCATATTGTTCTTCTAAAAAGAAAAATGGTAGGTTTGTAACGTAGCACTTTTAACTCTAATTATTCTGAATATGGTTCTTATTTTTATTTTCCGTCTCCCTGTTTACTTTGTAGCGTTTTTCTGAGTTTGACGAATACGTTTTGATGTAAGCTTGATGAGGAAGTTCCTAAATGCTAGAACATTAGGGGAGTCAGTGTTGGATTGCTTAAAACTGATTGCGAAGTTAGTAACTTTTGGATGCTCTTTGTTCAAAAAGAGGAAAGTTTAGTACATTTAGTTTATGATTCTATTGAGAACCCACCCCATTTAAGAATCTGAGTTTAGAAACCTTAAACATTTGTGAAATTTTGGAGGGAATAATAGAAGTCCAAAAAGGATTTCAACTACACAAAAATTATCCTAACTAATATTTTCTTCAACCATAAAAAATTCTCCGAAAATTAAATTTATTTGTGAACATCTATTTTTCACTCTCAGCAATAAAGACATCCCGAAAAAAACTTGTACTCTACATAACAATTTGTGAAAGTTTTGGATGAAATGTCCAGAAATAAGCGGCTGTTAGAAGATCAACGAGGCAATGTCTTAAAATCTAATATTTCATTAGGCACATGAATATTACTTTTTGGTTCTCCCTCCTTTGTTAATTTGGAATTTTATTTGACCCTTTGCTTTGCAGTATGGGAAAAGCGGATAAGGAATCACTGGATTGCTTTTCTTACCGGTGTATACAAGATAAAAGGCCCTTGTTCAGATTACTTATCCCAACCCTCTCGTATGCAGTCAAACGCAAGATAAAACTGGATACATGATTGGTAGTCCAATCTCACGGCTTTATCCAACAAAACAAACGCAGCCATAGTGTCACAAGAAAACTACTCCCAGGATTACGTTGCTCTTTGCCCAAGCCAGGGCTTCATAGCAACAAAAAAACAAAAACAGAAGGTTGTTTAGTTTGGAGCAGCAACAATTTGGAGGAAGGAGCTGGGGTGGGGGTTAAGGTTGGTATTCTGTTCAAATCTTACATATATATCTTCTAAAAGACACGGGGCTTGTTTGCGATGTATTTGTAAAGAACTTTCAACCCAAATTAGATGTTGGTGGTGGCCAGTTAAGAATGCCTCTAGAGTATCCCTATACATGCAGATAAAAGTTACATGGGATTACATTACTAAGATTGGTCTAAATGATAATAAAGTTGAAACTTGAACATTTGCTTCATTAGGAAAACATACAAGAGAGCACAATTGTTCCTAGCCTTCTAATAGGTTATAGCTATTTCTTTTTTATTATTGTGTTAGATGACGTGTTTTTTTTTTTTTTTTCTTTCTGTCATTTGGGATTTGAAACTTGAAATTGGACCACACAGAGGCTTGGGTGCCCTAGTGGACCAATTGCTTCTCCTTGTAGCCGACCTTTAAAAGGGTTTTGTCAGACGAAGCATGGCCTTATACTCATATTTCCATCTTTTTATCTGCCAGAGAGCAACTAAATAATGGTTGTCATCATCATTTTTCCTCTCCACTCTCCACTCTCTCTCTCTCTCTCTCTCTCTCCCCCTCTCCCAGACAAGTCAAGATCAAAGCTTTGTTTGATTGCACAAAAATCTGAATTAGGATGAATTATTCAATTGAATATACTAATATCAACCTTATTGGTTGTGATTGAACCAAAAACAGAAAAGAGAATGGTGTAGTTATTTCTCTCTTTATATTGCTATTTTTTTTTTCTCCATTCAAACTGGTGGTCAAGATCAACCGGACCCATTTATAGACATTCCCAGCCAAAATAAAAATATAAAAAAGAAAAGAAAAAGAAAAGAAAAAGATCCTCGAGACCCTCTTACAATTCCTGAATTATTCAAGTGGATGTGGTAACAGCTGTTAACTCGGAAACTGTATTATTACTCTTTTACCCTTCTACAAATTTACATTCCCATACCACTAACATGTTATGTTCTTACTCCATCGTTGTTTTTCTTTTTCAATCTCCATAACAAAACAGTCCGTCTATATAGCAGCAGCCACCACCACCTAATTTCAAAAATCAACCTCGGGAGGTCAGTGTAATGTACCCAATTATATTGGACACCAGAGACTGGGAGAATAGAATTCGAGAACCACATCCACCTTTCGACAACACCCACAGAGAGAGAGAGAGAGAGAGAGAGAGAGAGAGAGGAAATGTCAAAACTTGAGGAGGAGAGAGAGATTCCAATCAAAGCCAGCACAATGGTAACTCCACAGGCACGTCTATGCTCAGTAAGTGAAATGTCAATGGAACTTTGGAAGATAGAAAAAAGGGCATAATATCAATCAAGCGAAGATACAAAACTGTTGGTCATATAAACCTCGAGGAGCCGTGATGAGAAGCACACTTCCCTGCTAATACCGAACCATGTCCTGAAGGCAGTCGTAGAAATGAGAGATGTTGATCTTCTCGTTACCCGAAAAAATGGCTTCTGCTCCCCCACCAAGCTCTCCTTGGGCAGCCATTTCAACTACCATGTACAGCTTCTTTATTGGCATCTATAGAATCACATCAAACAATCAAGAGCAAGTAATCAAATCAAGTCATCCCCTTGTTTCCAAACCTAGTCATTGTACTATCTATAAGTCGTAATAACTTTATACTAGGCTTTGGTATTATCCCGAAAACGAATAAATACAATTAGACTGTATACAAGAGTCTCTTGTGTGTGTGTGTGTGTGTGTGTGTGGGGGGGGGGGGGTTGTTGTTGGGGGGGAGAGTGAGAGAGTGAAACTTATAAGCTTACATCATTCAAGGCCTCAGCAGCAGCATCAACATCGTCCTCGGAGAAAATATTAAGCTGTTGTAATACCTGTTGGGGAAGAAGCAAATATTAACTTCGAAATAAAATGTGATTAGAAATTCTCCATACATGATATGTTACAAGATTTGCTTCCGTGGATACATTAAGTTAATCCCATATGATATATTACAGGATTGCTTCCGTGGATACATTAGGCTAATCGATCCACCAAGAAAACAAGGAAACAATTTAAAAAAAAAAAAAACAAGTCTGCAAATTTGAACGAGTTTAATGATAAGAAGAGAAATCAATATCATGTGTTCCCAGAGAAGGTGTCTCAAACTTCAGGAGCACGAAAAATTAATAATAGCTAAACAATATTAGATTTTCGTTGTGATTCTCAGAGGGAAAACATAATTCCTTACTTCATCATGCCTGTCTTTAAGAAACATTGTTAACAAACCCCTTTTAGCATGCATACACATGCTGGACATTTAAGAAACTATCCTTCTCATACATGCACGGGGGGGGGGGGGCGCGGGGGGTTGGAATTAGAAGAAACCAAATAATATGATAAAGTCTTATACTTCAAGGACCTTAAAAAGTGATCGCTGATGGCTTTCGGATCCTCAGAAAATGTTTCTGAGCCAGACAAATAGAGGAAAAGATCATCTTGATCATGATATAAGAGCAAGGAACCAAATATCTATCTGTTTCCATCGAAACGGCTGAAATGTTTCCGTTTCTTAGGAGACCAAATCGAGACACTAGTGGAATAATGAAATTTTAATGCTCCCATTGAAACATACCATAATATAGCAAAATGCACCAAAATAATGTGCAATGTATCAAAACAGTAAGTCATGTCGACACCATTTTAAAACTTCTATTGTGCCATTATTATTGAGAAAAATGTAGAAGGTTGTATTTCAGACATTAATATTTGTTATTTTCGAAATGTTTCCAAACTGTTTATGTTTTTGTGCTAATTGAAGCAGCACTCCGAAACAAAATTTTGATCCTTGTAGAAGAGGGCAGTTCTATTAGACATCATCATGTTGCTCCTGATAGTTTTACGTACTCGTTTACATTTAACTGTTTATTATGAAAATAGCCAACAGCCCTAAATAGAACAAAAAGACAAAACACGTTCACACCAGAAAACATGACAATGCGGTCATAATCATGGTATTGAGAATGATGATTTACCTTTCTAGCGTCTTCTGTCTTTAGGGTCGGAACATGGTATGTGACAGAAAAGGCATCACAAATGCCAATTGAATCCAAAAAAGTCACCTCACTTGTGGTACCAATCACAAGAACATTTTTCCCCTGAAAATTTTTAGTGGTAAGATTCAAAAAAATAAAATATGATAACTTTACCAAAAGAAGTGAACACACAATAGACAAAATGTTTCAACGACCCGAAGCCACAGAATTCATGGCCCAAATTACGGATCAATGGACTAAACTAGTATAACAATACAGTACAACACATAAAATACATGTAACAATATGGGGGAGTGAACTATCATTAATACGCAAGAGGGCAATGGTCCTCAATAATTTTTGTTACTATCTAATTGAAGTAGATTAAGAGATGCTAAAAGAATATCATTTATGTGTATATACACTAGGGGCATGAGACTTCAGCAGACGTGACGGAAGGCTGTACGGTATCCTTAGTTGCCTTCCAGAGCTGCAAGGAGATTGGTGTATCTGTGCCATATTTTCAAGGAATGAGGAACATCCTCCTATTTTAATATTTTCTTTAGTGTTAGCACTTGGGTTACATCGACTTAATTTTTCATTCGGCTCTGTCTTCTTTGATTAATCTCTCTGTAAATGAAAAGGTTAACCCAAAAAATTTCATATGTTGGATGTAAATTTCTCTAGAACTGTCCAATATGTCAGGACCATTTGGCATCAATCTTCATCTGGAGAATAACAACTTGAATATATTTCTGAATCTTCTGAACATTTTACGCTGGAACTCATTTGGCTCACAGATATCAGAAAAGCATGTTGAGGGAAGCAAAGATCAACGCAATTCAATAAATGATAGAAGTTTTCATAAAATGCCTTATGTAAATTTCTCTAAAAAGGGCCAATACAGATGATATAACTTTCAAGCAGTAAGGAGGAGTGAAATCTACCACATTACCCTCATGGTAGGGAATCCAAAATCAAGCAAAAAATAAGTTCAAGAAGAAAAATGCAACATAACTATATCAAGCAAATCACAAGTTCAACAAGCAAAATGCAACATAACTATAATAATAACTCAATCAATACAGAAATGGCATCAAGGAAAAACCTTAGGAGGAAGCCTTTTGAGAAGGACCAACAATGTCTGAGAAATTAAATTAGAAAACCGAGGTCCAATCGCAACATACTCCAGTAGCCTGCACTAATGAATGCCCAATAGACCGATTACCAATAGAATGAAAGGACAAACATATTACAAAAGCATAAACTTTAGAATAAGCTGGAGTTACCTCTCAATGTCATCAAGGATGATAATGCTTAATGGTGACTTATAAGCATCCTCAAATACCTTGACAATCTGAGCACATTTACTGCTTTCACTAAGCCCAATCATTGATTCAGCTGATATCTACCACAGGCAAAAAGTAGAATTACAAACCTCAGAGAGAGAGAAAGAAGGAGAGATGGCACAGTATGAGGATTACTTACTATCTTGACATAGGCAAAATCACTGTCAATACCAACTGTAGCTGCCATTGCGGTCTTACCACTGTCCAGAACAAATAGGATATAGAAAAACGACCATGAGTCGATGAAAACAAGAACCAACAAGAAACCAAGGCACTTACCTGCCACTTGGACCTTCTAGAAGACAAGTAACAAGTGGGCTTCCTCTGCTCACTCTAACTTGCTCAGCCAGTAGCATAGTTCTCTTATATATGTGCTCATGTCGTGCACCACAATCCACCATGCCATTAAGTCTGCGAATCTCATTCAGTACATGAGAGGTGAAGAAAGTTGCTAGAATAAGAAAATTTAGTAGCTTCAGAAAATGAAAACTTTTTTAGTTATATATTGTACTAGCACAATTTCACAGTGGCATGTCCGAAGCATTTGTTAGACCCAGCACGACTTAAGAGAAGTTTCTCAACAGAAAAGCAGTTGACTTTGCTTATAATAATTCATTTTATTTCAAAATATTTTGGTATTTAATAAGGCATAAGGGATCCACATGGCCCCAGTATTTTTCCTTTTTTTCTGTTTTATTTTCTTGAAAATATGAAAGTAGTGACAAAGAAGTTAAAGCTTTACAACATAGTCCTACCTGGAGCGTTCAAGGTCACCGGTGGAAGCTCCAAATGCAGGCCGAACTTCATGGAGGGCATTTAAAAAGTCCTCCATTGTGATTTTGATACTCTCCTCGTCCACTGGCTTCGTTAAGTCATCCATGCTTAATTGCCGGTTTAAAGCATATGATACCGCACTCTTTACAACACCTTCAAGCTCTGCCCCACTGTAGTTCTTTGTCCGAGCAGCTGCATTTAGAAAAAGACATTTTTTTAGTAAATTTTATTAATGAATTTAGTAAAGTGAAACCACCCCTCATACATGCTCATATGAAATAGAACTCCCAATTTCAAGAAAAGTTATGCCAAATGTAAGTCCAAAACCCCTTCTCTATATGGAGCATCTTAACCATTTTACAGAAACATGTCGAATAACATTTAAAAAATGCATAAAAAAATGGTTTGTAAATGTTTTCCTATTAATTTTCCATGACTCCGACACTTCTCCAATAGAATAATTGTATTCAATATACAGTTCCAAACACAAAAAATCTCATAACAGATGTTCCAAGAGTTAATATCTTAACTGACAATACTTTTATCTAGCATCATGCCAGTCCAAGAAGAGACTATTAAAGTGGAAAAGTGTACCCATGATTAGATGATCTATCATGTAAACAATAACGCACAAAAGGCATAACTCACATACCCAGCTCTTGCAAGTTCACATCTGGAGAAAGAAAAGAATTTTCTTTCATCTTATTTGTATGAATTTGAAGGATTTGTAAACGACCATTCTCATCAGGAAGGCTTATCTCCACTTGGACTTCCAAACGTCCAGGCCTAAAAGCAAATAGTCAAAATTTAACACACAGAGAGCGAGAGAGTTGGTGTGTGTGTGTGTGTTGGGGGGGGGGGGGGGGGGGGGGGGGGGGGGGGTGATTCTTCAAATGGAGCACTCGAGAAACTTGTCACGAAAAAACAAGTTTGACTGAAATGTTAAACAATCAGCCATTGCTTGGAGATAATGTTGTTTAGCACAACATAGAAGAGGGATGAAATACAGAAAGTCACCTCAAAAGTGCTTCATCAAGTAAATCCTTCCTGTTGGTCATCCCAATCAGCAAAACATTGTTCAGAGACTCAACACCATCTATCTAAATAGAAAGTAATTTCGAATCAGTTCCTGTCAATTATCACCCTGATGTAGCTTTACCACAGTGTGAAAAGCATCCTATTAGTTCTGCAGACTAGTTGAAGACTGTTAAACTAACCTTTGTTAGGAGCTGATTAACAATGCTATCATGAACTCCAGTACCATCTCTAGTTGAACCTCTTGACTGCAATAGCAAATAAAAGAATAAATTGCATAACCAAAAATATACTAATTGTTGACAAGGGACCATTAATAGCATATGAACATTTGTTATAATTTATTGGGTAACACCAAAGAGATTCCAAAATGCCTAAACAAATACATGGGTCATTAGAACACTGGAAAAAATAAATAAATCAACAAGTAATAGACATGGTTACCAAAAATATTCATCAAATATTAGCATCTAAATATAAGTACCTATAATTAATGTGACCCCAAAATCAAAAGGACTTTTTACAATATAGAACTTGACCTGCCATGAACAATATTTACTTGCATCAACAAAATAAAGATTGAATGTTGAGATCTAAATTGCAGACTGAGCAATGAGAAGTTAAAAATTAGTTTTCAGCAACAATAAGTTCTCAGGACTGTGAATGTTAATAACACTTGTCAGATAAGCTCTCAAAAGTGTAAAGTTAACTAATCTACATTGTTAGAACCTCAAAACGGATTATTTCTAAAGCACTCAATCTGAAATCCCCTCAAATCACTAGTCAACAGTTGAATGTGCACTGCAACAAATTACTTTGCTTCAATGAAAAGGCAAAAGGGAAGAGAACCCAAAACGTAAGTCCATTCATCATAGAACCACCAAAACTCATACTCAGCAACACCATGAAATTATAGTAGCTATTGTTCTGCCGTCCCAAGATTTCAAGAAGCTGTGAGGAAATACAAACTGAAGTTTTGAGCTCCTACCTTACAAATTGCATCAATTTCATCAAATATGATAACATGTAAGTCACTTTGATCCCCTGAAAGGAAGAAATGAATGCATTAGACATATCAGGGAATGACCAGAAGTAATGTTTGCCAGTGTAACCCTCTTACCCCTAGTTCTCTGGTCCTGTTCAGCATCAGCAAATAAATCTCTCACATTTTTCTCAGTTTCGCCAACAAATTTGCTTAAGACTTCAGGCCCATTGATAATCTAGAGTTCACAGTATCGTTAATCATATTACAGCAAACATTAGTGAGCTAATATTAAATTGGACAGGAGAATGTAGAATGAATCCAAACATAATTGAATAATGTTTAATCAGCTTTGAAACCAACAGAACTATAAAACTAGCATCAACAAGCAGTATCCCAATGCATCTGCATTGCATGCATAAAAAGACATTCTCCCATGCACAAGTTTTCAGCAACTTCGAATATACAGAATAGGGTAGTGGCCTTTCACAAGCCTCTTTATACAAAGATCTCGAGAAGGCCATCCTCATTAAGGAAGAGATGAATATGAAAAGAAAAAAATTATCAACCCCGATACAGCGGAAACAAAAAGAAAATAACTTCCAGCAACAAAATAAGTTTAACCAATGTTCAATCGTAGATATGACTAAATCTAGAAATGAACTAAATTTGACTATCTTAGCTGGATTTCAGCAACCAAATCAGATTTACCCCTCAAGAAGCCAATTCTAGCCCATGATCAATTTGAAAATTCAGCATGTATAGCACCCACTTATGTTCTAACTTCTGACCATCACTTGTCATTCCCACATATGAAACTGATCAGAAACAGATGGACAATTCTGTGTTTGGGTATTTATCAACATCTTTTGTTTACAATCCTTTCTTCTCTTCTTATTTTCATTGCTTATCCATATCTTCTGAATCTAGGCTAAATGATTTGCATCCTTAGCAGGGTTTTTATTATATTTAACTTATTGTCATATGACTCATATCTCAGTGCATATTAAGTGAGTACACCATTTGAACATCTACTTGGCTTCACCAAAAAATATTAAATTTTGAGTTCCCGTTCATGGCAAAAAATAATTAAAAATATGACTGGGGAAACGTTACATATTGGTACATTCAAGATAAAAATGAAAACAACACCAAAACTAAACAGTCAACCCTAGACCTGCCAAGAAGTGTGGTGAAAATAAGTCCATTGTGTTGGATTACCCTGCAATGAATGTGCAAATCAATTAATAAGCTATTACAATTACTAATTCAAATAAACATGAGAATTCCAGCTCAAACTGCAGTTCCCAGGAAATTTAGCTGTTTGGGGAGAAGGTGACCGAAGAGAGAGTTTGTGCCCGAGACGACTCCAACAATGGAAGATGTTCCTCATTCCCTAGTTTTTCATTTACCATTGCTAGTCGCCACAGCCTACAGGTATTGGTCTCTTCCCATCTGGGACAGGCCAAACTTACATAATCATTGCATAGACCGAAAACAATAGTTTAAAGTTCCTTGAGTATACATACACTCCAACAAGAATTTTTTGTGTTCATATAACTCAAAAGAATTTTATAGTATAGAAGAATCTAGGATATAATACATAAGTTAACTACAATCTGCTGTAAAAGAACAAGATTTTTTGAAAACCATGCACATGTACAGTAAGATCATAGTGGGTCCACTTTGGCATTGACTTTCTAGAACTCGTCGGTACGGCAGTCAAGAAGAATACTTGAGCCAGAATATGTAAGCATGATAGTCAGAGGGGTGACCCAGGATACTTTCTTCATTAGGGCAGTTGCAAAGATTGGGAGTTGCAGTTGGTAGATGCTCTTGTTGATCTAATGAATGGGAGAAGTTCTCAGATGATAGAATGAGGAGGACGGATGGCTTTTGGAAATGGTATATTTAGTGTGAAGCTGCACTATAAGAAGTTGAGCGGAAGTGGGACTCTTCCATCCCTTGGAAAGGGTAGTTGAAGTCCAAAGTGCCTAAACAGCCAGTTTTTACCTGGACTGCTGCATTGGACTAACGATTCATAATATTTCAGGAGGGGTAATAACACCGAAAAACTACCTAATTGGTGTTGCATGTGTTCAAAGTCAGAAAAAGCAGTAAATCATCATCTAGTGTTGCCCAAGGCAAGTGTTTGCTTTTTGCCTTTGTTTGAGGTTCACGGGTGATGCTGCATTCAATAACTGAGGTGCTGGGATGCTAACAAAGAGGTTGGGGCTGGCCAAATAGGAGGCAAAGCGCAATCTGGAAAGCAGCGCTGGTTTGCCATTTCTGGTGTATGTGGAGAAGAGGAATAGGCTATTGTTTGTGGAAGAGGGATTGCTGCATCATACACTTCTTGCGGGGTCCCTAATATTCTTGACATTTTTTTTTTCTCCTTCGCCGTCCAGGAGAGCAGAGGGTTCATTCTTGTTGATTCCTCTGATGATCTTTAACAAAATATGTCACAAATACCAAAGGCTAGGGTTGGCTGCTTTCTAGATATTCTGTTTCATTTTGCTATAGAGTGAGCAGTCATGCATACTCATGGGTAATTGGGCTGCGCACCTCTTCTTGCATTATTATATATTATATGTATTATCAAAACACATTGAAGAAAAAACAGCTCCACATCACCAAGTATCACGGTTTGCCACCCGTGGCACGTCTGGGGCCGCGAGGGACCTTGGTGTGGGGCATGTCTAAGCATGGTTGGCCGGTGGCATGGCAATCTCGTAATTTGTAATCTCCATATATTGAATATATGAATTATGACTCCTCGAGAGGGTAGGATGTTTCTTCCAATCAGTTTAGAGATAGCTCAGAATGCTATTATAAGAGGGGGTATGGTGTTGACTCCACCACCTCCTGGTGCTACCGAAAGGAATAGCACTCAAGTGAGTCCCCCAAGGGAGTGGGCAAGACTTGGGAGCCAGCTGTGGCACGTGGCTGCAGTCCTCATGCTAGACAAGGGGTTACATGGGCGGCATTATGTCTAGTGGGGCAAATGTTGAGCATTGGCGTCGAGGATAGGGTTGTGACATACGCACCCGTTATACCGCATTCATATCGTTTCGGGGCTTATGTTCATGACGGATTGGGCCTCGGTATGCACACTTGCATGCCGTGTGTCTCGTGTGCACTTGCGCATTGGGTTCACGCTTGTGTACACGGCTGTTTGGTTTGGTTTGGTTTGGTTTGGTTAGCATTGGTGTCGCGGGGCACTATGTTGTGGGCTTAATTGTTGCTATTCGGTTATGCCTATCCTTGCGGGCAACATCTTGACGCGAGGCGCTAAAAGCTTCATGGATGGAGGTGTCGTGCCAAACGGGTGATGCTTGACTCACGCGCATGTCCGGTTACACATGACTATATTGCTTGTGTTTCGAGAGGGACTAGCGCTAAGCACATTACTTGTCATGTGTGCGCGCATTTATGAGAGTGGCGTTGCTATCGCCTATAACTTGGGTAAGCTTTATTTATTGAGCATCGAAGGTCCGAACTTAAAGAGATATGCAGAGCATTACAGATGGATCCTAAACGAGCGCATAATCTTATGCCTCGGTGTTTGAGTTTGGCGGAACTATTGCTTGGAGCATAGTCGCCTCACGGGTTATTTCCGCTGCGTATGATCATGGCGGGTCGCATTACTGTCACCGTATGGTGTCCGGCCTGCCCGCCCGTAATAGTTGGTATCAGAGCACTAACCATTCGTAGTGTGCATTAATTGGGTGTTGCTTCTCTTATCCGTGTGGGCATTCCCTTCAATTGTGGTGGACTTCTCCTAGTGGATTGTTTGCTTCAGATTGTTGGTTGTCGGCTTATCGGTGGAGTGAGTGTTATTCAAATCTTATGACAAGTGGATTGGTGGCCCGAGCTAGCAGTTTCCAGTCTATGTGGGCTGAAATCTTATGGTGTCAGTGGACTTGGTGGCTGTTTGAACCCCTTTGGTACCTTCTTTATAGTAGCCGCTTCAACAAGCTTTGGATGCGCGCTCGGTCCTTTGATTGTGGTCGTGGTGCACAATGCAGCAGGCCTTCTTAAGGATGTGCATGGGACCGACTTTGTAGTGTATAAACGCTTCTATGTGTCAAATCATTGATTTTGGTGCATAGCCAGTGGTGCTACTTTGTTGGATAGGTGGGTTGTTTCTGCAGTATGTGAGCTTGTGCGGAAGAACTTACTTCGTGTTGTGGGGATTTGCTTACCTTCATTTGACCCTTGAGTTGGCCAAAACTGTTGGTAGCTTTGCTCGTATTATTGCATGGTTATTTTGTTGGCTTCGTGCTTGCTTAGTGAATTGTGCTCAGTTCTGCGCTTGGCTGTTGGCATTTGTGAAGAGCATGTTCTTATTTCAAACTTTTAGGTGGTCTTGCCTCGTTGTGATACATGTTGGCTAGTGAATGCCAGATGGCTCAAAGGAGTTCATAAAGTCCTCCGGCGGAGGGACGCATTATGGACAGACTTTGGGTGAAGATCAGTGGATCAAGCACTGGAGCTGTATGTGGACAGATTTCGAGTGAAGATTAGGAATCAAGCACTGGAGCTGTATGTGGGCAGACTTCAGGTGAAGATCAGAGGATCAGGCAATAGAGCTGTGTAAACTGATTTCGGGTGAAGGCTAGAGAGCCGAGGTACTGGAACAGTGTGGGCTGATTTCGGGTGAAGGCTGAAGAGCTGAGGTACTGGAACAGCATGGGTTGTCTTCGGGTGAAGGTCTAAGGACTGAGGTACTGCAGCAACATTGTGGAAACTTTAACAATTGAAACCGTTTGCCAGTGGGCAGGGTTTGCTTTGACAGTGCAGATGGACTTGCATCCGGTAGGAATACTGGTCAGTTGAGAACTAGTGTGGGACATAACCACAGGTTGTAGTGAGGGCATCACTGGGTCGTGCACAGGGTGAATTCTGATGTCAAGTGAGCTTTTATGGGTTTAGCTGCGAAGTTGTGTAGAAGGTGCACGTGGAGTGCTCGTCCATGAGGGCATTGACCTCTAGAAGTGGAGGAGGGTGTGCGACGGTCAACGTATGCCTTTCCTTAAGTGTGCAACGGATAGCGCATATGGCACGTTGAGTGCTTGTCGATGAGGGCATCGACCCCTTGAAGTGGTGGAGGGTGCGTGACGGTCAACGCACGCCTTTCCTTAGTGCGCGAAGGACAGCGCCTATTGAGATATATATTGCCGACGGATGGAGTAATATGGTACGGGGCACTTGCTCAGAGGAGTTTGTGTTTTGCTTAATGTGGTGGAAAAGGTGTCTTGTTTTGTTTTGTCAAGTTCAGTATGTGAGTCTGGACGAACCTTTGCTTCAAGTAGCTGCGAGGGCAGATTTGTAGGCTATCAGCAAGGAGGTGTTGGTCTGCGAGGAGTGGTGGCAACTCATCGTGGGGGCATATAAACACTACCGCATTCTGCGTTATACGTGGCATCAACGTGGGCGTTGATTGTTCGAGTGGTGGAGAGTGTCAGGAGTTGACACTGATGGTGGCGAGTGCCAGGAGTTGGCACTGGGTTTTGGCATCATCGAGGACGATGATGGTTGAAGTGGTGAAGAATGTCACGGGTCGCCATCCATGACACATCGGGGGCCTCAAGGGACCTTGGCATGGGGCATGTCTGAGCATGGTTGGCCGGTGGCATAGCAATCTCGTAATTTGTATTTTTCATATTTATTGAATATATGGATTATGACTCCTCAATGGGCTAGGATGTTTCTTCCTATCAGTTTGGAGATGGCTTAGAATGTTATTATAAGAAGGGGTATGGTGTTGACTCTACCACCTCTTGGTGCTACCGAAAGGGACAGTACTCAAGTGATTCTCCTAAGGGAGTGAGCGAGACTTGGGGCCGACTGTGGCACGTGGCTGCAGTCCTCATGCTAGTCAAGGGGTTACATGAGTGGCATTGTGTCCGGTGGGGCAGATGTTGGGCATTGGCGTCGAGGATAGGGTTGTGACATACGCACCCACTATGCAGCATTCATATCATTTTGGGGCTTATGTTCATGACGGATTGGGCCTCGGTGTGCACACTTGCATGCCGTGTGTCTCGTGTGCACTTGCGCATTGAGTTCACGCTTGTGTACATGGCCGCTTGGTTTGGTTAGCATTGGTGTCGCGGGACACTATGCTGTGGGCTTAATTGTTGCTATTTGATTGTGTCTATCCTTGCGAGCAACATCTTGACGCGGGGCGCTAAGACCTTTATGGATGAAGGCGTCGTGCCTAACGGGTGATGTTTGGCTCACGCGCATGTCCGGTTGCAAATGGCTATATTGCTTGTGTTTCAAGAGGGACTAGCGCTAAGCACATTACTTGTCATGTGTGCGTGTATTTATGAGAATAGCATTGCTATCACCTATAACTTGCGTAAGCCTTATGGATTGAGCATCGAAGGTCCGAGCTTAAAGAGATATGCGGGGCATTACAGATGGATCCTGGACGAGCGCATAATCTTATGCCTCGGTGTTTGAATTTGGCGGGACTATTGCTTAGAGCATAGTCGCCTCACGGGTTATTTCCGCTGCGTATGATCATGGCAGGTTGCATTACTGTCACCGTGTTGTGTCCGACCTGCCAACCAGTGACACCAAGTCAAGATCAATAGTGAAGCAGTGCTATTGGGATTTCAAAGTTCAACATATAGGTAAAAATTATCAGAAACAGTAAGGTCAGACCAGAATCCTTCAACAAATACTTTTACCTAATATCTCCAACAAGTCTATTCAACTTTATGAAAAGTTCATGTGAAGCTTACAATGCTCACTTCTGCCCAATAGGTAAAAATGTAGTTCAAGCCTCAAAATGTTGACAGAAGAACACAAAAACTTGAGCTTGCTATTTTTTGTGCCATATTGAGTAAATAGATATGCTGCACGTGTCAGATTGAGTTAACTTTGATGACCTTAAATTTTTATGGTGATTGCTAATTTACAGCAAGCAGAAATTTAACCTAAATTTGACGTTAAACTGTTCTACTCTTTGCACAAGCAAACCAATCATCGAGATCATTCATACACGTGACCAAAGCAGTAAAGATGAGTGCAAACAGTTTCCGATGCAAGGACAAGACGTTTCCATTCCCAAAAGATACACAATTCCAACATTCAGTGAGGTTTTATTCGATTTCAATGAACAATGAGGAAGTTTTCATCTAAAGATAAATCAGAAGCAAGAACAAGTAGCCATTCAAATAAACAACCAGCAACATTTTCTCAACAGCGATACGAAAACCCAACAAGCACCTCACATGTATACCTTTGGTTCCTTCCCATTTAACATTTTTCCAATCTGGCGAGCCATTAGTGTCTTCCCAGTCCCAGGGGGTCCATAAAGCAGCATTCCCTTCACATGCTTGATGCCCAGCCTGGAAAATTTTCCCACAAGAAGCACATGTTAATAAAATTTTTTCATCCATCAAATTTTAAAACAGACAGGATAATCGAGAAAATGCACATGAAGAAAACATTACTTATTGGTCACGTGTGGAGGAAAAACTCTAGAGGCAAACGCCCTTCGAAATATATCTGCAAACTCTGCACTTAAACCACCTATACCCAGTGACTGAAGATTAAATTCTTTGTGCCTAAAGATGTTGCTGCTAGCAGCTTCACGTTGGTTGACAATCTGTAGAGCAGTCGGTTGAATAGAATGAGCCAGAAAGTCGCTCCATCGAAGATAATTTAAAGCAATCATTGTGGACAATATAATCCTATAAATTAAAATGGAAAGGAGACACACAGGCAGGCAAGCATACAAGTTTCAGAAAGTCTATAATTCCAATTAAAGCAAGACCTCATTTGAAACTAAACTAGTAAATGGGAAGGCAAGTAATCACATTGCCAGTACGATGAAAAAATTACCTTTATTCCACTGGAATTTGATGCTTCGAAGACTATATATGTCTCACTAGATATCATCCCTCTTTCAATACCATTTGATTTTTCTTGCCCCTCTACGACAGCCTGATTAACAGTGAAAATATAGCCATTGCCATGATACTCAAATGTTACCCTCTGTCCTGATGTCATAATCTGCATGCCATGAGGCCTCAATGTCACTTTCTAAAAAATATAAACCAGACTTTCAACAAAGGGACTAAAAATACTGCACATTGATCAATCACATATTCACAATAGTCAACTTCATATAAATGGACATTTTCTGCCAAATCACTTTGACTTCAAGTTCTAACACAAGTGACAGATCCTCTGTTTCTATTCCTAACAGTACTTCTATATTAGTCAAAACTTCTTCGAACAAGGAAGAATAATGCTAAATTGAGAATCCTGTAATGCAACAAGGATGAATTTGATAAGGAAGAATGAGAATTGTGTGCATACATGTGTCTGATTCTCCAATATGGCACACTATGTCACCGCCAACTCATCACCATGCCACCATTATCTACATAGGCTTAGTCCCAAATGTCAGCCTCATGTGGTGACATATGGACCAATAACAAATCTCTAAGTGCTCCCATCTAGGTCAAGCCTCGTCAACTCAGGATAATGCA
Source organism: Euryodendron excelsum (assembly GCA_033060915.1). Classification (NCBI taxonomy): domain Eukaryota; kingdom Viridiplantae; phylum Streptophyta; class Magnoliopsida; order Ericales; family Pentaphylacaceae; genus Euryodendron; species Euryodendron excelsum. The sequence continues at coordinate 19,380,340 of CM065381.1, read as the reverse complement.
TGCAGTGCCTTTATCTCGAGCTTAGGCACTAATGGACACTCCAGAGGCCTCCTCGCCCAGATCATGCTGGAGTCCTTGGCTCAGCCGAGGGAACCTCCACTCGAGTGTGCCCCTTCTTCAGTCTGCAGTGGCACACTAGGTAACTCGTGACTTAGCTAAGGAACCTTCCACCCAAATGTGCCTCCTGTGTGGCTGTACCTCTGCTCCCTCAACTCTAGCGCACCCTCTTAGGGTTATCTTCAAAGTTGTCAAGACCACCTCTAATCACCTCCATAAGGCAGCCTAATGGAGCCTAAATTAGGAGCAAGGCATACGAATACCCTCGGGGTTGGTGCCACGGTCATGAGATGCCTGAGCAACCCCATGAATTTTGCACAGGATCTCCGGCAGCTAGAGCTGTAGATTTGTCAGAATGGTTCATCCTATTTTCCCTCAAGGGAACTGCACCCAGACCAATCTTAAGGAGAGATTAATTAGAAGACATTTACAGGAAGGAAAAGACAATTGGTGCTCTGCATACTGCCTAATACCAAAGGAGAAAGCCTAACCACCTTTGTGGCACCTAGGCAGATTCCCACCAACATTTGCAGCACTTGAGCTGAACTCCCAACCACCTCTGAGGAGTTGGACATTGCAGTCCTTACCTCCCCACTTGTCCATCTGTCTCCATCCAAACACGTAACAGGTTTACAAGTGAGCCCGACCTCCAAGGGCTAACCCTCCTATAAATAGGATCTCCAACTCCATGCATGTACTGGAACACTATCCTCCTCTAGGGCGCCTAGAAGCTCCAGTTCTCCACTGCCACTCATTCCTTCTCCATCTAAGATTGCCTCATCTCTCTCCTCCATCACCAGCAGTCTTCTGCCATCTCAGTGCTTGCCATAACTTCTCAAGGGCTAACAACTAGCCTACTCACCTCTCCAAACATCCACAAATTGAAATTCTATTGGCAAAATTGTTGACTGCGAGGCCCAAACATGTTTTGTTCAAATGTTGTTCATTTTAGAAAGATTGCACACAATATTCACTCTAGTTCTCACAATTTGCATTCTGAAAGAGCAAACAGTTGCGTTATAATTATTTATAAACCATGAATAAGATTATATCACGTGTCAACTAGGAAACTAAGCACAGGAGTATTACAAATATATCATATAGTGGTCGCATATAAGTTCCCATGAAAGTAATAAAAAAAAATTAGAATCAAAATTATTTTGCTGATCCCCTGTCCCAAGAGCAGACATGACTTGTAAGACATCTACATTTAGAAAAACATGAAATGCAGGTGGTAGAATTAACTTTAGCATAAGCTATCCTCATTACTAACAGCGTGTGTATAGAATATATAGGGACTAATAAGGAAAACAACATGCAGCTCTTACCTGGTTGATAAATCTTTTCCGAATCTGTTGAGCCAAAAGAATAGCATCAACCTGTCAAACAAACAAATTCAGTAACTTCCCTGGGCAATAGCACAAAAATCTTGACACAAGGCAGCTGTTCATCTCTTAGGAAAAACTAAGCAACTGAATGCGGTAAAATGCTTTCAACTATCAAAGCAACACGAACTGCTAAAGTGGTGGTATCCTATCAGACCTTAATTCAAACAGGTGATGGATACTGAATTAAAAAAAAAAAAACAACTAAAACTAAAACTTAAAAGGTGTAGAACCTCATACCTGCTCATCTTTTGTCCCTTTCTTTACAAACTCCAATTCAAGAGTAAGCAGTGCCAGGTTGAAGTCATCAGGTGGAATAAATCTAGAAATATTATAAACATAAAGCATTAAAAAATTGGTGAAAACATGGCAGTAACAATCAACAAATTGTTACAAATTTTTTATCACCAACCTGTTCACAGATATTGTGTCCCCGGTAGAAACTTTTGCGTGGCGACGTTGGATCGCGTTGAAGGCAATGTGGCCATTATTAATGCTTTCATTCGCGGTAAGTTTTAGTCAAGGCAACAAGGGACTCTAACCTCTTCAAGGAACATTCTCACAAGAAGGTATCAAATTTATTTATTTCTCACATTTCAAAACAGGTATGGAGTGGCTTCTGTCCTCAACTAAGTTCTGATATAGAATTATATGTTCTCACAGATCAATTAGCGATGCATGAATTGCAGCTACAAACATATGTGAAACCATGCAAAGCAATATTTTATACATCTTAACGATTTGATTTGCACAACGCTAGTAATCACGGATACACCTACCAGGGTGCCATGTCTGCGTCATACACGTGCCGGACACCAACACAAGTTGGAAGGGACCAACATGTGTTGGACATATCCAAACATATTCTATAATTTTCAATTTTTTTCAAAAAACAGAACGTTTTGGAAATGTGTGTCTATGACTTGAACACATGCGACACACATCTAGGGTCCTGGCACAATTTTGAAGAAACTAAAATGAAAGCTAAAGTGCAAAATAAAAAAGAAGAATGAAATTTTATAAATAGTAATCCCCCCTTGGACTTTTTCACATTTAAAAATCTAAACCTTTACAACTTCCAATTTGCTTGTAAATACATAAGGCTTCTAAAAGTAAGACATTATTGCTTTCCATTTTCAATTTATTTTCAAACATATGAATAGGAAACTGAACTATTTGTTATTATTTACATATAACAAATAGAAATGTATGTTGAACAAATTGGGTGAATGGATAAATTGGGCAACGGTGCAGATTTAATCAATCTCAAAATTTCAATACAACTTGGATATTTTCATCACACTGGTGAAGATGAATGCAGTGGAACTCATAAAACCAATAACATGTAACAGACTGCCAAAGCTCCAACAGTTTCCAAACTTGGACAAAGGAAGAGAAACATTGAGATTTTAACCCCAAAAAAAATAAAAACAAGAAATAAAGTAAAATAACAGCGCTTTTGCTGGATTTTAGTCAAAATTAATCTATCCAAAAAACAGTTGACAAAACCCACCATTTTTTTTTTCCGAAAGAGATGTAAATACTTCAAACTACTCTTTTTTTGTTTCCTATATTTTCCAAGGAACCAAACATGGAGTAATTGTAAACTAATTGACCAATTTGAACAATGCATCACCAAACTAGTCGAAACAGTCCAAAATCAAAATTCACACCGATCGAAGACCACACTACAACATATAAACATTGATATGTAGATAAATAAACAAAGAGGATATGATAAAGACAAGACAAACGCATCGCCGATGAGAGCGAAGGCGAGCTTCGATCCGGCGACCAAGAAGCTCCGGAGATCTGAGGGCGAGCAATAGGCCAAGTTGGTGTAAGCGAGGTCTTTACCTGGCGTGTTGGTGACGATCATCTTCGTCGCCGAGCCCAACCCTGATCTCCCCGCCATTGCTGTATCAGGAACAGAGAGATCGAAGAGAGAGAAAGGTTTGCTTTGGTTTGAAGGAATTGAAGGAAGGCGGTGAATTGTACGGTCAGTTTGGGTTTGTTCGACGGTTGACGGGCATTTTTTGCATTTACGGTCGAGCCAGGGTTGAGTGGGACACTCGGACTCGGAGGGTTCACACTGGGTTGAACCCGGCCCAGGTTTAGCTCGTGAAATAACGCTATCGGAAGAATAACACCCCTGTTGCCAGGGCTGATTTGAGATATTGATGTTTACGGATTGCAATTTTGACCTGCAGAAAAGCTAAATTAACCTGGCAATAGCACATGCCATTATTCATATTGTGGATACGCTCTTTTTATCGGTTGGAATTAATTGGATTACTAATATTTTTTATGTACTTCCAATACCCCATTATATAATATATACTAGGTGTCAACCCGTGCATTGCATGGGATATAAGACTTCTTCAAATTCACAATAAAAATTTCATAAGTAATTAATTCATAAAAAAAATTATAAAATCTAAATCATGCATCACTCACATTTGAGGCTTATCTATCAAAAAACAATGTCAATAAAAATAAACTAATCCTATTTTGTGGTATTGGGTTAAGTGGTTAGATTTTAATAATTTTTTTAAAATATCTTAAGTAGTTGAATCTTAGTGAACTGTTTTATGGATAAAAATAAACATATCTTATTAATTATGAAGTAGTTTAATAAAACTCAAAAACTCATATTCATGATAAAAAGAAAATTAAAATAGATCTTAAGTATACAATGAAAATTTATTTTGTTTAAATTAAATTTAAATGCAATAGACAATTTAACTGAGATTCTTTTTAATGTAGAAAACTCAATCGGATTAGTATAAATGAATACAATACAAAACACAAATTAAAAGGAAGACATTCATTTAAGAATTGTAGATGAGATAAAATATGACATAATGCACTCATCTTTCAATACAACTGTTGCATTAATGAAAAGTTTGAATTTCAAATCTCTTAGAAAAGTTACCATTTGCCTTCTTTTATTAGCTTTTGGCTAAAAAAAATAATTTCTCCTTCAAAATTTTCATCTGCCCATTCATTTTCTTAGAGCCTTTCTTCCTCTAGTTCTTTTCATTCTATCAATGAAGAATCTCTAAATTTAAATAACTATATAACTCATTTCACTTACTTATAGGAAAGATATTCAACAACCTGATAAGGTTAATTTAAACAATCAAGTTCAAATAACTAATTCACATGTTTATCTTATCTATTTTTATACGTATATATATTATTTAAATGTATGTTTTCCTATCTCATGTGATACCTTTATGTTTATCACTTTTACGTTTCTATGTTTGAAATTGTGAAAAAATCATAATTATTAAGATTAAAATTAGGTAAAGATAAGGGAAATTTAAGCTACGATAACATAATAGAAACATATTGATAAGGTTAATTTAAACAACTAATTTAGCATGTTTACCTTATAAAGATAATATTTAAATTCGTAAATTTTCTTTATCACATGTACGTTTGTAAGTTTGAAATTGTGAAAATATCATACTTATGATTAAGATTTGGTCAACATAGCTAGCATAACATTATAATTCAAATTTAATGACAATGTGTATAAAAATATTAAATATTGGAAGTATTGGACAGTTAGTTTGGATAGGGAGTAAAGAGGATAATTAATCGATGTAAAAATTATATAAATTTTTAAATTTGAATTAAATAAACAAAGTTTGAAAGATTAAAAATTAGGTTGAAAATTAAAATTTGTTAAGTTTAGCTCTTATATTACAATTCATGATTTGTATGAATTAAATCTATAGCCAACAATATAAAGACGTGTTCTTTTGTATTTCATAAATTTAAAATTATGAGAAAAAATAGTTAAAAGTTTGAAGTGTAAAACTACATAATGTTTTTCTATTTATAATAGTATAGATAGATTCTAAATATTCCCGAGTCAAAGAAAAAATTAGCATCATTCCCAATTCCAATAATACGCATGGTCTCATAATCCTTTGTATTAATGATTAGCCAAACCGTCCCATAAACCCTATTTTAATATCACCAAAATGATCTCATTCACGATAACGAGGCAACAATTTTGCAAAAACCTGCTATCATTCCAACACCATGGAAAGACCTCGTGGCATTGAGATAAAAAGTCACATCATAAATGACATGATTTTTTATTATTGTGTACTACAATATGATTTTATATAAGGTAAATTGCATTGACCATCCTCGAGGTTTTAATTTAATACACAAACTATTTCTCATGTTTTGTAAATTACACTAATCATTCTTACTTTATAAAACTTGTAACAGATTCTCCTCTCTCGTGAACTATCCGTTAGGCTGATTGACTGGTTGTTCATGATATCAGCAAAATAGTATCTGCAATACCAAAATTGCCCTTATTTTTTTTATCAAGTCACTATATTGACCCTAAAGTAGATAATAACATTACCAAAATGCTCTTATAAAATAGAACAATTTAAACAAAAATTGTTATATGAGTTATGTTTAATTACCATGTAATTATAATTATTTGAATACATAATTACTTATTGTAATTCTTCATAACATTATTATAATAAAATAACTAGCATTTGAAAAACAAAGAATTTGATAAAAATGTTAGTGCACATAATTTCAATTATTTTTTTAAAATATATTTACAAAATCATAAATCTAAAATCATATATTTATAATTAATTTGAAGAAGAAAACAAGTTAATTTATATATTTCTCCAACTATAATGATGTTCATAATTAAATTGATTAGGGCAAATTATCTTTAATAATTTTATGTAATTACTAACTGTTACCTCTTTCCCTAATCTTATGTAATCACTAATTGTTAATCCCTATCTCTTAAAAAAAAGAAAAAGAAAAGAAAGAAAACTCTCTATCTCTATCTCAAAGACAAACATAAGTGCACAGCAACCGTCTTCCAGGTCCTGGGGTTATCGGTATCATTGCAATACTGGTCACTGTTTCATATTTATCGCTATAAATATATATGTATAAAAAATATATTTATTTACAAAATATGCACTTACAAAATTTGACATGACATATATATTTATTTTAATATAACATAAATGTATTATTCAACCCAAACAACCATTTAAAAATATTTAAAAAATGTTATTATCTAGTATATGTTTGACATAAGTTTTAATAGGCATTTATCATCAAAATACAATAAAATTAAATTATTTTAACACAAATTACATAAATTCCGTTATTGGTCAATATGTCCTATACTACTAGTATAGGTCGATATTGGCTGATGCCCTAACCAGAACGAAACTCACATTACTAATACTATTTTATGTTTAGTAAGATATGTCTCACCCGGTACGGTACGGTAGTTATACGCCAATGTCTTTTTCTCTTTCTCAATATGAGTCCCTTTATGCAAGCGATAAAATCAATTTTTGGCAAAGTGGCTCTCCATCTTTACACAAACTTTGGTTTTCTCTCTCTCTCTCTCTCTCTCTCTCTCTCTCTCTCTCTCTCTCTCTCTCTCTCTCTTGGATGTACCCTTCATCGCTTCACAACCGAGGAAACTCACCCTAAAGCCGAGAGTCGCCAACTCCAAACTCCACAATTTCCACCACCGTCAAACCACACAATTTCCTATCATCAAATTTGCCGAACAAGTACTCCTAGCATACCTCAAGCAATTAGAATCTGAAACAGATTCAAGCATTGTGTCAATTATGGATTGAAAATCGATATATGTATATATCTGGATTGGAAACCGATACATGTATAGATATATATATATGATCATTTTGATTTTTGATTTTTGCTTGTTTCATTATTAATCTCATTCATTTCTCAACATTGAATGTTTGAATTAAAGCTTTCCCCTGCAAAATTAGTGTCTCCATCTTGAATGCTTGAAGACCCCATTGTACGGTTTTGTTATTTTAGTTTTTGTTGTGGGTATATATATATATATGGGGTTATTTGGACATAGTTTATTTAATAATTTATGATTTTTTTAAAATGTGTTTAGATAAGTAATTTAAAATAGCAATTTATGTCGAATAATTTTTTTAAAAAAAAATTATTTTTAAAGATAAATTTTTTAAAATTTATTTTTAAAAATAACTTATGGTTTATAATTAAGTGATCCAAACACCCCTATATATTTATACACGTACTAGTGTCGCTATAGCTTTTCTCTCTATTGTTAAGTTGTTGTCTTTTGGGGCAAAGCATCACTTTTGGTTTGTGTTTTTACTTTGATCGAGATTGAAATGGGTGGTGGCTGAGTATTGATGAATGGTGGTTTTGTGGCAGTGTGCAGTGGTGTGGTGGTGTTACGGGAAGAGAGATCTCAATGTGTGTTTGTATATGGGGGAAGAGAGATCGATAAGAGATAGGAATCTAGGATGGAGGCAGTGGGAGTGGAGGATGACGGCACCCGTGACTGTGCCGATGAGGCACCATTGGCCGGTGAGCTTGTGTGGGGGTGGAGTGGTGTTGATTGGGTGAGAGAAAGAAGGATAAAAAAGTCTAATAGATATTTGTGTATTTTTTTTTTATCAAAAATGGTACAAACTTATAATGGGTAGAAGAGTAATTTCATTCGAGGTTAGTGTAATTTTTGAAATGTGAAAAGTAATTTGTGTATTAAGTCCAAACTTTAGGGTAGTCAGTGTAATTTACCCATTTATATACCTAAACAAAATGACCCATTAGGTAAGCATGGAGTTTTTTTATTTATTTAACAAATAAGACTGAAAAGTGTCAAACAGTTGAAAATCGAAATAATTAGCCAAAAAATTATTTAGTACTATATTGGCTGAAATTAAAAATTCGAAACTACCATAAATTTAAGTCAATCTACTTGATTTAAAAAATTTAGCTATTTTTAAATAAAGTTTAATGTAATGCACCAAATACATATCTTAAGAGAGTTATTTATTAAAAGACTCTAAATCAAACTATATTGCGTTATGTTTAGGGTTATAAAGAGTTAAGTCGAGTTGACTTGTGAATCGTTAAAGTCTTGGCTTAATAATTTAATGAGCTTTCATATTGTGTGCTTTGTTTTTTTTTGTTTTTTAATTGATCTTAAATGAGATTTTAATTATCTAAAATTGAGTAATTATTATTTTTACATAACTTGGAGTGATGAAGACATATTCATCGGAAATAAAAAAATTAACGAGTTTTAAAATGTGTTAACAAACCCATCTCAAACCCAAATGGGTAAGGGTTTCATTTTCATTTTAATTTTTTCTTATTTCGCTTTTATGTAAAAAAAAAAAGACCTGAATCATAAAAAACACCATTAGTTTCATATAATTTTCATTTTTCATATGAATTTTGAAATTTATAGACAACTTTAGTTTGATTCTTTAAATTGGGTGTATTTATTTTTAATATAAAAAATCAATTTCTCAAACGCAGTTTCAATAAAGTGAAAACAAAAAAATAAGAACCAAAATAAACAAGCGAACACAATTATAGGACTTTAAAACGACCCGAACTAAATAGGGAGTTGTCCAAACTTAATTTGATAACTTTAACGGGCTTTAAAATGTGTTCAATGTTGAGTTGTTTAACTTTCGAGCTGATTTCAAATGAGCTCTAATCAAGTTGAACTAAGTAATTAATTTTTTTAGTACATATAAGCTTCTCAAACTGAGTTCAACAAATTTTTGAGCCTTAATATATTTAAGTTATATTTATTTATAAGTGAGTCAATCTTAAATGAGCATTTAGCAAGCAAACTTCCTTAATATTGGAGTAATTTAATATTTTGAGTATATACAAGCTTAGCTCAACAAATTTGTAAGTTTTAAAGTGTGTTCAAGTTTTACTAATTTATAAAATGAGCCAATATTAAATGAGCGTTTAACCAGCCAAACTTCTTTAATCTTGATTTGTACTTAATTTTGTAAAACCAATAAACTATTCCAACAGGTGACATGATCAGTGACCACCAACAAATGACCCTAACCGATGGGTAAAATTTCACAAAGTTAACCGCTGTACGATGTCCACATTCGATGAATCATCTGATAACAATTCATTCTGGTCTCAGTGTTTATACCATATGTTGGCCACCTTAAAAAAATATTAATTTGGCCATTCTTTCCTGCACACGCAAAGGAAACGGGGACTTTTTATTGATCAGGCAAAAGGATAAATCTTTTATCCGCTTCTTCGAATCTTCACAAGTGGAATTCATGCAAGTGTGGGACACTGGGACCACAATCAATTACTTTTGGGCAGTTATGCTAGCGACTTAAGCAACCGTTCGAACCCAGGAGCACAGAGTAAGGTGTTGTTTGGATTGCAGTTTAAAAAGTCACAAGTTAAGAGTTTAAGAGAGTGTTTGAACTGCTCCTCCTAAAAATCATAAGTTTAAAAATTAGTTTTAAAAAATTACTTTTTTAAATAACTTTTTCAAACTTAAGATAATTTTAAAAAGTTACTTTTTTTAACAAAAAGTCAAATACAATTTAAAAATCATAAAGTTTAATACACATGTAGTGAAAAAAGTTACATTCAAATACTCATTTAAGTTAGTTATAAAAAATCATGTTTTTAAATGACTATTCAGACTTCTACTAATTATAAAAAATAATTTTTTTTAAAGTGCAGAGCCGAACATAGTTTATAAAAGGCCATAAGTTGTTAGAAAAGATCTATTTAAGCACCCTCTAAATCAAGTTATTCTATAAAAAGTCGATCAAGATCGACTTATACATAAACAAGTTGAGTTTAAATACAATTTAAAATTTAAAATTTTTTTAAATTAGACCTGATAAGCTTTTATACATTAAAATAAATCAATCTACTCGATCGATTAAGATCTCTCAAAAGCTAAATAAGCCAAAATTTACAAGGCCGCTAAAATTATTAAAATCGAACTTGAGCGAGTCACGCTGCACTCCGTTGGTTTAAAAATATTAAATCAGCCTTCAAAGACTGTGGGCCAACCCTGCACTGTCATCACCACCGTCGATGCCGTTTAAACGCATTAAAATGATAATCGTACGGCAGAGAACAGACTAAAAAGACTCCAATTACTGCAATGGTTTTATCGTTATCTTTGAGCAATGTAAGGGCGTATGGTTAATTCACTATCCTCGCAATCTATGATGATCTACTTAACTAGGCGCGAAGTGAGAAGAAGGGGAAAGATTCTCTCTCTCTCTCAATAAGTTCTCTCTCTAAACGCAAACACTTACAAACACACTCTTTCCCTGTATAGAGAGTTCACGATGCAGACGTAAACAAAGCGTTACCGAATTTGGGCCGCGTCGTCGCTGAAAGTGATCGAAGAAGAGCCCTAGGTTTTACGAACGGAGCTCATCGATGGAGTCGCCACCGCTCGCCAGATACATCCCGCAGAAATCCAAGTGATTCTATCTTCTCCCTCCGTCTCTGTCTATTTGTATATATATCTAATTTTTATCGGCAATCGATGCAGGAAGAGGGTGTTCCCTGGTAGTAGTTCGTCGTATATGGACCCTGAGGTTGTCGAAGTCTCTCCGCCAATACCTTGGAGTTCGAAATCCAAATCGCTTAAACAGAAAGAGGTAAACATCGATGCTTCAAGTTTTTCTTTGTGCCGTGTCTGATCGTTACATTTCATTGAGTGCATGGAGTGAGAGGGCTTTTTACAGTGAGAATGTGGTGGCCAACGTTCTTGCATTGGTTAGGTCATGGTCTTCCTGCGGCTCTGCTGTCCACATCTCAGCTAGAATAAATTCTGGACCTATTGGGTTCAACATTGGGAATTTGTTATTACGGCAAGAAATTATAGTGTCTCATTTGATGCATGTCAGCGTTTCATCGATATTTTGCAGATTTACCTAGAAGATTAGGGTATTGAAGGCCTTGTTTTATACCCTTATTTTAAAAATATAAAAACCATAAGTAAATTTGGATGTGAATTTGGAAGATTCCCTTTGTTTTGCGAAATGTTGTGGCATACAGCTGATTGGAATTGATGTTGTGGGTTGAAATATTGTCCTAAGTTCTCAAAAATATAAAAGCCAAAAGTAAATCAGGATGTGGAGTTTAGAGATACCCACTCTTTAGGAAAATATCATGACATATGGCTGATGGGAATGATGTAGGTTGAAATGCTTGGTGGAGGTTGTACACTGCTAGAAATAGTGGCGGACCCGGGATTTTAGTTGGGGGGGGCCGAAATTTTTTTTTTTTCTTCAAGGGAGGATTAAAGGAAAAAACTAAATAAATAACATAAATAGAGCTACAAAATCAATTGTACCTAAAGGAAACTTGTCTCAACTTCTCTTTCCCTGCCTCTTGTGAAATAGTCTTATGGGTGTAGTGTGACTTTAGGCAGAGAGAGAAAGAGATGAAGGGTTGTTAGCAAGCGGGTCTCATGAGTTTTTTTTAATGCAAGTGGGTTTATAGAGTTTTGGAGTGTAGTGGTGATGGTGTGCGTTTGTGGGCGTAGTGTAGGCTTAAGCAGAGAGAGATCAAGGGTTGTCTCAACAAGTAGGTTTATTGGATTTTTTTTTTTTTATACAAGTGGATTTCTTGGGTTTTAGGGTGAAGGAGTGATGGTGGTGTGCATACCGAGTTTGTGGGCGTGGCGTGGGTTTGGACGAGAATTGAGTTTGGAATAAAATGTGCAATTAATCTCAATCGTTGAATGCAATTTAAAATTAAATTTGAGCCATAAAATACAAATATAAGGGAAACATTTTCAAAAAATGTTGTGTTTTATTGTATAGATTTTCAAAATTTTGAGAGGCCCCTCCGCCTGCCCATGAATTTGTAGACACTATCATTTTTGTTTGAATTAATTTTTGAGCAAGTTCACCAATTCCTATCACTTCCGAAAATTGATCATTAGAGTAAACATCTGGAATGTAGGTCTCAAGTTGATTAAAGTACCATAAACTCAAAGGAAAAAAATCATTAGGATAAAACTCAGCAAACCAAAGCAACTTACTCTTATCAAAATTAAATAATGAATTGCTTAGATCAAGAGATTCTATATACAAAACAACTATGTATTTATCTCATTAAAACGGGTCAGTGCAAAATATAAAATAAATCGGGCTAAAAAAAAATTTTTTTTTTTTTCCTCCAGATTTCAGGGGGGGCGGCCGCCTACCCTCGGCTCAAGGTCGGTCCGCCCCTGGCTAGAAAGGAAAGGTTGTTTGGGCTTTCACAATTGACAATCCAATTCTACAATGGTTCTACCACCTAAAGAGAAATATGCTTTTTCCTTCCATCAACATGCTTAATTCCCTTCTTGACCATAGGATACTGAAAAGTTACCACCTTGCAACATGAGGTAATTCTATGAAATTGCTTCCAAGAATGTAAGGGTGAAACTCAATTCCTAAATTTTGAAGGTTGTGTTATTTAGAACTTGGAAATGATTGTGATGCAAAAATTATGCATGGAAAATATTATAAGCAATGGGGAGACCAGACTCAATATTTATTATCGTCATTTGGCAAGATTCCAACTCAGAATTTTGCTATTTTCCTTAATCTCCTCACAGCATCCAACTAGCGTTGGGGTCCATGTGTGTATGGAAAAGCAACAATAGCAACAACCCCCCCAACCCCCTAAAAAAAATAATAATAAAACCACCACCCCAATATTCACAATAATTGCAAAATTAGTCGATTCTAGTTAATTTATAATCGATGATCTCCACATGAAACCTATAATCTTTCTTTATTTATGCATGTGGAATTGAATATGCTTTGTGTGTGGGAATAATCAATTTGGCCTCTTTTGCTCGATGTCTTGCTCGTCATCGCTTTGGAGTTTGATTACCTGATTGGTTCGAAGTTTTTTTTATTTATTATTTATTTCCATAAGTACATCCATAATGGGTTCCTAGAGGCAACAGCCCATGAAAATGTGATGCACGGTTCTTAAAGGATCAAGGTACACCAAAGTTCTAATGTGGTTTGGATCCTGGTTGTGGGCCAAGATGTGGTGTTTGGTGAAGTAAGGTGAATGCTGTATGGAATATTCAATATGTAGAAAAAGAACCAGTAGCAATTTGTGTAGACGTTCTAAAGTAGAACATTGTTGTATTTTGCATAATACATTCTATCCATCTTACCATAAAAAAGGGAAACAAATAAAATGCTGCAGGCACGTGTTACAAAACTTAAGGAAACATTACAAAAATTTAACTTACAAATATTAAACCAGTAGACGAAAACAACGGCAATGAAAAATCCAACTTATAGAATTGCATATTTTGGAGTGGAATTTTTGGCTTGATATTCAAATTGAATGGGACAAAAATTTCAGAATTAGCTATTGAAATTTTCAGGATAATAAATGTTGTGGGAAATTTATGTGTGGAAGTAAAGGTCAATGGATGGGAGAGAGTTTAGGGCTGGTTTAGGATTTGTTTAGATGAGTTTGAGGTTGAAATTGGAGCTGTTACTTACAGGCCAATGAACAGTAGTGACCTGAGACCAGTATGTTGGCTATTTTGTGTAGAGAAAAGAAAGGAGGAGATGAAGAAGAAGAGAGAGGAAGAAGGGCTTACCCTTGTTGGAAATTAAAGCATTGGCTGTTGCGCCCTATTAGTTTTGAAATTTAATAAGGTTTTGGGTAGCTGCCACCGCCCCCTAGGGTTTTGAACCATAGCTTTGATTAAGTGCTTCATGGGCACCATAATATGAGATGCTGCCATTGGATCAAGGATCCATTAAAAGGCCCAATTAGCAAGACATAAAGAAGTGGCGCTTGCACTTTTTGTGCTTGTTTAAGTTCGTTTGTGTGGGCCTAGGTGTAGCCTAGAGCTTGGTCTTCACTACACCTTGGGCTTTTTTGGTGCCTAGCTATTCCTTTAACAATTCTGATGTAATGTATATAGGAGCTAGCAAAAGCTAAGCTCCTTTCAAAAAGGCAAAATCTCCTATTCATGGAAAATTAATAGGCAGGAAACTGCACTGTGGCCTACATCTACAAAGGTACCCTTGTTGAAATACTCATGCATATTGCATTATTCTACAAGGTTGCCTGGACTTATTCCAGGTATGTCTAGGGCTGTAAATGAGACGAGTTGAGCCTAGCCGAGTAGTGGGTTAATCAAGTTTGACTAGAAAACTTAATGAGTTTTCAAAATATATTAGAGCTTGGCTTGTTTAATTTTCAAGCCGACCTCAAACAAGCTTTATTTTACCTATTTGATATTTCTTTGATCTTGCATATGAATCCTTTATTTAGAATTAATTTTTTCAAACATTGATCTCATTTGGTGGATAGTAGATTGCTCACTAACATTTCATTCTGTTGAATGGATGTGACTGAAAGATGGTGGTCTGTTGCTTTCAACATCAGGATTTTTTTTCTATCTCGATTACACTATATTTTGTTGTGGTTGCCTCTGTTGAAGTGATTTTTCATCTGGATTTGTATCATTGTTGGTACTGAGCATCTGTGCCTGAGTTTATTTTTTTGATAAGTACGATGCCTGAGTTGCTGTCTCTGTGTGCTGGAAGTTTGTTTCTGTTACAAATATTGTACTTTCTGAAGAAACCAATTTCTTGTAGGTTATTCACCATGAAGTAATTGATATTGACATGGATGAGGATTCTGGAGATGTTATGCTCATTGATGAGATAGATGACTCACATAACAAAGGGAAGGTAATTAAAATGTTTTGACAGTTACTTCAATAATCAAGTTTTCTGTTTACCATTAAATGTCCTAGCTAATCAGTGTTTCCCCTCTTAGCTGTTGTTGCTCCTTGTTTTTGTAGTTGTAATACAGTAAATATGCTGAGTAATACCCTTTTCCCCCTTTTTTAGGAAACTTTGGCCAATTTTTCATATAGTCAGTATAATTCGGCAAAGCCTGGGTCAGTGGATGGAGTTCAGTCTTCTAAGCAGAGCTCTGTCTCAGAACAGCATAATTCTTTTAATCTAGAAGGTTTCAGTCATGATTTTTCTAATGCTGATGATGAGTATATGGATATGTATCATGATGACTCAACGTATGATGATGAGTATGCATTTCTCCAAGCCTGTTTTGACAGCATAGATATTCCTCCTGGAGTAGAGGCTCCTATTCCTTGGTTCTCTGATCCCGCCCAGAATAAAAAGAATCCAGCCACTGTAAGTAGTTCAAACCATTCAAGTTTTTCGACCCAATTGGATGCCCCTCGTACAGATTCGTCCCATTCTTGGGGGTTGCCAGAACTTGCACAGACTGGAAATAAAAAAACTTCCATGAGCAGTTCAAGTTTGCAAACCCAACCAGAGAAACTGGTGCATTCTTATGGGGTGGGGCAGCCTTCTGCTTGGTCATTTCCAGAATCTTCTCAAAATAAGAAGAAACCAGCTGCTTCAACTAGTTCAACTTATTTGAGTACACCAACAGAAAGGGGCGCCATGAATCTTCCCTCTGGATTTAAATCTTGGTGCATGCTGGGATTTTCCCACAGTAAAAAGAAGCCTGCTGTTTCTGGTAGCACAACTAATTATACTACACACAACCAACCAGGCACTATGAAGCTCTCTTCTGGAGTGGACCCGTCTTTTAGAGGGTCTTATTTTTATGACAGATGTAAGAAGCCAGTTGGTAATGGTAATCTAATTTACCCAAGGTTTTCAGCAATGGACGCAATGAATCTTCCTCATGGAGTAGACCCATACATGTCTGGGTGGCAGGGTTCTCCCACATTTATGAACCAACCATTTCCTATGAGTGATGGTTTCTATAAAGAGTCATCTGATGCTGCACATTTCTTTTCTGAGAAAGAGTTGTATGTCCCCTGGGTGCAGGATTCTGCTAAAAGTCAAATGAGTGCAACTGCTGCAGGAAGTTCAACCGTCCCATTTGAGTCAATGTCTAGCATAAAAAGGCATGGGAATGAAGATGATATTCTGAAGAAGTTCCAACTTTTTAAACAATTTGATACCGTTCAAGATCATTCTGACCATCACTATTCTTGTAAAGGTGGTTCAGTGAAGCAGGTATGTACATTTCAAAAGATGCATTCCTTTTATTTCTTTTCTTTATTGAAAATTGCCAAGGACAGCCGCTCCTGTTGGTCAAGCGCGGCTGGATGACGGTGGGGCCCTCCCTGATGTGTCGAGCATCCAGCCGTGCCTGACCAACAGGGGCGGCTGTGCTTAGCAGCCCTCTTCTTTATTTATGTGACGCCTTGTTTGGTTAGTACGGGTTGGAGTCTGAGAGCAGCCACTTCAGATAAATACTGCCAATGGCTGGTCTTCTCACCAGTCTAAACATTTCTAGCACCCTTGATTAAGAGGGACCTAAGTCACCTAATTCGTCCCTACTGGGTGACGAACTGCGAACTCAACTGCGAATTGGCGGATTTCGAGCAAAATCCAGTCAAATTCGCAAATTGTATTAGTCAAAGTCGCGGATTGTGCTTGCTGGATTCGCGAATTGCAACGGTGACCATTCAACAAGTGACACGTGTTGAATTTTATGATGAGCCGCACACATGGGAACAATTCCCTTGCTCCTTGCGCTTGAGAAGATAATTCAAAATGCTAAATGTGTAGGCGGTGGCTTGAACAGGCGACCTAAGAAGACCTCCAATGAATACTTACCGCTACACCAGGCTGTTTGGATGTCCAAATATCTTCGACTAAAACTATAACTATAATAAACACTTGTTATAAAAATCACACAACACAAACTTATTGCATAAAAAGTTTATAAATATTTAATAATTCAAAATTTAATTATATTAAAATATAAAAATAATATAATATTAACGCTTTGAGGACACTCTCATTTTTTGATCCTTCTGACAAAGGACGCTCTTGCGCACCTGCTTTCGCTCGCGGTTTGTGTGACTTAGAGAGGGACCAACAGTGGGTAATTTCCTTTTCTTACATGGTTTGCTTTCTTTTGACAGCCATCAAAGAATTGGGCAAAGAAAATACAGGAGGAGTGGAGGATCTTGGAGAAAGATTTACCAGGCAAGTTTTTATGATTGGTAATCATCATGATCAATTGTTTCACCTGATTTTGGGGCCGTTCTATACAATTGAGCCCTTATTGTTGTTTGTTGTCTTTTGAGTGGATAAATATAAGAGATTGGTCTAGGGGTTGCATTGGGCTGGGAGGTTTATTATTTAACCCACCACCCCCCGCTCCTCCTTTTTGTGGAAGATCATCAGGAGTTAAACTTTTCGGTGGTGATTTATAGATTCAGACTTGTCTCTCATGTTCTGTTTTGTTTGCTATCAATTGAACAGATACAATATTCGTCAGGGTTTATGAATCACGGATGGAACTTTTGAGGGCTGTAATTGTAGGAGTGGAGGGGACTCCCTACCATGACGGTCTATTCTTCTTTGATGTTTTTTTTCCTTGCGGTTATCCTAATGTTCCACCGGTATGTAAGTAAGCTTCTTGTTGTGTGCTTGGCCTTAGGCTTGGATACTTTCTATTAGATTGTAGCCCTAACATCTTAGGGAACTACTTGTGTCAGCATGTGTACTACCGTTCTGGTGGTCTTCGCATCAATCCAAATTTGTATAATTGTGGAAAAGTATGCCTGAGCCTTCTTAACACCTGGAGTGGTAGCCAGAATGAAAAGTGGATCCCTGGTGTATCGACCATGCTACAAGTTCTGGTATCTATCCAGGCACTAATCTTGAATGAAAAGCCTTACTTCAACGAGCCTGGTTTTGCTAGATTGAATGGGTCAGCAAGCGGAGAAAAGAAGTCCCAGCAATACAATGAAAATGCGTTTATCCTATCATTGAAAACAATGGTGTACAGCATAAGGGGGCCACCAAAGGTAAGATTGCTGTTGCCCCTCCTTATTCCAAGATGCTTGAGCATGTTATGAACCTTTTGCATTTAGTGATTAACCATACCTTTTTGTTATTGAATGAAGCAATTATATGTCATTAGAAGAAAGGCAATGTAATGCACTCAACAATTGATTCACGTATAATGATTAACAATTCATCAGCACCTACACTAGTGAGGACTTCTGAGAGAATATGTGTAAAGAAAGTCCGTCCTAAGTTCAGTTAAGCCTTAATTCAGACATTGTTTTTTTGTTGATACACTTGCTTTTGGTTAGTACAATTGCTGGAATAACAGTAAAATGCGTGAGTCAATGTGCATGTGCATCTGTGTAGCTTTCTTTAGGTGTTTTGTGGGGATTTTTCGTGCTCTGAGCATCCAGCATCTCATCATTTGAAATCTTTTGTGGCTGCAGCATTTTGAGGACTTTGTTCTTGGACATTTCTGCAAGCGTGCTCAAGATATTCTGCTGGCATGTAAAGCTTATATGGGCGGCGCTCAAGTGGGTTGTCTGGCTAAAGGCGGGGTTCAGGATGTTGATGCAGGTGAGAGGAGCTGCTCACAGTATTTCAAGGACACTTTGGCTAGCTATATCACTTTGCTTGTGCAAACATTTTCACAAATTGGGGCAAAGGACTGCGAGAAGTTCCTTCCTTCTCTTGCTGAGAATGGAGACAGTCAAGTATCCTCTGTGCCCATGGCTGCAAATATTTATTGACCTTGACAAAAAGGCAATCTGCCCATGGCTGCAAATAATTATTGACCTTGACAAAAAGGCAATTTTGAGACATCGGTTATTCACTCTTCATGTTAGATATATATATATATATATATGTGCAAATTAGATTTGAGTTTTTGAACTGATTAGTTGACTTAGATTATGGAGTTTGACATGTTTATAGCCTAGCATGCTTCAGTACATATTGGGATAATGTATATAGCTGTTAATATTAATGGTGTTTTACAGTCCAGTTTTATTATAGCTATTAAAACAAAAAAAAGATGGAAGAGCTCTTACTCCGTTATGTTGCTTACAATTGCAGTTGTCATTTGGTAGTTTCTTTCATTATACAGTTAGGTGATAATTGCTTTAGGTTATGAAATCTATGCTTGAAATTATTTATTTGGTAATCCATATAATGAATTAGAACAACTATTGCCGGTTAAGGCAGAGCACTTTGTACTAATGGAATGGAATTTAGAAATTTCATATGACAATAACATTTTATACTTATATATTTGGAAAAAAAAAATTGCTCCCAATAGTATTAGGAGGCAGATTACACACTATGTCCCTGGAAGAAAAGGGTAAGTTGAACCTGCTAGGCTAGCCCAATTGGCTAGAGGTTTTTTGTGGGGTTAAGGGATCTCTACTCTTGTCATTGTAAAAAAATGCTTAATTCTTAGCTTTAGATAAGTTTGTAATGGTTTTTGAGGTTAAGGGATCTTTACTCTTGTCATTGTGCTTATTTCTTAGCTTTAGATAAGTTTGTAATAGCCACGCCTGAGCTTGTGAAGTAGGAGTATAACCTCGTGCAATGTCGTCGTATAAAGCGTTTTAGAAGAAAATCGTTATTCTGCTGCTACTGCTAGTCACTCGTTTGTGAAGTAAAGTGTTACCTCGTGCAATGTCGCTGTATAAGACGTTTTCAGAAGAAAATTGTTATTCTGCTGCTAGTCACTCTGGGAGCAGTTATATGCACGTTTGCCAGTCTCTAGAAGAGTAAAGCATAGGTGGGGATGCTAACCTTAACTATTTTTTTTTTTTTTCTGTTTTCTAAAAAATCACAGATTACTTGTGTATTTGTCTAACATAAAACAGAGGCAACGGAAAAAGCAAAGGCGGCAAATTTGTTTTATCCTTTAATTGCCCTTTTATCTTTATATATATTAGCAAGCTGATGGTGCAACCCTGCTTATGGAAGCCTCAGATGCCACATCCATAACCCCACTTGCTCTTATTTTCTTGGCCGTTTCGTTTGGGTTGCGAGGGAAAGTTTAAGTATTCATTGTAATTGACGCCTTTACATAAAAGCTGTTGATACAACATTAAATCTTTTATTAATTCCAAATGTAAATTACCAACGTAAAATGACCGATTGTCGTTGCTTGAGTTTAGCTTTATCCATACGTTGCTGACTTTGGCTCAGTCCAGGTTTTGATTTCTTTTCATGAAGCTGGCGATTCCTTCAATGGAACAGAGATCTATTGAAAATTCCAAATCGCACATACAGTAACACACATACAATATATACATATGTATACAATACATACATGCATGGACTTGTACATACATATATGGATCAATGATCAGACACCACTATAAGTTCATCAAGCCTCCACACAGCATTTGGTAACTTTCTTTCTTCTTCTTCTTCTTCTTCTTCTTGTTATTGTTTGCCTTGACAATGAATCCTTTTTCTTTGCATCTCTTGTTTCTCTTTCTTTTTACTATCTTCTCTCCTACTTCAGTCTGTTCTTCAACCTCAGTCTCTTACTCTCATCACTGCTCCTCACTCGTCCCCGAGTCAATCCCAACTGTTCCCGGCAATACCATCTTCCCAGATTTCCGAGCAGTTCTCAGTCCCTACGCCGGCGGTGAAAGAATTTCCGGCAATGTCTCATCGGAATCATCCCCTTTCAGTTCCCTCAGCTATGTTTCCCTTCAGATCACCCAGAACATCTTCGAAACAAAAACAAGCGGCGTTTACAAGATTAATCAAGCATACTTGCTCGTTCAGTCCTCGAATTTGTACTCTCTTCCTCTGAATTCAACTTATGCCGGATTTTCTTCTTACAATCCTAGGAATCATAAGTTGAGATTCAAATTAAATGGGTTCTGGTCACAGAACTCTGGGAAGATATGCATGGTAGGCTCGGCTTCTTGGTACTCAAAAGAAGGCCATCTTCTCAATCTTGAAGCAGTTCTCAAACTCAACTATACCTTGAATTCAACTATCGTCACTAGTTTGATTACTGGAAAGTTGGAGAGCTTGAGTTCTCCAAGTGATCTAAGTTACTTCAAACCAGTTCCGATAATGGCGTTTTCTTCGACGAGTAACTACAAT
Source organism: Euryodendron excelsum (assembly GCA_033060915.1). Lineage (NCBI taxonomy): Eukaryota > Viridiplantae > Streptophyta > Magnoliopsida > Ericales > Pentaphylacaceae > Euryodendron > Euryodendron excelsum. The sequence continues at coordinate 19,359,108 of CM065381.1, read as the reverse complement.
TACACGATGTTTTCTGGGGAATTCGATGGTGGGATTGATATTCCACGCAATCAATCGCTTGGTTTACAGTCAAGAAAGTTCTGCTCGGTGGCTCTTTGGAGGCGAGTCGATTCATTCAAGTTGGAGTATCCGAATGAGTGCAATTCTTCGCAGAATTGTACTCTTTTTGATCAGGGTAATGATTATTTGCCTCCTGTAATGTCCCTGAAGGCCATTCAATGTTCTGAGAATGAACACAAGGTGCAATATCTGCTAGGATTTGGAAACAGTAGCTATGTTGGGTATTTTCAGCCTTTTGATCCGGCCACAACGCTTGTTGCAGAGGGATCTTGGGACGAAAACAAGAATCAGCTGAGTGTTTTTGCTTGTCGAATCTTGAATTCTACTGATCCGGGTAATGCCCGTGTTGGTGACTGTTCAATCAGGTTGAGCTTGAGGTACCCTGCTTTCTGGTCAATCCGAAACAGAGCTAGTATTGTCGGACAAATTTGGACTAACAAGACTGTTAATGATTCCGGGTACTTCAATAGGCTCGTGTTCAGAAGTTACAAGAACAGCATCATGGGAGTTTCTGGTTTGAAATACGAGTATACTGAAATCGACAGAGTGAGAAATTCATGCCCGGTAAAGAAGCCTGTTGGAAGGAGGGGTGAGAGATATCCAAAGGCGAATTCTTATGATATGAGGTTCGACATGTCGGTTGAAGATTCAATGGGGAAACTTGCTTGGGGATATGCATTTCCTATCTTTGTGGGTGATCAACCTTATGAACGTAATCTTTGGCCTGTCTACAAGTCTGAAGTTGAGGCAAATAGCAGCTATAGTGGTGCATTGAATATCAGCTACAAGATAAGCATCCGAAAGCCAGCTATTCCCATTTCAGGTTCTAGGATTTCTGCAACTAAATCATCTTTGATTCTCAACAATGGTAGAGTGGAAATTTCTTCTGAAGGGGTTTATGATGATGAAACAGGGAACCTCTGTATGGTAGGCTGTAGAAAGCTGGTTCCAGAATTTCAGAAATTATCAAATGATTCTATGGACTGTGAGCTTCTTTTGAAATTCCATTTCCCACCAACAAATGCAAAGAAAGGAAAGGCTATTAAGGGAAGCATAGAAAGCAAGAGGAAAACCACCGACCCTCTTTACTTCGAGCGCTTAAGCATGTCTTCAACTGCTTTCTATACCGTGGTAGAAAGAAAAATTGTATGGCGGATGGATTTAGAGATCATCATGGTTTTGATCTCCAACACACTCGCGTGTGTGTTTGTGGGATTACAGCTCTTTCATGTGAAAAAGAACCCGGAATTGCTTCCTTCTGCGTCCCTTGTCATGCTTGTTATCCTTACTTTCGGGCACATGATTCCTCTTGTGCTGAACTTTGAAGCTCTTTTCTTAAGAAGCCGCAATAGGCCGAGTTTATTGCTTGCGAATCTCACATGGCTTGAAGCGAACGAGGTGACTGTAAGAGTGGTTACAATGGTGGCTTTCTTGTTGCAGTTCCGGCTTCTCCAACTGGCATGGACTAAACGTTTAGGCGACGAAAATCAGAAGAGCCTGTGGATTGCTGAAAAGAAAGCTCTGTTTGTGTCTTTGCCATTGTACATTGTTGGGGTAGCTGTTGCATTGCTTCTGAATTTGGGGAAGATTAAGTACCAACAACATTCTCTTTGGGGAGCATTAAGATCTTATGGTGGTTTGGTCCTTGACGGTTTCCTTTTCCCTCAAATCCTCCTCAACATAATCCGGATTTCAGTGGAAAATGCTCTGTCTCCTTCATTCTACTTCGGAATCACTCTTGTTCGCTTGCTTCCACACGCGTATGATCTTTACAGGGCTCAAAACTATGCTCCCCGACAACTCAATGGGTCGTACTTTTATGCAAATCCTAGCACAGATTTTTATTCCTCTGCTTGGGATGTCGTTATTTCTTGTGGGGGTGTGCTATTTGCAGTTGTCATTTACTTGCAGCAGCGATTTGGTGGCCGATGTTTCCTTCCCCAGAGGTTTAGGGAGGCTGAAGTATATGAGAAGGTGCCTGTAGTAAGCAGTGAGTAAACTGCTAGAGATAATAAGCTTCTAAAATTTCTGTTTTCGTTTAACAATTATAAGTTCTACGCGTTCTAAGCATGTTAGTTATCCTAAGTTGTCTACGTATCTTGAACAAGAATAATTACATCTTCGCTTTGTTTAAGCTGATAAGATTCACCTTATTGGGAGGAATGCAATTCTTTTGCTGACAATTTTATTGTGCCCTGAAGCAGTTGAATCCGGCCGGTTTCAGAAAATAGTGTTTTCGATACTGACAGGCCCTGGGACATCAAGAATTGATCATATCAACTTGTTTACAGAAAGGGGATTAATGCTATGATTCATTTGAAATCTAACAATAAATGCATAGATTTACACTGCTAAGTGAAGGAATATAAATGATGGAAGAGGAAACTGAATGCAAAGAGGAGGTTGATTTAATTAGATTTTCCATTTTCATTAAGCTGTCAATATGCACATTTATTAGTGAGATACAATCAGTGATTTGTTTGGATCATCCCTTTATTTTTGTTTGGATTATCCCTTTATGTCTATAAATACTAAGATAAAATACAATCATTCAACCAATACTTTCCCTGTTCTTCCATGGAACCCATCCATGAGTCTGATAAATCTTCTCTCACTGAAGTGCCCGAAGAGGAAGAAGAGCGTCGAAGAGCTGAAGGAACCATAGCCAACATACTCTCAACTCTTCCTAGTAACAAAGCCTGGATAACCAGGCATTTTTGTATGTACCAGGGCTTTTGGTACAGCACAAACAGCCTAAGATCAATCAAGCTAGTCCAGCAACATTTTAAACCTAAACCTTCCAATGTCCTCCTCAGCACCATCCCGAAAGCCGGCACCACCTGGCTCAAGGCCTTGTGTTTTTCCATCATGAACCGGACCGGGTTTCATTCCTCTCCCCACCCCTTGCTCACCACAAGCCCCCATGAATGTGTCCCATTCTTGGAGATCTATGCTGGCCAAAACCCGACAAACCCGATTCCAGACCTTCCCCTGGTGGCCACGCACATTCCTTTCACCTCTTTGCCGGAGTCAGTTCCGGCCTCCGGCTGTAAAATTGTTTACATGGTTCGAAACCCGAAAGATTTGCTTGTTTCTCTGTGGCAATTCATGAATAAAATGACACCAAAGGAGCTGCCAGCATTGTCTATATTCGAGGTGTTTGAACTTTTCTGCAAAGGAGTCTCACCAAACGGACCCTTCTGGGATCATGCGCTCGGGTACTGGAAAGCTAGCCTGGAGTTGCCGGAAAATATATATATCTTGAACTTTGAGGACGTGAAGAGGGGACAGGGGATATGGGTGAGGAAATTGGCAGAGTTTCTCGGCCACCCTTTCTCTGTCGATGAAGAAAGGGAAGACGCGGTGGGTGAAATAATCAGACTCTGCAGCTTTGACAGCCTGAGCAATTTGGAGGTGAATAGAACAGGAAGACACCAAACTGGAGCTGGGGTAGTGATTGAAAACAGATTCTATTTCAGGCAAGGCGAGGTTGGAGATTGGAAGAATTATCTAACGCCTGAGATGGCGGCGCGTGTTGATCAAATCACCATGCAGAAGTGTGAAGGAACTGGTTTTACATTCTGGCAGCTACCACAGCTCTAGATTGTGCAGTAGCAGAATTTAGAATTTGGAATGTTTTTGCTTGAGAAGCTTGACCTTCTGTTTGAATATCTCCCTTTGTAGAGTGGCATTCAATCTTAGTATTAGCTGTCCTATACAATTCAACAACATTAAATGATAGTTCTTTTTCGAGTTCTAAATTTATACGAAAAACCGGAGATTTTTTATTTATTTATATATACGTACATACATTATGTGCAAATAATCAAGGACGAAGCCAGGATTTTCTCTTTGGGGGGCCAATAACAGCTCTTCCAAAAAAATACCACTAATAATACATGCTAGATTTAAAATATGAAAAAAAAAATGACATACATTTAATATAAATAAATTTATGATGGAAAAATACCATTAAGATTTATTTTTAATTACTTATCAAGTAATCTATCAATTAAAGAGGCACTCGATGACATTTCAACTGAATTTATATTATGAGTTTGTTTTCAATGTACACAATCAAAACATTTATAATTTTATTCTTGAATAAGTCACAATAAAAATAAAAAAATTAGTATTAAAACTATTCATAACTGACAATGCTTACTCCATTGTATTCTCACTAAAATAGAAACAATCTAATGTTTTTCTGCAAATTTTTCTCCTATATCTTAATGGATTTGAAATGAACAAGTATAGGTTTTGGGTTATAGACAAAACAAATAAAAAATAAAATCAAATGGTAATCTAAAAAAGGCCAAAACACAGGAAGGTCATTTTAATAAGTTAAAAAGTTAGTTTTGTATTCTGTAAGTTAGTTTCGATTCTATTTGTTATCTTTTGCTTTTGGACTTGCTAGAAGATCGAAGGAAATCATTTGGTTGTCTCCGAATATATGAATTAGGCAACTTAAAATTGACCCATCATGAAATATATAATTAGATGTTATAGTTGTAAAACAATGACATAAATAAGAAATTTACAAAATTGTTTTTTGACAAAACTTTTGTATTTGATAAATTTTTAAAGCACAGGATAATTCAAAGTAAAATGATTTGATTAATATGATTGAATTCAGAATTTTACTAGTCCGCCAAACGAATCAGTTCCATTATCAGTGCTGGACCTAGTTGTACCTTGTATTGATGCTGACATGGCATGGCCCGATCTTGTAAAATTGAACCCTTGACCCCACAGACGATTGCTGACCGCACTGGCCCACCGCCGTAACACTGTTTGCTCCAACTTCGGAGAACTTTCGAATCTCGACCGTGCCATATATGCTGGTGTTTATGGCGGCGTGCCTTAATACCCAATACAAAAAAATGCTGCCTCAAGGCATGCACAAAAATAGGGGCACCAGCAAAAGCTAACATGCATGTGACTGGTATTACAGGCTGAACATTTACCATTCAACTCAAAAACTCAAGCTAAAACTCAAGCTATTATGTAATACTACTTACTCTTTTATATGATTCAAGACTTCCCTTCTCCTATCTGATGTAAAAACCTTGACTATTCCACCTGAACTCTTAGTGTAAAATCAAATCAGGAGTTACTACTTATCCCGGACCAAACGTTTGACATTTAATCCAAAAGCTCAAGCATTGTGCTACTTATCTCTTATATGGCTCAAGACTTTGCTTCTCCTATCCGATATGAAATCGTGACACTGGTCACACTCTGGGTTGAAGGGAGTTACATAAGCTGCTGTTACTCCACAGGCCTGGTGGGAAGTGAAGGCTGTAGGTCAACTCGATGGGGTAAGGCAAAGAGCTAATTGCTGACGATGTACGTCTAAGTTGTATATGAAAAGCAAAATGATTTCCTAAGCTTCTGATTCTAAAGGCAACCACCTTAAGGCAGTACCCAAGAATCAAGAATCATATACTCAACCAGAGAATTCAGTGTTAAAAAATCTTTCAAAATAATTAACCAGTACCAGAGCTAAAATAGATTGATTCTATGTCATTAAATTACCTAACAAAAACTATTCCTCCACCAGGAATACTTTTAGCTACACAAACTAAGCCCCAACAATAAATGACCGAAATAAACTCATACAGTCACTTTCAAATATGCCTCTTTCACACGAGAAATGTGATTCACCAAAAACTGTCCCCTCCAAAGATCCAAAATTTACAAGAAACTATGCCTCCCTCCTGCAGAGATAGGAATTTTGAACAATTTGAAAGATGCGGTTTAGTTACAACTTTACCTGGCTCCATGTTTGACATTATATACAAGGTAAGTAGGAGAGAGAAAGAGACATATGAACAAGAAACCTGGATGGTTAAGAATTTTACAACAGTACCATCAAGCAAAGACATTTAAGTGCATATACCTGTACTCCATCAACTATACCTGCAGTTTATATGTTGTGTTATAGTAACAGTGGTCCCTGCTTCCATATTTGCTATTCTCCAACCACCACTTCAGCCTGTTCATCAAATGCTACTAATGAAGCATCTGCAGGATGATGAGAACGAGACTATTTAACATTGATATTATCACTTTCCAGTTTGGGTTTCAAATTTCAATTGATGAGAATACGGGCAATTTTAAGGTTAGACCTTAGTGCAATACTGAAGCACAGATAAAATGTAGACACATGCGGATACAATAATGCAAATAGGGAGCCAAGAGAAGCTTGTAAAACCATCAGGTTGGAAACTAATGAAGAAAATTTCTTCATAAAATAATATATTTTATGGAAACAATTTATGTACATGGCTGTTGAGCTGAAAACATGGCATTTCTTGCAGGTATATATGTAAGGTTACATTGCCTCAATATTGTATTCTAATGTTTTGTTCCGTTACTATCAAATTTTGTGATTGGATACTCTTAAAATGTACAGTGTCAACAAAAACTCAAGAGAGAAAGGAATGAATACCTATCTGCAAGTAAAATTTGGCTTTATTAAGAATTGCACTGTCCTGAACGATTAATATGAAGCATTTGTTGGGGAAAAAAATTACATTAACATAGGACACATAATTGATCTTGGTAGCTACATTACCCACTCCAAAAATACAAAATTAAATGACTCACCAAAGAAAAATAATAAAAAATGACAACCAGATATTATAACTACCAGATAGAAAGAGAAAACCATCATTATTTGGCAGAGCTTCAGGGAACCAGAACCCCAAATATTGATGCGTCAACCAAACTATATGTTTTAGATCAAAACCAAAAACAAACAATTTTAAAAAAATTAAAAGGCGAGCAAAAGTTTTTATCATTAGAATGACAATATAAAAATAGGGGAAAAAAATAAATCCAATCTTCAACAGAAGCTCAAGAAAAGAATTTTCATTTAATTGAATAAAATAAAGAGGCAAAAACACTTGATCAATAAATAATAAGATCACCAAAAAAGGTAAAATAGCAGAACATATAAATGAATACTGAGGGAAAAATTAATAACTAAGAGAGCAAAGAAATTAAATTCAGAAACTAAAACTGAACTCCAAAAAGAAAAATATTACCTTGAAAGCCAGAACTCTAACATTGATACATCAACCAAACTATACCCTCTTAAAAGAAAACCAAAAAAAAACTTAAAATTTAAGAAAACACATAAACAAAAAAACGTTTTAATAAGATAAATAGCATGGAAAAAGAATGGAATTTATCTGTCGTTATTTACTATTCAAGATATCAAATTTTATTTTAACTAATAAATTTATTATTTGGTTCCCATTACAAATGGATATTAAAAAAATAATATGAACAAAATTTATACCACTAATAGGGCTTCAGAAAGAAAACCAGAACATTTCAAGGAGAAAACTATGTGCATAATAATTTTTTTACCATTCTAGCTTAATTTTCAAATGCAACCACAAAACACAAATATAAAAGCGTCGTAATAAAAAAATCCTAAAAGTTCTAAAGGAAAAAACAGCATATCAACCAAGAAACATCATGCGATGATATCGAAATGATGCTTATCAAAAAAAGCAACAAATTACTTGAACCAAAAGGGCAAATCAAAAGAGAAAAAAACAAAATAAGAATATTTAAACAACAAAGAGATAAAAAGTAAAATTTAACATTCGTTGCTTCCAATTCCAAAAGCCAAACCTGTATTTTTACAAGAAAATTACTAACAACAAAATTTATGCTACCAACAAAATTAATCAAAGAAAATCAGAACATTTGAAGAAGAGGAAGTATGAACAATATAAATTTCTAGTTACATTTCTTAAAGCAACCACAAAGGTCAGTCTGACCGAGCTATAAAAGTACAAGTTGAAGCAAAATTGGATTGATGCACCATACGCCGAGCAGATGCATGATAAGTCATTTTCCACAGGCCCATGTTTCACTAAAAAGCTATAACTCCTCGGCAATTGGTTAAACCAAGGAGTATGATCTGCCCATAAATCTGTAACAAGCACCTGGAACAACACTCTTTAACACACAGAACATGGTCAACCAACAAAGTAACACATACCCGCTAATCTTTTTTCCTAATTCATCCAAACCAAGCATCAAGACTGACCTGATATTCATCACCAAATTCTTCCTTGAATGCTGCCTTGATGCCTTCGTCAAAAGCTGATGGGTTCATACCCAAGTCAAAGACGGAATCCTCAAGCTGCCGGACCTTCGAGAAGCAGCCACCGCCTACTGCTCGTCAACCTTGCCAGTCAACGACCAAAGTTTTGTCAAATCTTGACATTTGGATCTCTCATTCTCTATAAATAGAGGGTTGAGGTGAGGAAGAAGGCATCAAACAAGTAAAGATCGAGTAGATCTACAAGTGTAGAGTTCAAAGTTTTTTTTGAGTGGTGACGCAACCGTGCACTCTGTTTTGGCAAATTCTACTTTTATAGTTCTGTACAAGCCAATTGAAAAGTAAATTGATGGAGAACTTAATAGTGAAAGCTATAATCAAACTAACGGGCACTAATTATTCAATGTGGAGGTCAAAAATTGAGGATATCTTAAATTTAAAAGATTTTTTAGAACCTCTGGATCATAAGGATGTTAGACCAGAGATGACAAAAAATGATGATTTGCTCAAGATGAACAAGAAGACCATTGCTCAAATTCGGCAATGGATTGATCATAGCGTGTTCTATCATGTAGCACAAGAAACAGATGCATATGCTATTTGAAAGAAATTGAAGAGCATGTACTAGTCAAAAAATTCATTGAATAAAACTCTCCTAACGAGACGAATTATAAACCTCAAGCTGAAAACTTGTATTTCCATGGCCAAGCACACAAGTGAACCAACTTGCCGCAACAGATTGGGTTCTGAGCGATGAAGAACAAACGGCCCTATTGCTCGGCTCCTTACTAGACAATTGGGAAATACTAGTAGTCACGCTGAGCAATTGCGCCCCAAATGGGAAGGTATCTATGAAAATGGTGAAAGACGCACTTTTCAGTGAAGAGTCCAGAAGAAAAGAGATTGGCCTAGATCAGTCACATGTCCTCGTGACAGAGAACCGAGGAAGATTCCAAGATGGACGACAAAGCCGAGGTAGAGATAGAGGAAGAGATAGAGGGAGAAGCAGATGCAGAAGTAGAAGTAGAGGAAAGTCATAAGATCCTGACAGATCTAATGACGGACATGGCAAGTTTACCTGCTATCATTGTGGCATTGAAGGTCACATGAAGGACTGTCAAAAATTG